>JAUTXW010002819.1:0-280000 GCA_030620095.1 Kuschelorhynchus macadamiae | reverse complement strand
TTTGAGGTGTCCTTTTTTTACTTCAATATTTAGCAAATTTAACCATATGTTATTAAAACTAACGGAACAAGATGCTACACAAATTTTCGCTAAAATACTAGAAGCATTCCAATTAATTTTACGATTTTTATCTAGTGTATGTTGGCAAATGTTTGATTTTTGAAATTCCCTATTTTTATGTATGTTTGGTGTTCTTCAATTCTTTTGGCTAATGGCCTAGAGGTTTCACCTATGTAAAATTTATTGCATTGACACGGAATTTTATAAATAACATTTTTTGTATTTTCTTGTTCTTTATTAGGTTTTGTTTTTGTTAATTTGCTTCTAAGTGTATTTTGTGTTTTAAAGATTGTCCTTTGGATTCTCAAATTCATAAAAACATTTTTCAACGAAATCATTATGATAATTGTTTTGATTTAAAACATCTTTTATAAAATTTTTTGCTTTAATAAAGTTTTGATCTTTTTTAAATTTGCTAAAAAAGAGGACACCTCAAAATACAATAAATTAAAATGAACATACTCTAGGTACACATATTTCCCACCTTATTCTAACAATTAAAAATAACACCTTTAAATTGACATTCATTGACATTTTGTCAGAGATTAGCCATTCTGGTTATATTTCTGATATGAAACATAAGAAATATTCTGCTTTTAGTTTTTTATTTGTAGGTTTGCTGAAGACGGGGGTAGACTTTCCCCCGAAACGTCCAGAAAACCAACATTTTTCAGTGTCGTTCCTCGGGTACCTTCATAGTGGACCCAGAACTTAAAACTGTTTATTAATTTTATAAGGTAAATATTTTTTATTTTTTTATTTTCCAATTTTATAAGGCGAAAAACTCAAAAAATAGTCTTAAACCATGAATCCGCCACTACAATTTCGTAATTATTCCTTATAGTGTTATTATATTTTTGAAATATTATTACGATAGCATCTATGTCTTATATATCTTTTTAGTTTTGTTCCTGTTCCATTGAGAAAGGCTGAAATTCGGGCGAAACGTCTGGCAATATAAATATTAATAGATTTTTCAAGGAAATGAAATAATTGGCATACTCTTGTACCAATTGAACCATATCCCAAAAAAACAAAAAATAATTTAACAATATATATTAGAGGTTCAAGAATCATCGTTTAATATTTGTATATATATATAAATATAAAAATTTTATATATATATATATATATATATATA
Source organism: Kuschelorhynchus macadamiae (assembly GCA_030620095.1). NCBI lineage: Eukaryota > Metazoa > Arthropoda > Insecta > Coleoptera > Curculionidae > Kuschelorhynchus > Kuschelorhynchus macadamiae. Next base: position 278,799 of record JAUTXW010002819.1, on the reverse strand, counting down.
TATATATATATATATATATATATATATATACTACTCCACCAATTTCCTTAAAAAACCCTAGCAGCAGCTCATATAACTATTTCCAAAATTTTTTAAATAAACAGGTTTGATATATTATTACGTTGAATAAAGCGAATGAACTGAAAAAACGCAATCAAACATATTGTGAGCCCATTTATATCCCGGAAGTTTCGATTGGAATGCAGAGAAGAGAGTAACAGATCACGCTTACAGAATTTTAAAGTAGATGTAGAAAAAATACAGCTGTCTATCATATATCATCCATTGCATTGTATAATTTAATATATATATCGTAATTTGCCACAAAGAAACGTGCGTGTTTGTGAGGAACCAATATATATATATATATATATATATATTATATATATTTATATATATATATATATATATATATATATATATATATATATATATATTTAATTGAATGGTTGACTAACTATGGGATTTTTCTGTTAATTTTTTCAAGTGTTAGTCAAAGAAATCGGTTCAATTACTAGAAAATGTATTTGTATAATATGAAGTTTCTTTAATTAAGATATAAATAATAAAATTGGTGTGACCAAGAAAATTTTATTTGTTATCGATTTTAAATAATTATTTTATTAAATGTTATTTTTGCACAAAGTTTATTTTTCTGATTATTATCAAAGAAATTAAATTATATGTTGTTTCAATAACAATACGTGTTGTTATTAATGAATTACTCATTTTAAACAGAAATTCTAGAAACACTTTTCCGGACAACAGCACCTTCCATTAAAACATAGAATTTTTCAAAAAGAATTTCTTCATTTATCAAAAACTAGGGGAAACATACTGATGGGGTACTGGAGAACAAAAACAAGAAAAAAACTAGTCTAGTACACCTAAAAAAAGTAAACTTTCCCAAAAATGCGATGAGATAATACACTACAATACAATGTCATACAATAAAATAAAACTTTGAATTTTTTTAAAACCTCTATATACAGGGAGTACCAGTATGATAGCGTACTATCTCAGACACGAGAAGAATGAAAACTGGGAAACATTATTTCGCAATTGGGATATTCGGTCTTAAACATAGAAAGTGCTAAATATATTTTCCAAAATATTTTTTGTAATATCCAAGTGGGGCTTGCTATAAGAAGCCACAACACTACCAACAAAAAGTTATTCAACCTTTATACATTTTTATATTATATTATTAATATAAATACGGGCATAAAATAAATATTATGAGAATATTCATTAAGTTATAGTGAAATGATTTTACAATATACAAATGGTTGGTTAATTAACTTTAACTGCATTCTGAAAGATATCAAGACAATAATTTATTTAAAAGCTAAAAAAACAATAAAGCACTTCAAATTTCTTAATTTTTTCTGCAAATACTTGTTTTATAGTACAGGGTCATCCAACGAGAACTTAATAGGTCTCTTTTTTCAGCTTTAATCTTACATATTCAAGAAAAACTAAAATAGCTGCTACATATAACTTTTTCGGCATGACTAAAAAATACGAATAAAACAACAGTTATAGTGAAAACAAATGAACTATGACGTAAGCATAGTGTTTTTTAAATGGAAGGTTCTATTTCTTATTTAATATTTGGAATCCATATTTTGTATGTATATTTTGATATTCGCCGGGGTAGTTGTTTTTAAAAGGATTTTTTCTTTCACTGGCATCTAAAAAATCTTTAACTGAGACTTGTACGTCTTCAATTCTTCTTGGAAACTCTTTACGGTAACTTGTAATTATCCAGTTTTCAAATAAAGTTTCTTCATCTTCAGTTGGAACTGGCTTGGGACTAAAAGCAATTTAGTTACTGAACTTTTCGCTTTGGCGAAACTGAACAGTTGATTTTGGGACATATAGATTGGCAGCTGATAATGTTGATGCGCCATCCGAAATCGCATTCAAAGTTTTTTGAATTTCATCTTCTGTATATTTTTTTTTTACTTTAGGCATCTGAAAATAATAATAAATTAAGTTGTCAATGGATAGACCATTTATTTTTTGAGATCACCGACAAAAAACCTAATTGACTGAAAGCGGAACGACAAATGAGCGCACTCTAGAAAGGCAAATGATAAAGTAAAACTCCAAAAAAACAAAGAATAGCCTACTGAAATTAGACTACACCCTGAAATACACTTTTTCTAAGAGCGTGTGCAAAATAGCTACTTTGCGCACGCATTTGCGTTCGCAAAATTTAATTATTTAATTAAAGGTGAATATTCTGGGTACTAGTGAGCAAAACATTTTGAAGTATATTTTTTCCTCATTTTGCAAGTCAAAAAATTTTAAAAAAAATCGCAAACTGTTCCCGCAATAAATATTCAAATTTATTTTGATTAACAGAGGAGACATTGAAGATGCGTACAGCATTGCACAATACGCTTACTCTACACGCTTCGCAGTAAAAAATTAAAGTAGCAGTAAAAATATTCAATTCTGTGCACAGTTATTCAGTTTTTGTGGTTTGGGTTTATATGATATCTGTCGCCGTCACCGGCAATGTCAAACAAATTAATCAGAAAATTGTTTTAAATTTCTCATTATTCGTTTCTATACATTTTTACGCTCATAGAAAAAGTATGATTCCTAACATTTGTGCAAAGTGCCTGGTTCGCCCTCGACTACTGCCAGAACTCCGCTTTGCGTCGTACGAACAAGATTTACTTTGCGCACTAGCTCGGAAATATACTATTTTTTTAATGTACCTATTTCTTGTTAATGCACTTGGTTTTTATGTGTTAGGCTGGGCTCTTTTGTTGTATGCGTTTTTACCGCAATATTTGTTCTTAACGATTTTGTAGATCTTTTAATATATGCAAATATTTTATATTTATTTATAATTTAGATATTTGTATATATTTTATATTTTAAAAAATCCATATAAGCACGAGCCAGTAATTAATCGTAATATTGATGCCAATCACTGTTTTATTAAAAATTATTTAAAAACAGTAATTGGTAGTGAGGTGCCAATTTAGTATTCGTTCCCATGTTGTTCGTGAAGGTCTTATTTATATCCAAACTAAATTTATAATTTTAGAAATGTTCTGTTATATTGTAATATAATCTTCGGATTTTAGTTTTAAGAGGTAAGACTTACTATTGTTTTCTAAGTGTACCAACTTTTAATTCATAAAAATTTTTTGTAGAAGAACTCCATTTTATGCATTCTTATGAAGATCACGTGGTTGATCGAAACGTTTTGTAACATGTGACTTTCAAAAGAGATTCCAAAACATTTTTACAAATTTTAACGGATTAAAGAATGATTTCTTTTTTGGAGTTATAAAAAATTGTTCAAGATCTCCCTATAGTGCAAAAGGCAATTAAAGCAGTTTAATTAATAACTGAGGATGTTCTCCATATCTTTGTAAATTATAATAACATTTCTTAAAAAAAAATTAGTTCAGTCTCACGGATCTGCACATTACCAATAAGATGAGATTTTACCCGTTCCCGACAAGAAAAACTGATATACTAGAACTAAGTAAATTCCCTTTTCTTTGTTTACATTTATAGGATGTCCAGTGCTGTGTTTAGCTACAGCAGAATGTTTGTTTTGAATACGTCATACATGCCTAGCGAATAGAGGTCGTCCAATTTCTCGAACAAACACATTGTCATTAAAAGAAGTAATTTTATATACTGCCTCCGTTTTGAAAATAATTAAATCCTTCAACAATCGCAAACGTTATCCAATATATGAAAGCCCGCTACTTACAAAGCGTGGCTCAAGTTTCGTTTACCTGAAATTGGTTATAAGGAAAGTATCTAGTTTTACATATTCTAGGAGCTTTTCTAAATAACGGAAAATAAGAATTTTGCTGCGGAAATGCGTCATTTCCGTTCTGCACAGTTTAGTATACCTGAAATCAGTTACATGAAAACTTTGCATTGCATCTCATCCCAAACTCTTTCCCAAGCACGAAAATGTTAAAATGTGTCTGCGGAATTTTGTCATTTTCATTTTCTGCGGAAATTTTGTATAGTTTAGAATATCTAAAATCAGTTACACAAAAAAAAAACTTTGATTTACATTCTAAATTCTTCTACATTTTTTAAGTAACGAAAACGAAGGCATGATTGCGGATGGAGGCAAAATAATCGATGGCATTATTGCGGAATGCTCGTATATATTTGTTGGATTGCCTGACTCAAGAAAGGATCATCCTTCTTTGTTTATATTCCTTGAAGTTCTCAAAGATATGCAGACAGATACTTATATGAAACTTCGTGACCCAGATAAATTATTGAGATTATCTAAAAAAAATTTCGGGCTGTCACGTATACGGGTATAAAATGTCGCTGACAATACGATGCGTTCAGCCGTTATTTTTACATTCCGCAATCGTGCCCTCACTTCATTTTGTGAAAAACTGAATACTAATGTTTCGTCCGCAATCGTGTCGCGCCCTGGAAAAGCGCTCAAAATTTCCGTGAAAAATGTAAATGACAAATTTCCGCAGACAAATTTTTACATTTTTATCTTGAGGAAAAAGTTTAGAATATAAATCAAAGCTTCTTTTTTATGTAACTGATTTCAGGTAAACTAAACTAAACAAAATTTTGTCGGAAAATTAAAACGACAAATTTCCGCAGTAACATTTTGGCATTTTGGTGCTTGGGAAAGCATTTGGGATGAGATGCCAAGCAAAGTTTTCATGTAACTGATTTCAGGTATATTAAACTGTGTATGAAAATGAAGATAACGCGTTTCTGCAATAAATTTTTTCATTTCCGTTGTTAAGAAACACTTCTAGAAAAGATTTCTTTTCCCTTTAAAGTATTTTTACCCCACCCAGCACCCCTATTCGCTCCAAGATCCCGCAAGCTTCTAAATTAAAAAAAGGGGTGTACAATGGAAATGACGCATTTCCGCAGGAAAATTTTTCATTTCCGTTGTTAAGAAGGGCTTCTAGAAGGCAATCAAATATTTTTTTTCCAAATAACCCATTTCAGGTAAACAAAACTTGCCCCCAAAGCGTTGATGCCTCGATTGATGTGAGGATTTATTTATCTTTGTAGAGTGTCTTTTTCGGAATTATTTTTAAAATTTGAACCAACGTTTTGGCGCACTTATGCAAATGCGCTTACAACAATATCGATGCACTATGTGAATGATATATGCAACGCTTCGTTGATACTTATTATCCAATCCGATTAATGAATAACACGCATAGTGATTGGTGGGTTCTACGTGTGTTAAAGATGTGACTTATTTTGGATCGACAAAGTAATCTTTTCTGCAGTTCCGTCTATGAATAGAAGAACTGCACTTCCTATAGTTTATTCTTTATTATTATCCTGTAGCGGAATTATATTTAATAATATATTTTCTAATAAACCATCTAACATCTACAGAAATATATTAATATCCTCCTAAAGCTTGAGTCAATTTATTTTGTTCCGAACGTAAAAAGTTTTGGTGACAATTCGAGGGAGAGCTAAAAACTAATGAGTTAGGTAATAGTTGACTACTTCTGTTGAATTAGATTATGCTCAAGAGTAACTTTTTGGTGTATTGCTCGTCTTTGCATTTTGGTAATCTTGTCGAAAATTGTAAATATGTTATTTAAGAGCATAAAAGCTAACTTTCGATACATTTTTCAATAACTAACGGGCATTAATATTATCTAAATTATGGCTTTAACTATTTCTCAAATCCTATCTCTACTGACTTTGCTTTACGACATACAGCATTGTGCTTGTTCATTTAAAACTATTCCTGTACCTTGTTTTTGATTTATAATAGCTTATTTATTATATTATTACATATATAAAACAACACCAAAAAATAGATATATCAAAAGGAGAAAAAGCTGATGTAATCAATGTTAATTATCTAGAAGGATAGCTTTTACTAATTACTTTTTCTGCTTCATCTGCGAATAAATTTGTGTTACACTAAAAAGTTTTCTCTACAGAACTTTTTCGTTAAGCAGGAAAACTAAAGTATTGCACGCCGAGATTGAACATTCTTTTGTTGGTCTGTTTCGACTTTGATGTATATTATTTTTGGTTGATTTCAAAGGAGTACACAGTGCGCTTATGAATTGGCATATTCTTAAACATTAATATATTTTATAAGTTAACAATAATTTGGCATATAAATTTTTTTAATGCTTTTAATATAAACATCTGACCTCGGAGTAAAAATTTTCCGGGTATAGAGGAATATCAAATAAGGTAATAACTGAGTCACTGAACAATTCTCCTAATAATTCATTCACTTTTTATGAATTAATGGAGGTAGCATCGAGTTTGTATGCTCAACAGTCTCCTGCATTTTAAAATCCTAAATAAACAATAATATAAATTCCCTGAAAAATTCTAATTCTGACTTTTTCTGTTTTCAGAATACGTCAATACTTTATTATAATTCACAACTGATTGTGAAATATGGTTTACTGAATGTTAAAATAAACATAAAAATATATTCTCAAAAACAATTATCAGCAGCAATGTGATACAAAATTGCCTGCATTTTCAAAAATGTTTTTATTACATTTTATCTCATTTTGTATTTTAATTTCTACCGTCTAATTTTTGCAACCAGGCCAATTCACATGTTAATAATAATATATAAAAGCATTTATATTCAAGTTATTACTCGAAACGCCTCCTTAAGATTGCAGAAATTTTCTATCTCCTATAATAAAACTGTAGGTAGGAGTTAAAATATAAATAAAAATTAGAGATGAATTAGTACGTGTTATAGAATAATATAATTACCGTTACTTGTAAATACATTCTTAAAAAAAAGTAAATATAAGCGAATTTATATTTTAATGTCACGAAAGTGACATTAATTCATCATAAACTTTTATTTTCATAAATAAATAGGTCATGAGACAGACTTGGGTAAAAAAAAATACATTAACAAAACAGCTTGTGTACATATTCTTTAATCCTTCTGATTCAGATTTTATAGTCCCCCAATATAAAATTGTTTTTACAATGCCATTTTTGAAAATGACTTTCACATTTTCTTTTATTGGAAAACGACCCAATGTAGAAAAAAAAGTTATAATAAAAATGTTGGAGCAGGCAAAAGAGGTAAACTGGATCAAAAAATAATGTTTTTTCGAAACTTGGCGATTAACTTTGTATTTAATACTTCTCAAAACAAAAGTGTACACTTTTACGCTAATTCCTCGTTTAATCTTAATTAGGCGAATATAATTTTTGGGTTTTCGTTATTTATTAAATGAAATTGATTCACTTTATCCTATAAGACGAGTAAAACGGTTAGCTTCCAAAGAAAATTTAAAAGCCCTAAAAGCTAAAGTGAATCACCCTTTAAAAAAAACGAAAAAAGTTTAGGTCAATTTAGGTGATGTATTCTTAAAATATAGGCCAGTAGGTTTATAAATATGTTTATTCATATTAAAAATGTCACATAAAACATATGAAAAACGAATTTAGCCTTTAAAAAAATCGAAATTAATAAAAAAAGGGTCACTGAGTTGTAAAAGAAATAATAAGAAATAACTTGTAATACTATTACTTATAGAATCATAAGATCCTCAGGCGAAAAAAAAATTGTTACATTTTTAGGTAGACAAACAAAATGGCTATAATGAAATGTTGTTTCCTGTTACAAGTCCGAATATTTTATATTTATCTGACCAGTATGACAACATTAACAGGGATTATAAGATACAAAAAAAAAATCATGTATATTTAGGTACGGCGCTATTCCAATAAAAATAAAAGTTCGGTCACTGAGTTGTAAAAGAAATAATAAATTGGTAAAAATATCACTTATAGTTGCTTAAATCAACATTGTTAAATATGTGCCCTCCTCTTTTCACTGAACCTTTTCGATAATTTGCTGTTTCAGCACAATAGTTCACTAACCTGGAATACAATCGCCAATGTCAGGTTCGTGCGTCTGCAGTTTTTCGCAGTTGCCATCTGATGTGGCCGGATGTTCCGAGTATCTTACAAAATTTAAAAAAAAAAAATTTTTTTTTTCGTAGTTTTCTTATAAACGGCAAGAAAGGTTATCAATATCTTTGAATGAATCGTCATATTCTGAATCTCAATCATATATTAGACTGGATAATAGGACTCACTTTGAAATACTTTTACCTGGGGCAATGTTAACTTTTTTCCCATTAACAGCACCCTACTCTAAAAATGTTCGTTGCTAAGATGATCTATAATAGTCTCAGACCATGCAGTTTTACTATTCTCATTAATTGGTGGTTTTGTCGATATTTTTTTGAGAAAGACACTCGGAGGGAAAAGCACATATTCTTATACTCTGAAATCATGAACATAGCCACTATTTTTGCTACCCCATTCCGCACATAGTAGTAGACACTCAACTAACATATTCTACTCCGCTTCTTTCAAAGGAGGTGGTCTGCATATTTTAGTGGGTTATGGCAGCGAACCCTACAACTGAGGGTATTTATGGCACAGTAAACTGCGTTGTCGTTTCATGAATTCTAACCTTCCACTCTTGATAGCTTCAAATAAGCAGAAGAACGGATCATAGCTTATACTAATTTAGTCATAATATTGATAAATAAGCATGTTTATACAAATCATGATTTATTTTCATAAATACCTTCCTTGAAAAAAAAATCAGCCTGACGTTTAATATTACCAAATATATTTAACCATGACATACACAGTCTTTACCCTCTAACTGTTGGTTTTCACGTTTTGAAAAATTATCAAAAATGAGCAACAATTTCTGGAATTCAATACGAGATATTTCCTTTGGACTGATGGATTCTTATTAGAGGCCAAACAAAGTGAGTTTATACCATTAATAAACTTATCTCTCAGGGTAAACGAGCAAGAGATGGCACTCCATCAACTGAAATTCTTCTTAATAATACTTATTACTTACAAATGGAGCAAATTAATAATATCACTAACTGCAAAGGTACGCTCCTAGATTAAGTATTTTGAATTTAATAATATAAAGATATGTGAGAATCCACTAAGTAAAGTTGATATGTATCACCCCCCACTAAAGGATTCTATAAATCCAAAAACTTAATGTTTCCGTTTACGTTTCCTAGAAGATAGTACTGAAACCAGAGCTTATTTGTTTGACAAGGCAAGCTATGAAGCACTTAACAATTATTTTTTCTCAGCAACTTGGGATTTTTAAATACGAATGAAAATATTGATTGTCTTGAACATAAATTCTATGAGGTAATTTTTAATGGTGTAGATAAGTATGTCCCTACAAAGAAGATGAAGAGATTGAAGTATGTCCCTACAAAGAAGATGAAGAGAGATAAGTTCCCTAATAGGCATATGATTCCTTCTAATATAAAACATTTTTGGTCTTTTGTCAACTATTGGGAAAAACTAAGGAAAGAAAAGCATGGAATATAATAATGAAGTAAAGGAATCCCGTGAATCCATTGTAGGAGCTTTTGCACATTATTTAGAATCATGCTACACAGACCACACAAATCTCAAAATATTTCAAAACCATCTTGATGAAACAATGTTCTTACTTTTCACAACTTTACAGAAAAAGAAATTTTGAGGAAAATTGACTCCGTTGATAAAACAAAGAGCTCAGGTCCAGATGGTTTGCTTCCTATATTTATAACAGGTTGTGCGTTGTCGTTGATCAAACCTCTATGTATGGTTTTTCAAAGATCTTTTAATAAGGCTCAATTTCCAACATATTGGAAGAAGTCTACTCTTTACACAATTTTTAAATTTGGTTCAAGGACAGATATCAAGAACTGCAGAGGCATTTCCCTACTGTCAGTATTTCCTAAAATATTTGAAGCTGTATTGACGGATGAAATTTTTAAGTCATATAAACATCATTTGATTCCAAAACAGCACGGTTTTTTTAAGGACATCTTTAACGTACAATTATGTTTTAGAAGGACAATTTATACAGCGAGTTGAAAAAATTAATGACTTAGGTATAACCTTTGACCGAGAAGTGACATTTATTGATATAATATAATAATCAATATCAATGTTATCTTATAGAGCTACAGAATGTTGGGTTTTCTTCCCAGAACGTGCAACCATATGGATGGTATTGTTACTCTGAAATGATTGTACAATTCGTTTGTTAGAAGTCCTCTTCCTATTTGTGTCATGAAAATAGACCAGAAGCAGTGCAAAATAGGTTTGCCAAATGTGTATTATTAAATACAGATTTTATTATAAAGACATACCATATAGCACTAGGGTTCAGTTGATTGGACTAGACGGCATAAAAAAACCTTGAGAGAATGCAATGGTCTTCTTTCTCCACAAAGTTGTCAACTTGATTTTGCAGAGTTGCTTTCTAACATTAATTTCCGAATCTTCGAGAGATAAACAAGAAACAGGCACTTATTCCAGGAAACACCCTACAGAACTTACTATGGCTTTCAAAATTTCAAAATCAACAATTTTTTTAATCATGTTATTTTTCATAATTCTCTACAATCATTTAAAAGCAATATTTTAGTTTTTTAAATTTTAAATTGTAAATATGTGATTACTTATTGATAGATCCTACTATTAGTTTTATTGTAGCCTTTTAGAAATAATTTGTACCATTTGGAGAGAAATTTCTGTAGAGTACGGAATCATAAATGAAATAAACATAAATAAATAAAAATAAATTATCCATTCACTTAAAAGCTCCAACAAAGAGCAAAAGGGCTCCGCCCAGCAGAGTTCCAAACCACCACCGATCATACAGCAAGGTTTCAAGCCACTGACGACCTCACTCACTACGACCACCTTCATTTAATCCACAGAACACAGCTGCTATCGCTACTGTGCCTCCACATATAAATACACAAACAGATATAACCAAACAAATAGATGCTACGCACTATTCTCAAGTTCACAGGTTAGGAAAGGTATTGAAAATGTAATGACCTTGTCAAATATGAACATAGATGAACAGCCAGTTGTAAACACAAATGCACACATTAACAACAGATATATGAAAAATAAGTCCCTGATTGGCACCGCCCAATCGGCAGATAACCAAAACCTAATAAAGACTATACCTAAATACGCATACCTGCAGGCATACAGTGTCCGTATTTGACATCCGACAATCACTGTCTGCGAGATAGAAAATCACTAAGCCCGAAGTCAACTTCAAGTGTAAATTATGGAACAAAAAGATAACAGTGCATCGTTTAAAAGATTATTACCAATTAATGACGTTGACAAAATCTACGAACCAAATAGTCGATCGGCAGGAATTGCTGTTGGCCGATTTAAATTCCTACGGAGGAATTTTCAACATTCCCAACAAGGTCATACAATAACCTAGCAAAGCAGCCTGTAGATAAAATGTTTGCAAATAAGCAACCAATAACTTGTTCAATGGACATCAGAAAATGTACTAAAATATTTTTATTAAATGTACAGTGTTTGACTAATAAGATATATTAACTACTTTTATTCCTTTAAAAGCAGACCATACCACATACACTGTCTCTCAGAGCATCGGACAAATGAAGAGAACATTAAACATATTAATATAGCTAGTTATAAAATATTAGATTTTTTTGTAGATCAGCCAAAATTCATGGTGGTGTCGCCATGTTTGTAAAACGACATATTCAGACAATACCATTGAGCCTAAAAAGCTACTGCGTGGATTGACACCGAGTTTTATGGTACTTCGATGCCAGATTAGCGCATCTCTGTTGTATGCTTATACAGTTCATGCCTCGATAATTTAATACGTTTATGCAAAAATTTGAAATTATCTTAGAATACTTAACAACAGTATCTGGAAAAGTAATTATCTTGGGAGATTTCAATATTGATTTTGGAATGTCCACCCGAAATGGCAGTTTGACTAAGTTAACTTGTTTATTGAATTCATATGGCCTACAGGTAAGTATTAAGGAACCCACATGTTTTGTTAAATAAATCTTACTTTAATGAAGAAGTCATAAACCCCTCGCTTTCTGATCAACTGGGACAGGTAATTTATTTGGACCAGGGATTTCGTCAACCGAAAATATATAATAATTAACATAAAGTATTTTGAATATATTTATAGGTCTAATAAATGAACACTTGCCTTTTAAAACTTTGAAAAAGAACACTATAAAACCGGTGAATTGGTTCAATGATGTCCTCACTACGATGCATTTAAATCATTTAAAAAAATATACCGACAAGGAATCAGTAATGCCAAAACCGTCGCGTATAGGGAGTATTTAGTTAATTGAAGTAACAAATCAAAAGACTCATGGAAGTTGATAAAACACGAGAGAAATACTTCGTGAAAAGTCCAGCAGTGCAAAATTGACGCTTATCAGTTTAATACTTTCTTTTGTACTATATCTGCTACAAGCATTGATTCCTTAGCAACGTCTGGACTATCGCATTATGATTTTCCAAGTGAAGTATTGTCGCCCAAGGCCTTCTTTCTTTTTAACACCAGTCCTTGAGGCCGACGTTGCCACAGCTATCAAAAATTTAAAGAACTGCAATTGTTTCGACATATATATGACTAAACACCAAAATTATTAAGTACTGCTTAGAAGTCATTGTACCATACTTGACTATACTCACAAATAAATGCTTTGGGGAAAGAAATTTTCTTAATGCCCTTATAGGGGCAAAGGTCATAGCTATTTTCAAAATGGGCGACCCCAATCAACCCGAAAATTACCGACCAATTTCGATACTTCCTCTGCTCGGAAAAATAATTGAATCAATTTTGAAGGCTAAACTAAAATATTTTTTAAATTTCAACCTATTGGATTGCAGTCAGATTGGATTTAGAGGCGGTCACTCCACAATTCTGAAGGTAGTGGCTGTCATCGTCGAGGGTTTGAATGAGGGCCAGCAACATGCTGCGGCCTTATCATATCTCAGCCGAGCCTTTGATTATGTATTTCCTATTTTACTTAACACACTTAGTTATTATGGAATAAACGAAATAGCCCTCCTTCTCCCTTAATCTTATCTACACAATCGCATACAAGCGGTGGTTTCAACCCAGGGCCAGTCGGATTTTCAGGGCCTACAGACGGGGGTACCCCAAGGATCAATTCTACGGCTCTTGCTATTTATAGTCTACATCAACGACTTTTGTTAAAGCCTTTCCCCTAATAAGTGTGTTCTATATGCAGATAACGCGACACTTTTAATTTGGGCCCTTAAACACAATAACTCGCTCGTCCAAAACACTAAATCCACCCTGGCAAAGGCTTAGCCTTGGTTTTCAAGCAATAATCTTAAATTATACAACGAGAACAAAGATCATCAAATTTAGTTTCAGTAGTTCGCTTGTTAAAGAGGTCTACGTTAAGTTATTGGGTGTCCTTTTGGAGAATGATTTAAAGTGGTATTCACACATAAACAATCTTTGTTTGAGGCTAAGTAGTCAAATTTATTTAAATAAACAATTAAAAAACTCATTTGATATAGAAATAATTCTAACGGTGTATTTTGCAAATGTCCACTCTGAAGGGGCCATTGAAGGGGTTAGTCCACTAACCTCTTGCAGACCACTCTTTAAAAAATATAATGTCATGACACTCCCTTGCATTTTCATATATAAAAATTAAGGAACATTCTGAAAAATATACTCATCTCTCTTATAATCATAGTTACCAAACTAGATCATCTAACTGGCTGTTGGTTTCAAGGCATCATCTTGCGAGTGAATCACGAAACTTATATCTATTTACAATAAGCTCGACAACACCGTCATATGTCCATTCTCAATTTAAAACCAAAATTTAAAAAAATACTATTAAAGTTTATAAATTTATATATATTTTTTTACTTTTTTCTTAATAAGTTAGTAAACAACGTTATAGGTTTGTATTTTTACATTGTTTAGTTTGTGATATACTATTGACATCACTCATCTTTCATTACCTATTATGTTTGTTTTTTTTGTATGACCTGCAAAAAAACATGTATTTTGTAACGTTATCAAATACATATTTCTATTTATCTATCTATATAAATAGCATATTGTGAAACTTCCCAGAAAATAATCGATTTATCCTATTACCCTGAGCCGAAGAAATAAGATCCTTAGTAAGATAGCGGAGTTACAAGACGCACGGCAAATTTCTGCGCGCCATTTCACCATTTTTTTTAAATGCTTGCTAAGGGACCACTCTGGCACTACCCCGAAAATTCCTTAAAAAAATGTGTAGCTTCGCAGAAAATATTCGATTTATCAAAATTCTATTTCCAAAAGCCAAAAAAGCAAAGATCCTTAATAAGATAAGGGAAAAACAAAACGGGCGGCAAAGTTGCTCTGGCCATTCTGCCACTTCTTTTTTCAATATGCTGGCTATAGTTACCACTCCGGCACTACCCTGAAAATGTCTTTAAAAAAATTCATTCACACTGGTCAGACTATCCTCCGTGTATACTGTACATACGTAACAAAATACATAGGCTAGAATTGGTGACTTTTTTTGTCGGTCAAAAACATTTTTAATTCCTGTGAGACATGAGGTAAGCCACAACTCAACTTATAATTTTGAAATTATATTTTTGTTATGGTTGTATTATTTATTAAATCTTCTAGTAAACATTATTTCGTTTGCCCTAAACTTAAACCGCTTTTGCTTTTCCCGGCGAAATTGCTCGATTTTGGACCTTTATATTCCAATTAATGTCACAAATATGCGATTAGAACTCATTTAAAACATTTTTCATTGCGTAATAATCAATAATGTGTTTTCTTTTTGAATTTGCAATTTCCTTTCTTTAAGTTTAAATGTGGCACAAGTGAACTTGTCCCTAATGATCAACTCCAATTTATGGATAAAAATCTCAATTATAGAAAAGCGTAAATCAATAAATGAAAGGCAATTGTGTAATTAATTAATAGCCGAGAAAACTGAGAACTTTGAGTCAGGCACATTTTCAAATACAGCTACAAAATTTGGGAGACTACAGTGTTTATGCATGTTTTCCAAATGTTTAATTAATTGAATTAATTTAACTAGGTTTTTTCTATTTTTGTTACTATATTGACACAGCACTGATATATTATGTCAGACAAGTTGTATTTGTTTTTATTTACAGTTAAGCTCCATTTACACTTTTTTTTCATTATCGGATATTATGGCCTCGATAAAATTATAACATGGTAAGTATATTTAACTTATAATAAGAATTTAACATATCTGCTGTACTACGGATGTCATTATTTTTTTTGGTCGTCTCTTCCTCAATATCCAGAGAACATGCATAAAAGCTCAAATGGTGAATATTTTGAAGCTGTATTTGACATCGTTCCTGACTTTAGAGTTATCGGTTTTCTCAGTTCCTAATTGTAGGAATATAATAAATGAACTTTATGGAAAGTTACATAATTGACTTTCATTTCATACCTTATCTGTTAACTTACGCTTTTAAAAAATATGTATTTGCGTCATTCATATCCATAAATTGAAGTTGATCATGAGGGACAAGCTCACTTGTGCCACACTTAAAGTTATAAAGAAGTCAATTGTAATGTAATTTACCCGGAACTTCCCTTATTATGAATATTTCCTTTTATTGGGAATACTGAAGTGTGAACCAATTTAGTTCAGTACATAGTCTTTTAGAAACACATATATACTAAAAATTGAAAGAAAATGATAAACTAGTCTCGGTCTCAGTCAGATATATAATATTTTTACTTTAACATTTACTTCGTGGCACGTGTTTCTACCTAGATTTTCGATCTAAAAAAACAAACCGACAGGTGGACAGATGGAATTGAATAAAACATATATTTTGACATCTAGGAACACTAAAATCCGAAGATATGTAAAACCTGCTAGGGTGATTTTTTCAGATTACAAAAATTTTCTTTGGCCGCTACTTTGTTCCGCCATCTTGAATTAGTACCACCGTTTTACTAGTTTATCTCTGTACTACAATTAGTTATGGCACCCAATTTGAAATGTAACACAAACTGCCATTTTCTTCAGCCATCTTGAATTCGTACCAAAATTTTACCAGTTGATTCCTACATAATACTTGACTTTTGTGCAAAATTAGAGAAAAATTGATAAGCACTTTCTTAGTAATAATTTTGTTAACATTTCAGTCAGTTTTGCAATATTGGATTTTCACCAAAATGTTAGCAGGTCATCTCCATATGACCCTTAATTTTTGACCAAAATTTGAAGTCAATGGGGTAAGTAGTTTTTTAGTTATGCCGCAAACAGACAGACCGACGCAGAAAAATAGACGAGGGAAGAGAGAAGACATGTTTTTAGTCATCTAGCGACCCTGAAATGTAAAGATCTGAAAAAATCTAGGAGGGTAATTTTTTCACAATTACAATACTTCCCTTTTATGAGGGAAGTAAAAGGAAACAAATTATTGATTTCTACGCAACGAAAAAGGTTTAAACTTTATTTTTTAATTAGTTTTAACCGCATATTTCAGAAATAACTTGAATCATAAACGTTTAAAATAAAACAACTTTGCCGCGATTGATTTTTAAAATAACCGAAATCATGTTTACTAGAAGACTTAATAAACAATACACCTGTAGCAAAAATATAATTTTGAAATTAAATGTTGAGTTGAAGTTAACCTCTAATCTCGCAAGAATTGAACAACTTTTTAACCGACTTCAAAAAAGGAAAAGGCTACCAGTTGAATCAATATGAATTTTTTAAAATATTTTCAGGATAGTGCCAGGGTGGAATGGCGTGAGCAAATCTTTACCGTGAGACTTGTAACTCTGCAATCTTCTTAATAATCTCAATTTATCGGCTCCAAGCAATAAGATATTTAATAAATCGAAAATTTCTGTATATTCTTAAAATAACGCTTCTTAAATGCGCCCCACAAGTATTATCATATGCAGGCCGAATCGAAAATTTATTTTATTCAAATATAGTAATAGTAGAAATCTCTTACCTAGGTTTTTAATAGCGTTATAAGATTACCAGTCATTTTTATTGTTAGAGAAGTAGCAAATTACGATGTTTGCTGACGAAAAACACTTTTTAAAAAAATCGATCTATTTTTAAATCGAAAATTTTTTCAGAACGAGAGCAAACTAACAAGTGATTCAACACCGTCCTTTGCCTCTATTTATAATATATCGTTATCTCTAAATAGAAATGTAATGCCTAGCATTATAGGGAATGTAACTAGCACCTTAACTAATTATACATGATTATAATCTTATAACCCATGTTTGTGTGGTCCTACCTGGACAACCTAGGTAAACATTATTTCGATATACTTATTTTGCTTGTCTATCTAAAAAGTCACTTTTCGTACCCATTTCGTCTGTACCTTATGACCCACGTTTTGATGTTAACGTCACTCCGGCCAGTAGATTCCATGTCCCTGAGTAAAAACAAGCCAATATAAGTATGTGCGACAGTACCCCAATATCAGCCAGTCGAAGGAAAAGACTGATGATGGTGTAGTATGTAGAATTTTTCTATGAGGGCGCTCAAATCTAGTTTAAGATACTTGGAAAACAATATGCTGTTGTGCTGCGAAGTAAATACTTGGTTTGGTTGAATCTAGTCAAAATTACTACGCGAATATTATTCGTAACCGAGTCGACAAAAATTGTAGATGTAAGGTGCTTAGCAGTTTTTGTTAATATTTTTTCGATATAATGTACCGTTTTCAAAAAAAAAATATTTTACTCGAAGTAAAACACCATTAAAAATTTTTATAAAAAATGAAACTGACTTCAAAAAATGCACTAAAAAGTAAAAAATAATATTTTATTCCACCATGAAAATTTTACTCCGTGAAGTCGGCGCCAGACTAATAAATACAGTAAGACATTACACGCGTAGTATTAAATATTAAAACACCGAATTGACTGAATATTTGATTATATTTTTGTGATTAAATAATTAAGAATAAGTTTAGCGCTGTTTTTGATTTATAATACCTTATTTATTATACTGCTACATATTTAGAATATCCCCTTAAATATCAAAAAAATAAATATATTAAAAGGTGAAAAAGCTAAGGTGATCCCCGTTAAATGTTGATTGTCTTCGACGATAGTTTTTATACTAATTACCTTTATTGATTCATCTGCGAATAAATTAGTCTTATCACTGAAACTTTTCCCTACACAACTTTTTCTATAAATAGAAAATTAATGTACTGCACGCTGAGAATGATCATTATTTTATTTGTCCGTCTCGACTTGGATGTTGATTATTGGGCTTATGAATTGCTAGCTTTTAAAACATTTATATTTATATTTTATTACTTTTGGTGTGTAGACATGAAGTTCAGACGGAGGGATATGCTATCAATTTAATAGATCTGACCTCGCTGCCAAAATTGTCCAGTAGAGAAAAATCTCAAATAAGATAACTTATCGAACCAAAACATTAAATTATTTATCAAACCAGTTGCATAGTAGCAGAATACGTCAATAATTTATTATTCTAATTCACAATAAGTGATTGTGAAATATGGCTTACTAAATACTAAAATACACTTTTTTTACATATAAACTTGTAAAAAAATATTTACGCTAAAACAATTATCAGTAGTTATAAATAAACTTTTCTGCTTTTTTCATTCATATTTATTTGATTTTTTCTTACCGTGTGAATTTTGCAACGAGGCCAATTTGGATGATAATGATAATATAACTTTATATTCAAGTTATTACTAGAAATATCTTCTTAAAACTACACCCGTTTTGTATTTCCTATAATCAAAGTTGTATGTAAGGTAAAAATATAAACAGAAACCCTACGGCTTTTTTGGCTCTATATTAAATTCTATTGCAAGTAAGATAATTTCCTATCGTGAAACCTTACCGTTTTCAAAGCAAAAGAAAAATATTAAAAAGGGCGATATCAGAATTTGCCTATTAACATAAGTCAACTCAGAAAACATTAATATAGAAATATATCAACAATTGTTATAAAATTATATAATTAACCGTTGCTTGTAAATTAATAGTTTTAAAAGTTTAGTTTTCTATTATTAGCTTCGAATTTCATAAATGACTATCTATTTTTGACTTGGGTAAGTTCTAAACTACAAAATTCCGTCAAAATCTTGCAATCCACGCATATTATACACCTCGTAAATTTGAATATGGAATTCTTATTGTCTGATCGAACACGAAGAATTTTTGTGATAACTTCAGTTTAAATCTAGACTCGAAGCATTGCACCTATTTTCGAAGCGTCTTGTTATAGTTCGGACCTCAAAAGGTAGGTCACTACTGCTAATATCGATACAGTTCTTTTAACTTTTAAATTGAAAGCAGTAGTTCTTTTAGACTAAAATTTCAAAGTTTATCTCTTTGAGATTCAAAATTTACTTCATATACAATTTTTACCATAATATTTTTTCACTTGTAATTGTAATTACTCTAACCTAAAAAAAATTATACTGTTGAAAACACCTTAGTGTATTGCATGTTCTTGAATGCGCTTTGAAAATATTTAAAATCTTTGAAATACAAAGAAATTGAAAATTAAAATTTGGCAGTATGCTTGCTATGGTAAGCGTAGGGCAGAGATTTTGTTCCAGTTGAACTAAAATTAATGCGCTCACTTGTCAGTCTAAAAAAAAATCCGTAAATTGCCTTTTCCCGGAATTTCTCAGGCTGTGAATCGTGAATGAATGAATTTATCACAGAAAGGATACTAAAGCATGACCCTATATTAAGCACGAAGTAATGTAATAAAATGAATAAATATACAAATTACATTACCTTTCATTTCCTTAATAAATGGACTCCAGTAAACTTCGAATCCTAACATTTATTAGAGCAGAGAAAGATAATGTAATGTGTATATGTAAATTTCATATCAATTCATATAAGTATTTTTTTCACACCGATTTATTAAGTTAATTAATTAAGTATTCGTCAATTCATATGAATAAACGAATTGGCAAATCAACGATTTCACGAATATTTCATCAACACTATTCATCAATTTTTATTTAATTCGTTCGCATGGATTTTACGCGTTTCAATGTTTCAAAACGCAAAAAATATTTAGATACTGGACGAATGTTTCGCCAAGGTCAAAGCCTACTCGATTATTCGTCCAAAAGATGGTACCGCCGCATAACGAATCGAACGGATGAACCGGACTCTCCATACAATGCGGAATAATGAACGAATGAACGAATCAGTGAATAATGAGTAGCGGGCTTTAATTGGTTTCTTACTGTCTAGATAGAGATTTCAATTGTATGAGTTATTCTGAGCGTGATTTATTTTTGTTGCTGTTGAGATCCTAATATACAAGGACAAAAGGACTAGATAACTATGCTAAATTCAGTTAACTTTCTCCTTGCAACCTTGTCCGATGCATTTTTTTGTAGAGGACTCTACCACTATACCGATTTTACCAACGTTTGACAACCGATGGGCTAACAGTTTCTTGCTACTTGTTGGATTCCAGTACCATTTTCAAATAAAGCAACAGCAACCGCCATTTTGTTTCACCGTTTTGAATTTATTTGAACATTTTATCAGTTTATCCCTGTATCAGACTTAACTTTTGTTCAAAATTTAAGATAAATTAAACAAGTAGATTTTAGATTTATTTTTCAACCTTTCATTAGGCCGCCTTTTTGTTCCGCCGTTTTGAATTCGTATCAAACCATGGCCAGTTCATTCTTGAATTTTGTGTAGTAGTTTTTATTATTTTTTAAAATTTTGTTAAGCGACTGTTTTGTTCCGCCATATTGGATTTTTATCAAAAAGTTACGGTTTTATCCCCATATGACCCCTATTTTTTTGCTAAAATTTGAAATCAGATAAGAAGTTTTTTAGCTATGCTGTGAACAGACATTCACACGGACAGACTGCAAAAACCTGTAAGGGTGATTTTTTCACGATTACGTAAAATAAGAAAGGTTTCTGACAACAATTTAAGATCCAAAATGCGTAACAGTTTTTGTTCAAACACTCTTCTATACTGTTTTCAAAAAAAAATAATTCGGTGCTTTACATATATATTTTTTGACTTTATAGAATATCAATCAGGTATAATGGTTGCACTATACTTAATATGTTATATTTCACTAAAAATCACATCAAAAGCATTTACTCGTTTTCTGATAGTAAACATCCGGAAGTTGCTAGAATAGTAAAAAATACTACAATACTTTTGGAGGTACAACTTTTTAAGTGGTAAAATATAGAGATGAAGCATTCAATTTATGAATAACACACATTTTCTCTTAAGAAAAACATGTATTCAAAATTGAGCTATTCATTGATTCCTAGGATATTCTTTAAACATGTAAGCATTCCGCATTACAACGTTGTGTTAATTAAGAGTATTAGAAGTATAATATTTTGTATGTCGTTCACGAGCTCGAATAACTTATAAAGAAAATTTTGGATCTACACCATAAACAACAGGCACTCCATGTTCTTCTAGCACAGTACCGATGTAGCGTTAAACGTTTAAATTCCCTTGGGTAATCATAAATCGGTTTTTCCTTCAATGCTGATCCCGCCTCAAACTATTACGGAGCCTCCGCCAAACCCCTAGAGTGGTATGGCAATAAATAATCGTTTACTTAGACATGTGTCGGTTTTTTGCACAGCTTTTGAAGATCTCAGGTTCTCTTCTCTCAAGCCTGCTTATCACTACTCGTCCATTTGTTCATTCGTCCGCATATATCGTATTCGACAATTCATATGAATAAACTAATTGGCAAATCAACGATTTCACGAATATTTCATCAACACTATTCATCAATTTTTATTTAATTCGTTCGCATGGATTTTACGCGTTTCAATGTTTCAAAACGCAAAAAATATTTAGATCCTGGACGAATGTTTCGCCAAGGTCAAAGCCTACTCGATTATTCGCCCAAAAGATGGTATCGCCGCATAACGAATCGAACGGATGAACCGGACTTTCCATACAATGCGGAATAATGAACGAATGGACGAATCAGTGAATAATGAGTAGCGGGCTTTAATCGGTTTCTTACTGTCAAGATAGAGATTTCAATTGTATGAGTTATTCTGAGGGTGATTTATTTTTGTTGCTGTTGAGATCCTAATATGCAAGGACAAAAGGACTAGATAACCATACTAAATTTAGTTAACTTTCTCCTTGCAACCTTGTCCGACGCATTTTTTTGTAGAGGACTCTACCACTATACCGATTTTACCAACGTTTGACAACCGATGGGCTAACAGTTTCTTGCTGCTGGATTCCAGTACCATTTTCAAATAAAGCAACAGCACGAATAATTTCTACGTCACTTTAGATATTGCCTTTTAATTGTGTTAAAATTTAACCGACAATTTGTTACTGTTGTCATACCAACAACACCTTTTATTAGACACAGGTTACGTTACCTTCACTCTGTTTTTGAAAGTTCTGATATACGTAACAATTTGTTACTGTTGCCACCCACAACACCTTTATTTAGACACAAGTCACGTTATCTTCAGTCTTTTTTTGGTAGTTCTATTAATAAATTGTTACCTCCTCGGGCTCTCTCGACGAAATCTTAGGAAACTGGTAGAAATGCTAACGGTACACTGTAAGCTAAACAAACACCTTCACGCCTTGGGGGTCTTCCCGGATCCAAGTTGTAGTGGGTTCAACGGACAACGAGACTGCTGAACATATTCTTTGTTACTGCCCAGCTCTTGAAAATACCAGAGAATCCATTATGGTGGAAAGATGGCCAGAAATGGTCACAATCGGAGGATGCTCGGCCCCTAGGGTGCTGAATTACATCAATGCTGTTGGCTGGCTTGACGAGTAAAACTCCGAAAGAGGTTACGATGGGCTCACCTTAGAGGCCTAAGTAATAGGTTGGCACAAGTCACCACTCCATACTCTCTATCTATCTATCTATCTATCTATAAATTGTTAGTCTTATCTTGGAGGTAAATGATTAGTTGGAGGTTGCATGAAACTATTTATTAAGAGAGATGGGTTAGAGTAATCGGCTTCTTCATAAAAGTCTCAAATGTCAAAACTCAAAAATGATCTCAATAGGACTGCTAAATGATGTTATTCACCGAATGTTAATTTAGCACGCTAAATGTTACGTTTCAGAATGCCTTATCCACGAATTTCCTGCGTAGTAGACCGTCCCGATTTTTGGCCTCATATATTACAAGATCTTGCGAAACTTGGCTTTTATTTGTCAAGTTGAGGAAGTTCACTAAATACTTTTAGAAATCAATAAACTTATTATTATTAACATTATTGGTATTTTTTTGAATACCACTTGCGATTGTGTTTACGACTTGAGGATATTTCAGAACTTTAAAAAAATAACCAACCCAATAATATTTTTTTGTTTTATTTTAAAGTAGATTAGTGTAATACTATAAAATATGATTCATCAGAAAAAATATTTTTGTTACCTTTATTATTAAAAATATCTTTGTTAACTTTAATAATGAGAACTTTTAGTTTCTTTAAAAGTAGCTGGTTCAAACAGACGTAAACAAAGTATTTATCAAACAAATTTTGCCGTCTAATAATCGAGATTAAATTTATTTGTTCAGCTGCTTTAAATAAACATCTTTTCAATTTTCCAGTAGATTTATTAGGGTCTAATTTATTTTTCAGGAAAATCAACGTTACCTTTCTAACTAAAGCTGCTCCAGACTGTCTAACGGAGATCGAAGTGCCAAGGGACTACATAGTCTTTGCGAATTTGATAGACGACGATATTCGTGCTGGTTCGATTGCTAAGTGGGACGAAAATGCCGACCTAAGGGTCTGGGAAGCTTTGGGTAAGAATTCTTATCTAGAGCGAACTAAATATTTATAAACTGGTACTTAGTAAAATAACACGTTTCTTTATATAAATATGCACTGAACTTTATATGAATATGCACTAAACCTTAAAAAATAATATTTTGTTATTCCTTGGAGTTTGAACTTTATAAGATCTGCGTCAAAGTAATATTTATATTAATTAATATATCACATTTACTTATAATGTTTACTACCTCAGTTTAAAACTTAGTCTTTTTATTAGGCATTAAGTCAAATTTTCAAGATGGTCTAAAACTTTTTTTAATTTCCAGTTTTTTAATTCTATTTTTACGAAGCTTTGTTAAAAAAATTTTCTAGTAACATAAACTGTACTGGGGTCCATCGCATATACAATTTTGCTAGAATCACGGTAATCAAAATGGTATAAAAGTGCCATTTATACATATTTATAGAGAAACGGCAATACAAATTGTCAACTATAAAAATGGATAACAAAATTGAACCTTGTGTCCCGAAAATCTGTAAAAACCACTAAATTTTGAAGATTGTCCACTCTTTTCCACATCAGCCTTTCCCCCATGTACTATATCCATAGGTATAAGAAATGTTCTGATCCTAAAATAAATTAATATTTTCAACATTCTTAAGGGTTTTCAACGTCTCTAGTTCGGAGTATCAAACGCGATGTATGCTAATTATTTTTTATTTAATTAAACTTCTTACACCGATTTGTAAGACAAAATTTTAAAGCATTTTAAAGGTAACTTTAATTCTCTCGCAAAAAAATATTTTTGTGCAATATACTTTTTATCCAATTGGTCAAACCATTTCAATATAATCGGTGAACATACATCAAAAATCGGTAAATTTCCTTCACCCGGAACTTTCCTCGTTATGATTTTCTTTCCATTTGTTACGAATAGTGAAGTGTGATCCAATTTAGTTCAGTACATAGTCAGAGTATATATTTGATATATATACTGTCTTTTCAAACATTTTTATTGGGCGCCATTTTATTCTATCATATGGGATTTCTACTAATATTTTACCAGTTTCTTTCTGCCTATGCCGCACTTGACTTTTGGGCATAATTTTAAATATATTCAATTAGTAGTTTCTACATTGACACGTACCGCCATTTTGTTACGTCATGTTGAATTCGTACCAATTTATCCCATTTTCATATTTCTGCAAAATTTATCATACAGTCAATTGAACAAGATTTTTTTTTACATTGATTTTTTAAAATTTTATTTGACCGCAATTTTCTTTCGTACAAAAATATTACCAGTTTATTTCTATATCACACCTAACTCATGCACAAAAACTAAAATTAGTTTAATAAGTAGTATTATCAGGCTAATTTTTTAGATATTTTATTGGGCCGCTATTTTGGTTTGCTCTCCTAGATTCATATTAAAATGTTCCAGTTCATTACTATGTAATACTTGACTTTTGTGCAAAATTTGAGGTAAATTGGATAATTATTTTTTAATATCAACTTTTTTAACGTTTCACTAGGCCGATATCTTTTTCCGCCATATTAGATTTTTACTAAAATATTACCAGGTCTTCCCCATATGACCTATAATTTTTGAATAAAATTAAAGGTCAATCTGGTCAGTAGTTTTTAAACTATGCCGCGAACTGCCACATTGTCGCA
This sequence comes from Kuschelorhynchus macadamiae, assembly GCA_030620095.1. Classification (NCBI taxonomy): domain Eukaryota; kingdom Metazoa; phylum Arthropoda; class Insecta; order Coleoptera; family Curculionidae; genus Kuschelorhynchus; species Kuschelorhynchus macadamiae. Next base: position 253,434 of record JAUTXW010002819.1, on the reverse strand, counting down.
GACCGATAGACGGTCCGACAGAATCTATAAAAAATATTTTTTGTCATCTAGGGACGCTAAAGCGAAAAGATAATTAAAACCTGAGAGGGTAATTCTTTTCACGATTACAAACATTTTAATTGGCCGCCATTTTGTTTCGCCATTTTGTTCCGCCATCTTGAATTAGAAACACAGTTTTACTAGTTGATCCCTATACTATAATTAGTTATGTCACACAATTTGAAACCAGTCCATTAAGCAGTTTTTCAGGCTGAATTTTTAATTATTTTAATAAACCGTCATTTTGTTCCGCTATCTTGGATTTATACTAAAATGCTACCAGTTCATTCCAACATAATACTTAATGTTTATGCAAAATTTGAGATAAATTGGATAAGAAGTTTTCAAATAATACTTTTTTAACATTTTACTAGGTCGTCATTTTGGTTCGCCATATTGAATTTTCACCAAAATGTTACCAGATTATCCCCATATGACCCCTAACCTTTGACTAAAATTCGAAGTCAATCGGCCAAGTAGTTTTTTAGCTATGCCGCGAACAGTCAGACCGATATACAGATAGGCAGACCGACAAAATTCAGAAAAGATGTTTTTCGGCATCTAGGGACCCTGAAACGTGAAGGTCTGAAAAAATGTCGGATGGTGATTTTTTCACGATTAAAATACTTCCCTTTTACGTGGGAAGTAAAAAGTACATAGAACCTTCTCCATATTGAAAGTTGGTTAGAAAATTATACAGGTTTTATTCAAGAGGTAACAGCGGCACATTCCAATTTTTAGCCAATTTAAAAATGTAATTTTTTTGGGTAAAAGTTTGCCAGACTTCGTTGTTTTTTACATTTAAAACTCTGAACTTTTTTAGTTTTTTAAACATATTTATTTACCTGCTAATTTAGATTCTTTTGCTCTTCCAATTTCGATTACCCCGAAAAACAGAACTTACCGATACTCATGTCAACCAACTGTTTTTTATTTTTCATGTTTGTGGACTTCTTATAGAGTCAATATTAATATCCAACCAGAAAGGTATATATAGGATCCATTAGAAGGGAATAGGCATTATAAATTTCATGTTTATAAAAAGTAAAATGAGCGATTTAAATTTGTCGCTAGCTCCACAGCCATTATAACTTCTAAAAACCGTTAAGAAAAATGTTTCTGCTACTTGAAATAAAATAGTCGTGTTCTTAACATTTACCTCATTTTACCCGTTACTAAATGCAAATTTGTTGTCATATTATCAAAAGAATTTTAATAATAAAACCTTAATTTCCTCTAGACTGACACAAGATTTCATCTTACTTTTTAAATTTAAACGTATTTATTTATTTGTAAATTGGAGTCTCATTCCGTCAGGCTTAGAATATTAAAGCAGAATGTGGAGAATGCCAATATGAGGGATATGAGAAATAAAGTTATACGAGGGAATTTGTTAAAAAATTTTTCTAGTAACATAAACTGTACTGGGGTCCATCGCATATACAATTTTGCTAGAATCACGGTAATCAAAATGGTATAAAAGTGCCATTTATACATATTTATAGAGAAACGGCAATACAAATTGTCAACTATAAAAATGGATAACAAAATTGAACCTTGTGTCCCGAAAATCTGTAAAAACCACTAAATTTTGAAGATTGTCCACTCTTTTCCACATCAGCCTTTCCCCCATGTACTATATCCATAGGTATAAGAAATGTTCTGATCCTAAAATAAATTAATATTTTCAACATTCTTAAGGGTTTTCAACGTCTCTAGTTCGGAGTATCAAACGCGATGTATGCTAATTATTTTTTATTTAATTAAACTTCTTACACCGATTTGTAAGACAAAATTTTAAAGCATTTTAAAGGTAACTTTAATTCTCTCGCAAAAAAATATTTTTGTGCAATATACTTTTTATCCAATTGGTCAAACCATTTCAATATAATCGGTGAACATACATAAAAAATCGGTAAATTTCCTTCACCCGGAACTTTCCTCGTTATGATTTTCTTTCCATTTGTTACGAATAGTGAAGTGTGATCCAATTTAGTTCAGTACATAGTCAGAGTATATATTTGATATATATACTGTCTTTTCAAACATTTTTATTGGGCGCCATTTTATTCTATCATATGGGATTTCTACTAATATTTTACCAGTTTCTTTCTGCCTATGCCGCAATTGACTTTTGGGCATAATTTTAAATATATATTGAAAGTTGGTTAGAAAGTTATACAGGTTTTATTCAAGAGGTAACAGCGGCAAATTCCAATTTTTAGCCAATTTAAAAATGTAATTTTTTTGGGTAAAAGTTTGCCAGACTTCGTTGTTTTTTACATTTAAAACTCTGAACTTTTTTAGTTTTTTAAACATATTTATTTACCTGCTAATTTAGATTCTTTTGCTCTTCCAATTTCGATTACCCCGAAAAACAGAACTTACCGATACTCATGTCAACCAACTGTTTTTTATTTTTCATGTTTGTGGACTTCTTATAGAGTCAATATTAATATCCAACCAGAAAGGTATATATAGGATCCATTAGAAGGAAATAGGCATTATAAATTTCATGTTTATAAAAAGTAAAATGAGCGATTTAAATTTGTCGCTAGCTCCACAGCCATTATAACTTCTAAAAACCGTTAAGAAAAATGTTTCTGCTACTTGAAATAAAATAGTCGTGTTCTTAACATTTACCTCATTTTACCCGTTACTAAATGCAAATTTGTTGTCATATTATCAAAAGAATTTTAATAATAAAACCTTAATTTCCTCTAGACTGACACAAAATTTCATCTTACTTTTTAAATTTAAACGTATTTATTTATTTGTAAATGTAATGGAGTCTCATTCCGTCAGGCTTAGAATATTAAAGCAGAATGAGGAGAATGCCAATATGAGGGATATGAGAAATAGAGTTATACTAGGGAATTTGGTTATAATTGTTTCGGTACGTGATAGGTATTTTCTGTTAAGAAAGTTCTGGCCTTTTATTCTAGTATCCTAATATTTACAAAGAAAACAGATTTGATTCATAGAAGTTTTTTAAACTTTACTAAAAATATTTCTTGGATGTTATATGACATGAAGTATAGACAAAGATCTGTGGTTATAATCTCTTCAGGCGCTCCGAGCACATAACGTAATTTATGACTTCCCTTTTTGACTTTTGTATTATGTACTACGAAAAAGTGAGTCTTTAGAGTCACTACACCTAGATTCCATTGGGCCAGTAGTACATCCTCCCTAAGAACATATCTAAACCTAGGCAGTCAACTAGCATATACTTTCGAAGAATAAAATGTGAGTATATTACCTAGAACGAGTTCCCTTAAACTCTTGGTTGTAGGTCAGCACCCTTCAAAAATGATATGCTTGATTCATGAGTATCATATAGCAAACTATTTGTTTTATCTTCTCGACCATAGTAGTGTAACTTAGCTTTCACATTTTGAAGAGCAGACCATTTTGGTAGTGGCAGTAACGGTAAAAACTAAAATGGTTGTTTGACCTCTTTGACTAGAAAATCATTAGCATATTGCGGATAAAGGTAAAACTTATAAAAAAAGTAAAATTGTATAATGTTGTGGATCAACGTTTCATCAAGTTTAGGATGGCAAACTATGAATAGATAGGAAATATGGCAGTTACTGTTAATATAAATAATAAAAATATAACGCAAATACATTTATTTATAACGCTATAGGTTCATTATATTGTTTAAAGGTTATAAAAATTTCAAAACTAAGTAATTCCTTTATATATTAAAGTTTTAGATTTTCAAGTAAAAAATATTTTTAAAAAATTGTTGCATTCTACCACTTTGGTATGTGAATTCAGTACAAAATTGATAATGCAGAAAGAATGTCCAAGGTCCATTTCTCTAGAGATTTTTATAAATATTTTATTTATTTTTAATAATAACATATTTAATTTACACTTATTTAGCTATTACGAGCATAAACGAGCCATATGCAAGAAAACGAGAAAGAAGACCTTACGAAAACTGAATATTAAATCCATGATTTTTCAGCAGCAAATTTATATTTGAAAATATAGCATCGTATCAGAACTCACACTAGTCATACTAGAAACTTTATAATAATACCTCTAGAAATGTGATTACGGTACCGTTTCCGATTGCCTTTACATATAAAAACTAATAAAGTAAGTGTCCCGAAGAAAACTGCATCGCATGATGCAGTAAAACACAACCAGGTGGTACTATTTGATATAGAGAGCGAAAAACCTTCAGACAACAGCTCCATCTGTTATTTCTAGATCTGCAGAAAGCATATGATAGTGTACTCTACAAAAACTATTGGAGGTCTTATTGCAGAGTCTTATAGGAGAAAGAACAAATGAAATTGTATACTTATGAAAGCGATACGGTCATTATACGCAAACAGTGTGGCTAAGGATAGAAAAAAATCAACTATACACAGGATATGAGGCATCAAAGGGCTTGAAATAAGTCTTTCATCCAACCTATTTAAAATGTACTTGGAAGAAACCCTAAAAACATGGAAAATGAAATGCCGGGATATGAGAATACCTCTAAATGACATGGCCTTTTATACGTTATACTTTGCAGACGACTAGCTTGTAATAGCCCAAGATTACGAAGACCTAGAGTGGATGACACGAAAACTTATGAAGGAGTACAAAAACGGAGCTGGAGGTAAATTTAAAAAAGACGGAATATATGTGTACAAGTAACTTATAATATACAAATCATGGTTCTTGGAATTAGACCGTGTCAAAATGGAATCACTTTCCGACGTTTCGACTTCGATTGGACGAGGCATCTTCAGGAATCTTTACTTCACGAGAATGGAACACCGAATGAGCTCGGAGAGATCCAGTCGACCTGTGTTTACCGAAGCGTGTGCCGGTATAACGTTCGGTTTTCACGTATGATGTAGACTGAAGCCCGTATCTCTATTAAAATTGTTAGGATGCTTATAAATTTCAATAGATTCTCTAATTTTGAATTTATAGAATTCCGAAACCGATGCAAGAACTTTGGTTTCTTTTAGATTTATGACATATTCAGTAGAATGTTGGTGTTCAGATACAACAGATTGTACAATTTGTTTCTTTCTGATACATCGTTCATGTTCGTTAAGCCTAGTCGATATGGATCGTCCAGTTTCTCCAATATAGACATCACCACAGGAACAAGGAATTGCATATACTCCTTCCGTTTGAAAATGAATAATTTCTTTTGTTGATCGCAAACATTGTCCAATTTTCTTGTGAGTGTTGAAGATTGTACCTATGTTGGACCAGCGAAGTAACCTTGCAATCTTGTGTGTGGTTGCGTGTATAAATGGAATCATTTCGTGGAGTAGTATTATTATACTTTCTTATTGATCGTCTAATATCATCCATGCAATATCCATTCCCTTTTAAAGCTTGAGTCAGTTTCTTTGTTTCCGATTGTAAAGAATTTTGGTCACAAATCGCGAAGGCTCTGTAAACTAAGGAATTAATAACTGATTGCTTTTGTGCTGGATGATGATGGGAATTTGCATTTAAGTACCCGTTCGTTGCGCTGGTTTTCTATATACAGAGTGTCCTAAGAAACCATCCCTTTTCCTTTGTACAAGAACATCTAGAAAGGGAACCGTGCCTTCTTATTCAATTTCCATTGTAAATTTTATATTATGTTGTTGATACAGATGATCATGGAACCCAGGGAGGTTTTCCACATATTGGCTACCATTGATGACAGCGGAGATATCATGGCTGCTCCTGAGGTTTGTTCATAGAAACTACCTTGAAAGACTTAATACGTTCATGTAAGACATGCTTCAATTAGATCTAAAAGTGAGTTATCAATACTATTATGGTGAAATAAGTCTGATATTATGCAAATTGAATTATTTATAGGCACATTCATATACAACGATTCTACATCGAAACTGACTAAGATACCTTTGGGATCTAATTGGATGGATTTAAGTTTTTCTACAAAATGCGTAGAGTTTCTAATATATGAATGTGTTTTTCCTGTAAAATTATTAGGAATAATTAAATTAAAGATATTTGATAATTTTGTAAGTAGGAGATCCTATTGCACTGACGATAGATCGAAGTTGTACATTAACCTTGTGTATTTTTGGTAGTCTTTAGAACCGCGGGATCCTTGAGCTGCTTGGCCTTAACATCTTTTTCTCCTCTTCTGCTTTATGCGTTTATAAGGTTGATTATCCGTCTTTCAATTTTGTTGGTCGGGTCTGCTTCCAAACGTAGTTGTATTGTTATCACGTAATATGTTTTGTCCATGACGACAGTGGCATTTACCTTATCCGCTGGAAGGATCAAAATGTCTATATTGTTGTTTAATGTTTTTATCGTCGCTCTTTCCGCAGCTGATAGATTCGACTTAGATGATTAAAATTTTTGATGTTCTTCGCTGTTTCATACCTTATTGCGTCAGCTTCTTGTGACATTCTTCTAATTGTCGCTTCAACGGATGACACTATGTCTTCTACGGGTATGTCCATTATTGTAATGGCGAAGTTTTGACCTTTAGAGAGGACGGATTTTTCTGCTTCAGTAAGGATTTTGGAAGATACATTTACAACCGTGTCCTGTGGTGGTTTTAGTAGTCTTTGGCTGCCCAGCAGTCCATCGAACTTTTTTTGTTGTTTATTGGTAACTGCTTGATGTATCCTTCCCTGCTTGCGAATTGGTAATGTCATCGAGAGTTCTAAATGTTTGATATTCAAGTGTAAAGCTAATTTTAAATGAATATTTAATAACTTTAGCGTTTATATCCAAATCACGTCGAGTAGCTTTTATCCTTTCTCTTACCAATGCCATACTGGCTCGTTTGTAGATATTCCTTGCACTTTTTGATGTGATGTGGTGTTTCATCTGTAGAGATTTTGGTACTACGTCTTTATCTCGGGATCTAAGAAGAAAGGCTAGTTGGCACAGTAGCTTCTTCTTGTTGTTCTTGAGATCACCAAAAGTTTTGGCATCCTTCTTGATTTCCTCCCCATAGAGGTTAGCTAACATAGATCGAAAGCTTGCACGGCTGAGGTCAATTAAGAAATCATAGTTCTTGGGAGTAGACCGTGTCAAAATGGAATCACTTTCTGACGTTTCGCCTTCGATTGCACGGGAGATGTTCAAAAATAATGGAATGAAAATCACTTAGGTCTTAAGGAAACCATTAAAGATTGAAATGGTAAGGCCGAATCTATCAGCTGCGGACAGAACGGCGATAATAAAAAACATTAAACAACAATACAGACAGTTTTGGTCCTTCCAGCGGATAAGGGAAATGTCATTGTCGTCATGGACAAAACAGATTACGTGAAGAAAATACAACTACTTTTGGCCGACAACATCTACAGAGAGTGATCCAAGCAGAACCAAACAACAAAATTGAAAGACGGATTACCAACCTTATAAACGCATTCAACCTACCAGCAGAGGAGAAGAAGATGTTAAGGCCAAGCAGCTCAAGGATCCTGCGGTTCTACGGACTACCAAAAATACACAAGGTTAATGTACCACTTCGACCTATCGTCAGTGCAATAGGATCTCCTACTTACAAAATTAGTAAATATCTTTCAAATATTCTTAATAATTTTACAGGAAAAACACAATCATATATTAGAAACTCTACGCATTTTGTAGAAAAACTTAAATCAATCCAATTAGATTCCAAAGATATCTCAGTCAGTTTCGATGTAGAATCGCTGTATACGAATGTGTCTATAAATGATTCAATTGCCATAATATCAGACTTACTTCACCATAATAATATTGACAACTCATTTTTAGATCTAATTGAAGCATGTCTTACATCAACGTATTTTGTCTTTCAGGGAACTTTCTATGAGCAGACCTCAGGAGCAGTCATGGGATCTCCGCTGTCACCAGTGGTAGCCAATCTATTCATGGAAGCTTTTTGGGGGAAGCCTTAGAGTCGTCTCCACTTAAACCAAAATTATAATTCAGATGTGTAAAGGACACTTTTGTAATATGACCTCATGGTGCAGAACACCCCCCTGAGCTTCTTGATCATCTGAATCATCAACATGCTAATATAAAATTTACAATGGAAATTGAATCAGAAGGTACGATTCCCTTTCTAGATATTCTTGTATAAAGGAAAGGGGATGGTTCCTTAGGACACTCTGTATATAGAAAACTAACGCATATGAACAGGTACTTAAAAGCAAATTCCCATCATCATCCAGCACAAAAGCAATCGGTTAATAATTGGTTGGTTTACAGAGCCCTCGCGATTTGTGAAGAAATTCTTTACAATCGGAGACAGAGAAACTGACTCAAGCTTTAAGAGGCAATGGATGGATATTGCACTGATGATATTAGACGATCAATTAGAAAATATAATAACCCTACTCCACTAAATGATACTAATAAGGAATTACTGACAGGAAATGTAGTTCTTCCATTTATACACGGAACCACAGACAAGATTGCAAGGTTACTACGCCGGTCCAACATACGTACAATCTTCAACACACACAAGAAAATTGGAGGTTTGCGATCGGCCAAAGGACATTATTCCTTTTCAAACGGAAGGAGTATACGCAATTCCTTGTTCCTGTGGTGATATTGGAGAAACTAGACGATCCATATCGACAGGAACATGAACGATGTATCTGAAAGAAACAAATTGTACAGTCTGCTGTATCTGAACACCTTCACACACATTCTACTGGACATGTCATAAATGTAAAAGAAACCAAAGTTCTTGCATCTGTTTCGGATTCTATAAACGCAAAATTAGAGAATCTATTGAAATTTATAAGCGTCCTAACAATTTTAATAAAGATACGGGCTTCAGTCTACATCATACGTGGAAACCGATCGTTACACCGAGACACGCTTCGGTAAACACAGGTCGACTATAAATAGCTGACCTGGGTCTCTCCGAGCTCATACAGTTTTCCGATCTCAAGAAGTGAAGATCACTGAAGATGCCTCTTGGAATCCAAGGTAAAACGTCGGAAAGTGATTCCATTTTGACACGGTCTAATCCCAAGAATCATAATTTCTTAATTGACCACAGCCGTGAAAGCTTTCGATCTATGTTACCGTATAATATCTTATCTTAAATGATGGAGAACGTATCGACATGTTCAAAAATAATAACTTTGAAATAAAAATCACTTAGGACTTAAGGAAACCATTAAAGATCGAAATGGTAAGACCGAAAAGAAATATTCTTTATGAACAGAATATTGTTAGTGAAAAAAATTTCTGAAAACAACAAAAAGCTCATATATAACTCCATATTAAAAAGTACAATACCATCGAGTTCAGATTTTGTTCAGCTGAAGGATCAATCCGAGAGAACGTTAGTCGCAACTAAAATGGATTTTTGGAGATTTTGCGGATTCAGAAAATACAGAAAATTCGAGAAAATCGACTGTCTACAAGTTCTAAATACTTTTCCCCGGTATTTAGCTCACTACCAAGAAGTGAATGGACTGCGTTTTGAACGGCTGATGTAACTTCTTCTCTTATCTTTTTCATCGAAATTTAATTTATTTTATTGTTTTCTTTGTTTTAATTTTTTTTTACTTTTTAATTATTTCGTATAGGTTCTACTAATTAAGATATTTAAAGCTTTGTCGACTCATGTAGATGTTTTAAGAAGGCCAGACCGTGGAGCATTCTTACATGTCCTATTATTACAAATTTGCAAACTGCTAACATTAAATCTTGATGTGGGATTCCTGATATTTATCATAAAAATTATCACGAAGTTTTACCGTGTTCCTTTTTGGTATACATTTAGAAGGTCTAAATAACAAGTCTAAGTCCTCAACGGATTATTCACCATCAAAATTGGCACATAACTGACTACTCTTGACACAAGTCGTAAATTAGGTGAAATAAATACTTTTAATTACTAAAATATTAATTTTTGACCTCAAAAATCTTACAAATTTTAAAGTTAAAATTAAACCATTTCAAAATAAGTAGTAAAAATATGTGGTAGAATCTAAATATCAAAAAATAATAATAATAAATGTTGCTATTCATTTTTGAAAAATGGTGGATTTGTCAGCATTGCAGTTATACAGATACCAGCAGATCCACCGTAACTTCAAACCTAAATATTTCAAACTTAATTAAAATCGAAATATTAGTTTTTGAGAGATGTCGAGCGTCTCAGACTTTTGTTACTTACGTAAGCCACTGGTAATGAGTCATAAAAAATTGTGTGTAAAGGCTGTTCAGGAAATCTTGTTCGTTAGCCCAATTCGCCTTACGCCAAATACATTAAGAACCGATATTTTGTAAAACAAAAATACTAAGATATTATTTTTGTTCGCAGGATGGAGTAAATGGAGTGACTGGTCAACGTGTAGCGTGTCCTGTTCCGCAGGAATTCAACAGCGAACACGTCACTGTCTGCAAATTAAATGTTTCGGCTTTAATATTCAGCAAAGGCACTGCAATTTATTTAGGTAACATTAAATTTTATTTGCTGAAAAATATTTTTTTAATTTTAAATATTTTTGTTTCCACTGGTTGTGCGGAAGTAAAAACTTTGATTGTGATCTATATGTACAGAAACAGTATTAGAACCATAACAAATGTTGAAGTGGAAGTTTTCAAACGAGAAGGTATTTAGCTTAGTTGGGCATGCCACAACTATGAATCCAATTTTAGGCTCCTAATTAGACCTATTAAATAGCGTAAATAAGGAAAATTACATTTAAAACAAAATTGCCTAAATTTTCTTAATATAAAAAAACTTTTTAAAATTATTTATCAAGAAATGTTTATTAATGTTTGGATCCATTTTTTTTTAAACCAAAAACCAAAAGAGCGACAATATGTTTTTATTTAATTTTTTAATAAATACTGAATTACTTTAGTGATCATTTTTAAAGTTTTTGAAAATGGAGTCGCCTTTAATGATTTAAATTTTTTTTATCAATCTGAGTATGGTTACTGTATTAAAATAAAATATTCAAATAATTACGTTATTTATGGTCCATTTACAAAATTTTTTAAAAGCAATTCAGTTTTTATCAATAAATACAATAAACAGGTATTACTGCAATTTTGGCTATTAATATTAATGGATCCAAACATTAATAAAATAAAATAAAAAAAGCTTTTGATAAATATTACTAAAAAGTTATATAAAGAAAATTTAGTGAGTTTTTCTTTCACAAGCAATTTCCTTCGTTATGCTTCTAAGCAAATTTGAATTAGGAACCTAAAATTGCATACAATTTTGTAGCATGGCCAACTTTGTAAAATAAAACAAATACCTATAGTTCCGTCATTTTATATTTGATTTCAAGAAATTAAAAACCAGCATTTAGAGAATTTTCAGATTTATCGGAATGTAAATAAAAATTTGGGGGTTTTTATTTAAAAAATCACAATTTTGTTCACTTCCGGTTAAAACGAAAATTTGACAAATAGGTAGTGTCCCATTTATGCTCACAAAATTGCAAACTGATATTTGAAAAAACAAATATTAAAGAGGGGTAAATTATTCCGTGGTCACACGGTAGCAAATTACAGTTAACAAAAGTTCTCTGTCCCTCTAGTAGGTAGATGGTTTATACATTGATTAACAGATACAGGCTATCATATAATATTATGTATTATAACCAGCAACACTAAATACACACAAAAGAATTTAGCCAAAAATAACAATTCATTAAAACATTGCTTAAATCATATGATATTCAAGTTTTGTTTTAGAAATAATATTGTGAGGTTTACTTTGACTAGTTAGAATATAAAATATCTAGTAGGGTGAAAGAACGTCATAGCCTGGTTAAAAATTTAAATGATCTCATATCACTCGTTGATGATAATTCAGCTTTGATCGTGGTTTTATCAACAAAAGAACGTGTAGTTTTGCTTACTAGAAATGCAAAAAAACATACATATTTTGACTGAACATTTTATCTAAGTAATATCGGCTAATTTATATTTATTTTCTCATCCGTGAGCTTCTCAAACCTTAATTGCTGTTTTATTCTTATTTTCTTTAGATGGCCTAGAGCAGGGAAAGTCTTCATATTAGTTATTTGTTTGGTCAAGTTAATTTTTTGTGTTTAAATTTTAGTTTCTTTATATCATAAATTTACTAAACACGTAGCCTATATTTATGTGTTTGCAAAAGCGGAATAAGTGAAAGAATTATTAGCATTTCTGTTTCCTAAAAATAAATATCCCGTTGTTGAGATTTTTATAATATCAGCCATTTCTCATCTTCACGCGTTATCTGTATTTAATCTCTCCTTATAAATCTTACTTATTTGTGACAATTTTTTCCACTACAAAAAAAAGCATGCAATTTAATAACAAGATTGATAAGCGAAAATGCTCATTAAGAACAGCAGTATTAAAAATGAGATCGTATATCAATGGTCCAACGTGTTATTTAAAAATCAATATCATCTAGTTTGTTTTTCAAAACTTAACTGCTTTAAAGTAAATGTTTAAGCATCTTAGTAATGATACTAAATACGTTGTCTTTTAAAAAATAAATTAGTAGATTGGTTGTTAAAAGATGCTTTTGTCTTATAATAAGCAAATATTAAGGTGACTGTGCTTAAAAGCTTTGATGTTCACTTTAATATAAAAGGTAGTAACTTTAAATTGTTATTGTTATAAAGTAAGCTTAATAAAATGCGTAGTAACTAAATAAGGTGTTGATGAGCTAATTATGAAAAATATAATTTCTTTAATACTTGAGCTATTAGCGAATTAATATCTAAGATACAGCTAGTATGGAGATATAGATAGACAAAGCATTAATATAAAATATAATTTATATAATATTAACGGTTTGAATTGTATGAGAAAGTAAAACGAACATTTACTTCCATTTGGCTTATTTCAATAAATATTTCTATTATGTTTCTCTTCACTAGAGTAAGAGACTGGCTGGAATGAAAACACAGTAGGTAGTAGGGTTTAGAAGATTCGCAAAGTATTTAAGTAAATATTCGTCAAGGTATTGTCACATTATAATGACATACATTGGGTTTTATAAGATGATTTCGAAATCTATTTATTTTAGTGATAATATAAAATAACCCTAATCATCACCAACTAACCACCACTAGATTGTCTTAGATCATCAAATGTAAACATATTAAAGACTTCGACTTAAATTAATTTCTAATATTTGGCTCCTTAACGTTTCAAGGTACCATTAATACTGAAAAACTATGGATACATATTTTTTTATTTTAAATTAAAAATTTAAAAGACCATTTGTTGTAGCATGTACTCGCATCAGACAACTGCTTTTAAAAAAAGCTGTAGTAAAATTTGTTAGGGCGCGTTAATTGCTGTATAAATCTATTCAAATTATAATTATATCAGCATTTTACATAAAAAGTAAATACATTACAAAACCATATTTAGAGGATTGATAAAGGTTCGTTATCTTCGATCGTGCGTAACTTTCTGCGTTTATGTCGCACGAATCCTTGGATGGTGTTCACATTAATTTGACGGATCTTCTAAAATATTCTTCTTTTTAGTTCTGCTTCATTTTGTGTTTCCCATCCATTATCGTAGACTTTTCTAGATAAGAGTGCCCAAACATCTTCAATTGCACGTGCTTGTGGTACATTTGGGGGATTGTCATTTTTCGGTACACAAGGTATATTGTTAGCTTCTAGCTGTTGTGATTCTCGCATAGCAACTATTTGGCCATCAACATGATGATCATTGATAATATTTAGTAGTTTTGATAGATATTTTTCAGTATATAGGTTGGCATCTAGAGCTTTTCCCCTTACGACACCTACATAAGGTCTAAAAATTTCAGCCTTTAAAATGGCATACCAAACCGAGACTCTATCTTCAAATGTTTTTGTTTAGAATTTTACTTCGTTTGGGCAATTTTTTATGTTATCGGTATAGAAACTATCGTTACCTTTCATCTCTGAATTGGTGAAGTATTTTTCATCATCCAAAATGATTTTTCTGTTATTTACAAAATTTATTCGGTGTAATGCCAGGCAACATATATGAATTTTTGTTAACTGCCTATATATGTATTTTGGACACTTAGGTCTGGTCTTTTGCAATATTTCAACCCTCTGCTTTGTAGTTCTCTTCTTACAGTCCCAGATAAAGTACGAGACCTTCTGCCTAACTTACGTAGAAAATTTTCCCAGTTAGAACTAGTCTGTTGGCTTGGATTTTTCTCAGTATTTTTGGTCGCCCACTATTTGGTAAATTTAAACAAAATACTCCTTGTTAACATTCTGCTATTGCCTTATAGATAGACGAAATGGATATATTATTTTCATCGCGAAAAATATTTACAATTTCACGGTTAGGAACTCGTCCAACGAGGTTGTAGATACTCTTCCGAAGTTCTAACTTATAAGCCATCGCAACAATACGATCTTATTTCTGGTAGCTGTCATAATAAGTTTAAATTTCAATAAGTATGTAGTTACCATAGCAATAACCAAAAGTAGGGTTTTGATACTTTTAGAAAACTTTTGGTAATAGACTTAGTTTTCGAAAAAATGTAAAAATTATGATTTTTTACATATTCACCATTATTTTTCTCAAAAACTGAGTCTATTAACAAAAAACTTTTAAAAGCTTTTTGACTTGTATTTGCAGGGCCTTTAATTTAGTTGAATCAAAAGTTGAAATTGAAAAAAAAATTATTTTGCAAATTTCTATTTTTTTATTTATTTCGTACCCTGTATATAAAATGAGGCTCTTTTTTCAAATCCATCCTATTTTTTTTAGAAAAACTAAAATCACAAATAAATAAATTGTCCATATGTTACCCAAATCCACGCACACGCTGCTGTATACAATATGATTATATATAATGCAAAAATAGATTCTCTTTTTTAGACTTGGCGCAAACTCAATAGGTTCTTTTATTATAACGAAAAGGGATAACAACAATTTTTATTTAAAATTAAAGAATTGTTCAAGGTTTTTGCAATTTTTTGTTTTACTAAAACTTTATTATCGTACATTTTAAAACCAAGTATCAGTCACACCCAATATTAAGACACTATTCTATATAAGATATAGGATCTAAAGCCTTAATGTGCATAAATAATCACCAGGGGTTAAACTTTTATATTCTAAAGGTATAACCCCACGACGTTTATTTTTTTGTATTTAAATATTAGAATTTTTCTAAAAAGGATCTTAGTCCTTTTCCAAGTGTTTAAGAATGATATAAAAAAATTGTTTTTTTCTTTTGTTTCTGTAAGCAAAAAATTGTGCTTTGTTATTTTCAGTTGTAACGAGACAGTGACCCCACTTAGCCTTAAAGAGAGCAAATTCTTTCACCCCTCTAGGGACCGTTGGCAAACAATTCCAGACAGGCCGACTGCATGGCGTCTCACGCCTAATTCTTATATCTGGATACCGGCAGCGCTGCTTTTTCCGGACGACGAACGCCATAATATTCCTAAAGAGTTTTCCTTGGCAATTACTTTGAGGCTTCCGAATGTAAGTACAAGTTTTTGTAACAATATGATTTTTAAGGGATCATATTACAAATTTTAAATATATAATAAAAATACTGCCCATTTTGAATAAGGTATTTCAGATGAGAGGCTCACGTAATTTTGTACCTCTAATATTAGACTAAAATGCTTGTTTAATCTTTTATGTATAATAATAAGATTTACTTTTCTTTTAAAGCAACATAAAAGCCATAAAAACAACATAAAGTCACCATCAGCACAATAAAGGGTAAAAAATGAAGAAGCCTTTTCTTCATCGCTTCAGCCATGGTTGGCATATATGATGCGGAAGTAAACTCAACCACAATTTGAGATTTCTTTGTTTCCAGTAATTTCTCTTGGATTGATAAACAGTACCATTTGCAGGTTACAAATATTTCCTCCGCGAAAAGAGAATAATAAGGAGCCACCGTTAGGTAGTGTTGTTCTTCCCCACATACGTGGCATTACACCCAATATACGACGATTACTTCAGCGGTCCAACATACGTACAATCTTCAATACACATAAGAAGATTGGACAATGCTTGAGATCCCCGAAAGATGTTGTACATTTTCAGACAGGAGTATATAAAATTCCTTGCTCCTTTATAGAAGTGTATATGGAAGAAACAGGACGCTCAATATCCACTAAATTTAAGAAACATGAACGATGTATTAAAATGAAACAAATTGTTCAATCTGCTGTAGCTGAACACCAGCTACAGCAGATGCCACTGGACATATTATAAATGTAAAAGAAACCAAGGTTTTAGCGTCGGTTCCAGGATTTTATAAACGATAAATTAGAGAATGTATTGAAATTTTTAAACATATAAAAAAAAATTAATAGAGATACTACACCACACGTTATTACCGATCTCAACACAGGGTCACGGTTCGGCGGGTACATATATATATATACACTCAAAACCACATAAGAGGCACCAATACTAAAAAAAAACCCACATTTGTGATGACCAAAAGAACATCTAAAATCTTTGCTGGACTTGATATTCGCTTACCGCGAATCAACATAAAGCTACCGGTGATCAAACTCACAGCCTTAGAGTAATTAAATCAAAGGTAGCAAGAACTAAAATATATATAGAGAAATCAACTCAGGTATAGACTGATTGCTGTATCTCTGAAACGGTTATTCGTTTAAATTTGGTATGGAGCCTATTTTTGTAATATACGAAATAAGAGAGGATTTTTTAAAACTCGCCTCTAGCAATATGAAAAGGGGTGAAATGTGATTTTACATTTTTTTACAATATTCGTTTTACTAAACACAAAAATAATTATCTAAAAACTAATTTCTTGAATATTCAAAATTCCACCCTTAAAAGGGCGAAAAGGGTTAAAACGTAATTTGACTTTTAAAAAATACGTCTTTCACTAAATAAGATCTTGAGACGATTCAATCGTCAAAGGTTTTCAAAAATAATTTTATAGATTTTGCGAAATTCTGACAGAAGTTAAAATGTTTTTTATTACAATATCTTTTTAACTAAACGAGATTCTAAGACGACATTTTCTAAAATAAATATCCCAAGATACCTTTCTGTATTTTTTCAAAATCTCACACTCTAGGGGGTAAAAGGAGATAAAACGCATATTTATATTTTTTACAATATCTCTTTAATTAATGAAGATTTTAAAACAAACCTCTCGTCAGTGGCTTTAAAAAATATCTATATAAAAATGTATTTCTGGATTTTTCCCTTAAAGAGGAGAAATAATAATCTAAGAATTATTTCTAGATCTACTGGACTTCCATCATGAAGGGCGTGAGGAGGGGTTAATGTATTTTCCTTAGAGGGAAGTATTGTAATGTAAAAAATCATCCTCCGAGATTTTTTCCGATCTTTGCGTGTTTGGGTTCCTGGACCCGGAAAATGTTCTCCCATTTCCATCAGTCTGTCGGTTTGTCGTTCTGTCTGTACGCGGCATAGCTCAAAAACTACTTATCCGATTGACTTCAAATTTTTTTGGTCAAAAATCAAGGTTCATAATGTTCATCAATGGTTACATTTTGGTAAAAATCCAATATGTCGGAACGAAATGACGACCTCACAAAATGTAAAAAAATCATTATTTAGAAACTACTTATCGGATGGTCAAAATTTGCCTCAAAATAAACTGGTAACATTTTTGTGTTATTCCAATATGGCGGAACAAAATGGCGGCCTAATTAAATATTTAAATAGTCAGTAAAATTTCATTTCCTGCAATAAAAACCTTCTTTTTATGGGTCAAAATAATAACGGACATAATTTATTTTTGTAGACTACGTGAATAATGTGATGGAAAATAATAATAATAATAATAATGAATTAAAATAAAAAAATGTATTATTATATGTATATGACTGTTTATTTTAAGTAGTGGAATTCTATACGATTGAAGGTGTGAATAAATTGTTTTTTATAATGCCTTTTCAATGATTCTATTTAAACGATTACTAGATTTATAAAAAATCTACCTTTAAATTAATGAAAAGGGGTGAAATATGCTTTTACTTTTTTACAATATCTCATCAATTTGACGGCTGTGTCGCCAATGGCTTTTAAAAGTAATTATCTAAGAGAATTTTTTGTATTATTTTATGTGGTGGTAAATTTTGATTTAAGAAAAAATGAGAAGTTGCATTTAAAAAATTAGTAGATGGCGTTAAAATCGAGTTGGTATTATCAAAAGTTCGAAATCAGTTTGACGGAAAATGGATAAAATAGTTTGTTTTTAAAAATAGTAGCTAGTTTCTAAGTTAGTGAATTTATTGCAGATAGATGTTTCAACCTGAATAAAAATATGCTTTAATAGGAATATGTTGCCTCTTATGGCAGGGTTTTTATCAATTTTCTCAGTTGCCTTTAACGATAAAAATATCAGACCCGTTACATTGAAAATCAGCAAAAAGAAGTCAATTTATTCATTGTGTCTATACTGTTAATAATACCGGTAAAAAAGTAATTAAAAAATCACAGGCGCTTTGTATGTTTTGTGATTATAAAGCTGTTATGCTTATCTAACTGCACATTATTGTGTTTAAAATATTCTTTGCAAATTTAGTTGGACTTTATTTTATTTTTTTCATATATTATTTTATATTTAACGTCTGCTATTTTAAAAAAAAATCATAAATTATTATGTATGGTTAGTTTTTTAATATAAACTTTAGCTTTATGACTATACTGATTTTCGCGAAATTCAATAATTGATCTAAAACGTTTAAAAAATGCGACAAAATTTTAACTAACGTCAATCTATTTTTTTTTGTTGAAAAAAACAAACCGTATTAAAAAGTGGCAAAAAACCATATAATGAGCGCTTATTTTTGAGGTGCACCAAAAAAAATTTAATATGATCCTGATATTTTAACAACTTTTAGTATCTTTGTAGTTAACTAAGGTTGACCCTGTTGGCACTTAAATTTGATTGGAATATTTTAATTTGTTTAGAAAGTTTAGAAGAGCCTACACATTTTGTATATGGAACTAATAGGTGTGGTCATATTCTATTAAGTGTTTGTACAACTAGTGTGAAATTACCCTGTGTTTACTTCATATTTTATTTAGAAGTTGTAAATATAGCCAGATTCTAGAATCTCTGGCTTTTTGACCATAAAGGTAAGTATTTGCCGAACACTCTTTATCGAAAACGGGCCTTGTAATAATGAAAATGATCTAATTTAACCAGTCATATATAAAAGTATGTTATTTGAGAGCGTGCTGATCCTTTTTAAATCGATTGAACCCACACAACTGATACAGAAATAAAATTCATTACATTTTTAACCATCCAAAATACCGTTTTTTTTAGTTGAACCTAGAGCCCTAAAAAGAAATACAAAAACCCAACTGTACCGATAATTCAATTAAATAAAATGTTTGCTAGCAGTAGCAAACTTGTTTAAGTTTACCCGGATATAGCTGAAAAATATTACACGTATTTTTATTTTCACAGATAATATGATCTGTTAAAATTTTAAAATTTAAATATCGATAAAAATTGAAGACTGAAAGATGTGTACTGATCCTCAATTTAGTAATGGAGGCACAAGCAGATATTGATTTGTTCTAGAAAAATTTCGATACTCTAGAGATTAAAATTTATTAGCCTTAAAATTGCTCGATTTAATAATTTGAAGAAAGAGTTCTTTTTCATTTCTGTAATTTTTGTCAAAGGAAAATTAAATAGTAAAAGAGAAATAAAGAGGTTATTCTTGACTGACTTGTTAGAAAGAAATTATTTAAATCAAAAGAAAAAGTGGTAATACAGTTTTATCCTCTTGACTTAGGGTTAAGTGGACATGTAATTAAATAAATATCGCCTAGTGTAAGTAGCTTTTAATTGTAAGATATGTCTTTTAAAAATATTTATTATTTTCTTCATGATCTTTTAAATTTAAATAAAATTTTGTAAACATAAAAAAACCTCAGCGGTGAAAATGTTCATTTTCTACCAGTTAAAATTGAAATTGTTTGCAAAATTGTAGAAACCATCAATTACCTAAATGAAATCAAATAACTACAACACTAAACACACTTAAAATTCATATTTCAGCTTTACCTATATTATAAAAATTTTCTTATTTTAATTGAACAAAGCTCCTCTCTAAATATGTTTTGCGCGCCAATTGTTTTTTTATCGAACCAAACAATTGAAGCTTAAAAACAAGATAAACGATGATGATTGGAGCGCAAGTGCGGTTTTTGACTAAACGTCGGCTGATTAGTTATATATATATATATATATATATATATATATATATATATATATATTTATGTTATAAGTAAATGAGTCAAAATAACAATTTCAGTTAATAGAAATGAAGCTGTGTAAAATAAAATTTATATCTATTCGATACGCTGGCCGACAAAAAAAAATTTTTTTTGTTGTAACGCAAATCAGAATAGCATAATTTAATAGAATAAACCTCTTCAAATACGAAAATGACAAATAGAAAGTTGTAGCACGTAAGGTTTTCTTGTAGTTGTAGAACTATATCGAATGTTACGATACTTAATATCTAAAGAAAAAATGATTTCAAAAAATTCTTAACCCTGTTTATTGACTATATTTACAGTTTTCGCCTATTAAACATACCATACATCTAAGAGAACAGCAAACGAGAAAAATATTAACCTAAAACACTAATTAAACTTTATTTTTTCCGTTTATGAGGTGTCCTATTTCTCTCTTCAAAAACCAACAGTAGTCACCATCATGGCTGGATCCCATCGTCTTTGGTACCGAATTTCCATTGTTCTGATATCTTGGTGAAACCTTTCACCCTGGTCGTCACTAACAGCTTTAAAATTTTTAGGAAAAAATGACAGATGGAAATTGAGGAAGTGAATTTTTAATGACATTCTGGCACCAAACGCTTTATAGGCATCTAAGAGTTCATTAACTAATGGTTCATAATTTTCATCCATATTGTTGTATTGTCCTGCCTGGTAAGCTTTTCCGTAAAATTGACATCGTCCAGCAATTTTCTGATATGTGGCCCAATAAAAATGCCTTCTTTTAATTTGGCATCACTTAACTGGGGAAAGACTTGTCTTAGGTGTTTAAATCCATCACCATCTTTATTCAAAGCCTTCACAAAGTTTTTCATCAGCTCAAGTTTAATGTGAAGAGGAGGCAAAAGGACATTTTTGGGATCAAGAGGTATAAATTTAACATTTTGAGATCTCGGTTGAAATTCGCTTCTTTCTGGCCAAATTTTTGTTACATAATGCTGATTTATTGCACGACTGTCCCATAAACAAAGAAAACAGCAATATTTTGTAAATCCCCCCTGAAGTCCCACTAAAATCGCTATAACTTTTAAGTCCCCACATATCTGCCATTTATACCTATTGTAGTTTATTTTATCCAAAATCGTGCGCATATTTTCATAATTTCCTTTCATTGCAACTAAATGGGCAACTGGTATAGAGGGTTTTAAATTTCCATTATGCAATAACACAGCTTTTAAGCTATATTTAGATGAGTCTATGAATAAGCGCCACTCACGGGGAGAATGTTCAATATCAAGTTCCTGCATTAAACTGTCTAAATCAGTACACGCGCACAACGAATTTTCCATACTGTAGAATTCAGAAAACATAGCACTTCTTGTCCTGAAATTCGTAATTTTTGTTTCTTTGCCAATAGGTTCCATTCCTTAAGACGGGAACCCAGAAGTTCCGACTGTTGCTTGAATAACCCCAAATCACGTACTAAATCATTTAATTCAATTTGAACAATCAGATGTGGCTCGCCGGAACTGGGACCTGTGGTAAAAGTGTGATAGGTGCACTGTTCTTCTGAGCTGCCTGATGATGCGTTATCTCCATTATCTCCCAAATCAATAGCTTGCCAATTTAAAGGCGCAATCGGCACTGGCAAATTTGCATTATGAGGAACAAGTCGTAAGGCAAATTGCAAATTTGGATATTCTATATTGTGCTTTCCCTTTTTGGAATAACCTTCAGTCTTTGTCAGGCAAACATAACTATCGTCAGAATGATTGGTGGGTTCTCACCATACCATTGGAACTGCAAAAAGCATACTTTTTCTTTTTCCCTTCATCCGCTGCACCAATGATACACTACAACTAACACAGCACACATGGGGAGCCCACTGCTTATCTTCATCCCCAATTAACACACCAAAATATTTAAAGTAGGCTTTTTTTACATTTTCGGAAATGGCCTGGCTTGTGATTTCACCAGAAATTCTCTACAAATATAACAAAATTCGTCAGGAGTAATTTTGGAACTTGGGCGCGTTTGACTCGAAATTCTCGTCTTCACATACACTTGCTTATCGATACACAGAGAACCACTCAATTCGAAACTCAACAGAAAAGTGATGTTTAACGTTTATTTTATGTCTAATGTTGCAAACAACCCAGTCTAGGTAATTTTTCCGTTGTAAAATGGACCCATTTTAGCCGCCCCACAATAAAATTGTTTACCTGCCAGTATAAAAAGTTGTAATTAGGCTATTAAAAAATGGTACGTATTAGAGCTTTCCGAATGTTTTTTTTATTATTAGGAGGGTATTTCCATTGCAAAAATAATGAGCTAGCCTGTGTTACAAAAATCTTGTCGGCCAGTGAATTAATAATTTAGTTTATTGGATACTGTTAAATCACAATGATCTACGCAATTCAATAATTTGAAAAGAAAAATAGGCGGTATTTCTTATATTTTTAAATAAATTAATTAATTTTAAGGACATTTCGAAATAGCGGGAAATTATAAATTAATGCCTCTATCAATACAAATAAATAATGTATAAACATATAAATACCAGCAGCAAAAATCTTTGAGCGATGTCACTTCAAAGTCAGATTGACAAGTCAGTGACAAAATGAGTAATAGAAAATCATTTTCGGGTTTTTTGCATCTACAAGCGAAAAAAATGGTATTAAATCTAATAAAATATTACGAAAATGAAAATTCACCGGCCAATATCGAGGAGACAGTAGCAAAAGCTCTGGGAATCGGTATAAAGACTGTCCAGAAAATTGTGCATAAAAAAAGCATAATTTACTACCGAAGAAGATTAAGAAATGTACACGAAAAAAGTCCAAGACAGAAGACTTAAGTGACAATGTAAAAATGGATGGAAACTTATGAACCAGGGAAGGTAGAAGATTCACTTGAACCTACTATTCCATATAGACAAGCAGTTGGTGCATTGATGTATCTTATGACGGGAACAAGACCCGATATAGCGTATGCTGTTAGTGTGGTTCCAAGAACACTAGAAAATCCTATTCAGAATGATTGGATCCATGTCAAAAGAATATTTAGATACCTTAAAAGTACCACAAGTAACCTATAAATTCAATTTTGAAAAGGGGAGTTCTGCAAGCATAGTATGATGCAGACCATGAGAAAAGGAGTTGTTTGCACGTATGCTGGTGTTGCAGTAACATGGCTTTGTCAAAAACAAACCTCTGTAGCAATCTCAACAACCGAAGCAGAGCTAGTAACCGCTAGTGAAGTCGCTCGAGAAGTTGTGTGGTTGAAAAGACTCTATAAAGAAATAATGGAGCTTAGAACAACACGCAGAGTTATGGTCGATAATGAAGCCGCAATTAAATTGGCCCAAAATCGAGAGTTCCATCGACGTACTAAACCTATTAGGTTTAGACGTTTCTTTGTTAAAGAAATGGTATTGGAAAATATACTGCACGTTGCTAAGATAAATTCAGAGCGACAAATTGCTGACATTGTAACCAAGCCGTTGTTCACGACAAGACTACAATCTTTAACAGAAAATTTGGGTTTAAAAATTATTTAATGAGGGAAGGTGTTAAAGTATTTTATATTTATTTTACATTTGTATAATTTGTTACCTAAACCTTTTTTCCGTTTACATGCTTTACCTTTAATTAAATTTTTTTTTATATATACCTTGTAGAAAGTGTCAATGTAATATATGGGTTTGTAAAATCCAGTACTGCATCTTATAGCAAATTCCATGCTGTGTGTGTGATCCAACCAGTACTCATAAATCTGAACAATATTGCCATAATAGACAGAATTTAATAATACTGATAAAAAATGTAAAAAACTAATAATTTCTGTTGTTTTGCTCTAGACTTGATTATTATTATTATTATTGTAAAGCATTATTTTAATTAAATCTATAAATAAAAAGAAAATAAAATTACAAAATATACCAACTTTATATAGTTTTTAATTAAACAGGTTATCTACCAAAAAAGCCTCATCTGACTGATCCTAGAACTAGCTTTAATTTTAACACGAGTGTTAAGCGATATTTTTCCCCAATTAAAAAATGCGTTTCAGAACTGACTTTAATATACTTAACAAGCTAATTTTGAGCATCCTATTACAAGACCATTTCACGACAACCGAAAACATCAAATTGCATATGTATATTTTTATATCAACATGCGTTCAAAATTTTTATGGCATTTTTAGCTGGTTTTTTAAACACAGTTTCTTAAAAATCAAAAATGGAGTCGAAAATAGTCATACAGGGCATATCTTAAAATATGAATTAAATATAGCTAGATGGTAAAAAGAAAGAAATAAAATATCTTCAACGGCAAATTGTAATTCATAGTATACGGAATTATGAACAACCAATTTAATATTAACTAAATAATAAAATAATTTTGCATCTCTTTTATAACTGGTTGTAGGGATATAAAGTATTTAAAAATTTTAGCATTGTTGCAACTAATAGTAATAATAAAGACGTTTATTAACCTTTATAGTACAATCCTATATACACTAAATATATAAAGAACAGTAAGATATTTTATAATATTCTATACTTGCAACAGGAAAAAAAATTGGAGAGGCAAGAAGTGGTATAAGAAATGGGAGATTCAACGGTTTGGGAGACTGAATTCTGCGCCTACGTACTAAAAAGTTTTTTTGAGTTTTATTCAGGAAGAACACGTTAAGGAAAAATCAAATATCTTAAACTTATTCATAATGTTAGCATGAAAAAGATATTTTAAAAAGCTCTTTACGGTGTTTGAGAATAGTTAGTAAACTTCTCACACGGAGATTCCGATCATGAGCATTAGAGCGAAATTTTGTTTTTTTTTTAAACATAAGCCGATTCACCAAATTTTAAAATTTCGTAATAAAAACAAGTCTCTTAGAATAAACGACAAGAGTGCATATTTAGCCAGACCGCATCCTTCAATTTATGCGACACCCCCTGTCTACGGCGAATACCATTTATTAATCTATGACAGGCATTCGGAAGCCTTTGAATACGGCTAGAGTCATAAGAATCGATTGCAGGGCCGTAAAAATTATGCTCTAAAATTGCTACAAGGATGTCATGATTTATCATATCAAGCACTTTGGTGTAGTCTTATCAAGGGCTTGATAAATATTATCTGTAATCTCAGCTAGAGCTCTGTTAGAGCTGTAGCCCGCACGAAATTCAGACTGTTTACTAGGTGAGATATTATTTATAGTTATATAAGCTAAGATTGGTTTCTCTAGAACCTTTTCAAGGATCTTAGAATAGGTGGGCAAGGCAGCAATGGACTGCAGGAAACACCAAAAAGTTACACTATAAAAATAGAGAAACTACAGATGTCAGCATAACGAGATAAACAGACATAAATACTCAACAACAAAAGAGCACACCAATTACTAATGATATCTCAAAAAAGACTATCAAGCACTCAAACAGAACAATTTTTTTATATAACACACTGAACTAATTAGAACCATTATTTATATACACATATGAAAAAATGTTTAGAATTAGTAGACAATACATTAAGGTTTAATACTTTTTTAGAGTAACACGAAAGGAAAATGTAATAAAATTAATTGCTATAAAACAGTAGAAGAATATCACTTTTTTAATGAAGCCTTAGGCGGAAGCAAATCAGTTTTATATGTTGCACTGATCGGAGGACTATAGCCACTACTCTTTGCACTACCAGTGAGTCGAGTAAGAACTTACTGCTGTCAGTCTTGGATTTGTTCACTTTGTCCAACTTTTGTTCAACGTAGTTTTTGTTAGTACTAGCCTGCGAAGCAGGTCCATTTGGAGTCGGTGAAGCCGGCAAGTCCCTGGCAGCAGAGACAACTGTGATCGAAGGGTTTTCGGCTATGGGTTCTTACAAACAATTCTCGGAACGGGCAGGGGTACTCGGAAAACTCAAGGACAGTCGAGGCGGCGGCTTTACAAAAACGTCGTTTTCTACAATCCCATGTTCTTATTAATAAGTTTGTGGTTTGTATACACGTATTCCCCAATGTACAAATTACTAAATTATTATTTGCAATGCGAGCCAACAATTTCTTGCTTTTTGCTTGGTGAAAGTGATCAACTAATACCTTTCTTACTTCGACGATTTTTCTTAGACTGATCGTGAGCAAAAACAATTTTTTTACTCTTCAAGAGATAACAATTTTTGAAAACTTTTTGTTTTATTAAAAAAGTTGAAATTAAGAGTGGTATCTTTGTAGGATCGCTATTACCAAGAAAGTATACATTATTGATATCATTTAGAACCAGATCAACTTTAACCAATTTTTTATTTGTTTTTTAACCCAGTCAGCCAAAAGTTCTCCCAGCAAAATTATTGTTTGGGAAACCAAATATGATTATATTATTCCTTCTGTTCCTTCTCTCCAAACCTTCTAATTTTTTCTTCAACTTCTCCTCTTCCAACCACAATTCACAAACCCTTACATTCAATTGATCAATGTGTTTTTGAAGTTTTGCTTTAAAATCACGAAATTCTAGTTCAAATATCTTCTTTATTTCATTTAATTGCTACGCATTACTTAAATCATTACTCATTATACTATCCAAATGTAATTTATAACAAAGCAAATTGTGCAGAAACCATATTTTTACTCATAATGTACTATCCTACAAACACACCGCATTGCACTATTATATTAATAATTTTTTATTACATAGTGATAATGTTGAGACATATTCGATTGGACGTATACCTTATACTCGTAGTCGCTAGGTTATATCCTTATAATTAAGTTTTTTAGTATGTGAAATAATCTATCCCAATAAAAATTAGTATATTACTATTTACATTCTTGAGGCAATAACCAGTCTATTAAACGTTTCTCTATAAAGTAGTAGCTATTTAAATTCATTAGATATTCATTTCAGAGAAAGCGCACGATTTGCTTAACTGAAAATTAAGAGATATTTTACTTTTCCTGTCATGAATTCTAGAAAATCTAATTATTTTGATCGGCAGGGTCATTTATAATACGCTATTCACAGGCGCAATGTCGTTTATGGAATAAATTTAAAGCTGGAAGGCCGATGTCATTATTCTGATTTAAATACCAATTTATAGACCAAATGTTTGTGTAAAGTAGCAAATGACTAAAATTTTAATAAAGCAAAATTTTTTTTTACCGAAAATTATTTGTGAATCAGTATTTCTAAAGCGAAAAGTTAAGATAACAATGGTACAATACAAAGCCGATTAAAACCAGTAATATAATAAAAAAATCAATTAAAGATATCTTATATAAATTTCTATAAATCATTTTTCTTATTAAGTAACGCAACCAATTAATTATATTAATATGCAGGCAACTACAAGGTTTAATATTTGCATTAAAATTACCTAAAAAATTTTTTTCTTTTTTGGTAATAGCGAAATATTAGTTTGAAGTTATTAATATTCTGAATTTGAATATTTCTAAGTAAGGATCGAAAACGATTTCCGTGAAACAACAGAATTTAAAAATAACACTAGATTTAAGTAGTGCAACTTTTATTTTCAAAGGTTTATGGGCTATTTGCGGCTTTTAAAACAATGATAATTAAAAGATTAATAAGTGCGAATGGAATTTGCTTATCAAATTTTCGGTATAGGTTCGGTTTCTGAAAATCTTTTTCTTTGAAGAAAAAATTTAACAGAAAATTGACAGTTAATTAAATTGTTTTTAGTGAATTTTCATGTCTTTCGTTTTATTGGAATCACGTTTTATCTACAATTACCGAGAGAGATATAATTTGTCGTGAATTTTTGTGTGAAAAATCAGTATATCTAATTATTAAAAACCATAAACATTATCCTTATCATCTTTGTCTGAGCAGGGTAAGTTTTTGTAAAGATCTTCAAATTCGATTTAATGAAAATTAGTCATTTTTTAAAATTATTTTATGTACAGGCGAATCTTTTTTAAACAAATAATGCTACTGTAAATAAGCGCAACATGCAATATTATGGCACTAAAAAGCCTTATTGGATGAGGGCTGTAGATAATCAGAGAGTTCGGTTTTTAAATGTATCGGAAGGAATTTTAGGAACACAGGTTATTGGACTACATTTTTTTATGGCACTTTAACGGGTGAAATTTACTTACATTGTTTAAGAAACTACTTACTTACATGCTTCGATGAGGTTCCTCTGCAGTTTTGACAAAGATATCCGGTACCCTTATGATAGAGCACCTGATACCTGGAGCAAACTTATCCAAAAAAATGGATAGGAAGAAGAGAGAAACGGGCCGGAGTAAGGTCACCTGATGTTACTCCACTCAATTTTTTGTTTGCGGATGTATCAAGGAACAAGTTTATGTAATTCCCCCAACTACCAATGAAGATATAAAAAATAATATTTTAAATGTGTTTTCCAAAATTACTCGTTTAACGCTTTTAGATATGACGAAAATAATAATCAAAGACGTTTACAACTGTGTATCGAACAAAATAAAACACGTTCGAGCATTTGAGAATTTTGCGTTTTGTAATATCACCATTGTTTTTAACATGATTAATTATTTTAATAGTTTTTATATTTTTTCTACAGTTACATATTTTTTTTAGGTTATAAATAAATTAAAAGTTAAATCGTAATATTGATGTTTGTAAGTAGATTTTAACTAGTATAATTTTGATGGCAATACTTTTTTGGAACTGGTAGTTACCATACAATCGTAGAGCAACATTGAAAAATATTTTTTCACGGATCACTTTTACGAAAACTATTAAATTTACGAGCATGGTATGTCATACCAAAAATAACTGAAAATTTAAGGGTAATTCGAAACTTTTCGTAATTCCTAAGCTGGACTACGGCTAGGTTTTTGAAGCACTCTGTATATTGAACCCGACTCGCACAAGAAAGCTTGCAGAATTTCAAAAATATTTTATATAAAAGTGTTTTTCTTTTGTCAGTCATTACAAAAATAAAGGGGGTTCGTAATCCGTTGGTTCAATTTATCTTGATAACATTTTAATTAGCTGTATCTTTTTGTATTTAAAAATATGAACATAAATAAAAAAACTAAATGTAGAAGTAGTAGTCATTTTTTTTTCTAAGTTATATAAAAGACAAAGCACTAACAATTTACTTTATAAACCTATCATATATTTTTTTAAATGAAACTTTCTCTATATTATATATGTATTTAATATAATACGTTATTCCTATTATAATAATACAACACACTTTATTTTTTAATCCACAAAATATATGTATCTATAACACCATACCAAACATTAACTGACTGGTACCCTTGGGTCTTTATTTCGTATATCTATCTGGGAATATTTATAGGCCAATATCGCGTATTTTGTCTACTACAATCCTTTCTTGTAGTGAACAAACTTTCATCGGTCCATAAAATATTTTTTAAAAATTATTATTTTCATTACATCTATTTAAATATTCCAAGCAAAAACTGCATCCTCTTTTGTCATTGTTCTTCACTTAGTGTTTGGGTTTTTTCGAAAAGTAAACGCTTTATATTTATATCCCTTCACAAAACTGAGTAGATTGAAACGCGAGAAATACCTGTCTCTTGAGATATTGTGGTAATAGCAGGAACTGGATGTGCTTCAAAGAATCTTAATGTGTTTGTCTTATTTTCTTCATGTAAAACACTATAATTCCGATATAACTTTTTAACATTTAACACGTTACCATTTTCTTCAAATTTCTTTGCCAGCCTTGCAAATATCTGTTTTGAAGGAGCTTGGCGCTCTGGATAAATTCTAATATACTAACAACGCGCAACGGTTGCACTTTTATTATTCAGAAAGTATATTTGAAGCATATCATTTCTTTTACGGATGCTAAAACCGCAAAATATCATTTCAATAATAATAATTATCACAATAACTGTTTAGAAATATATCAAATATAAGAATGTCTTTAATTGTCTGTCACGGCACTCTTAGAGATTATATAAAAATTTCATATTTTTGCCAATATTCAATGAA
Organism: Kuschelorhynchus macadamiae; assembly: GCA_030620095.1. Classification (NCBI taxonomy): domain Eukaryota; kingdom Metazoa; phylum Arthropoda; class Insecta; order Coleoptera; family Curculionidae; genus Kuschelorhynchus; species Kuschelorhynchus macadamiae. Next base: position 223,241 of record JAUTXW010002819.1, on the reverse strand, counting down.
TTAAAATATAAAGTGTGTCACTGTAATATATAATAGTAATAATACAGAGGTGTTAAATAATTTAAAAAAATAAACATAGTTTGTTATTCATTGAGAAAAAAGATATTGAAAAACAAAATGTAAATCAAAAACTAAATGACAATGTTTAATGAAAATATACTTAAGAACTACTAGGCAACTTTCTCACATAAAAACAATACCTACCAGAACCTAATTTAGGCTATAATTAAAAGCTACATTTTTAGATTCTCTGGTTACAAGTGAATTCAAGGTATAGTTTCAATATGCGACACTTCTAATATGAATGCCAGTAATGACTAATAAAGTCGTATCGAAATACGTTCGATTAACAAACACAGTCGCTAAAAAATAAACGTAATGACTAAATTTGCTAAATATCTGTGCATATTTGTAGCTTTTATAAAATTTTAGGTTGAAAGATTGCACGTCTGAACATTTAAATTCATTCGATCAAAATTGAATAAAATGAATACAAACTAGGAATTTTAAATTTTCAAAGAACAACAACCTAGTTATTGTAAACTAAAAATCTAGTTATTTCACAGGCTCCGTAGCTATAAATTTGTCTCGGAAAAGTTTAGGTTGAATTTCAAAATTAGGTTCATTTTAAAAATGCCAATCTTGTAAAACTTTCAGTAGTTTTCCAAACTACTTTAATAAAACCAACTCGTATACTTAAAACGTAATAAATAATGTCGCCTTGAATAATAACCAAAAAATGCAGAGCGTTGTTTTAATAGAAATATTAATTTAAGGATATTTCAGAGAAGGCAAGATAAAGTGTTACTGATATAGAAGGAAAATATACAGTTTTTGCACGTCTTTAAAGAACATTCTAAACTTCTTACAGAAAATGGCTTTTGGAAAATCTTTATAATTTTTTGATATAATACTTGTTACTTATTCAACTTTGTCGAAATCCCATATAAAATACATGGGAAAAGCAGGATGACACCAATTTTTTTCAACTCAATTGGAGTATAATATTTCCTAAAATAAGAAAAAAGTTTTTTATGGACATTGGTCCGAAAACGTTTTGTACCCGCGCTACAGGATAAATAAGTTTTATAATATAACACCTTGTATATCACGAACAAATCGTTAATCAGTGTAATACATTAAAAAATTTTTAAAAAAAATATTAAAAATAATAAATTATTATTTATTACTTGATTGAGTGATGTTACTTTATTGTATTTGTTGTTAAGATTTGAAAATTAGTTATTAATTTATTACGCTGGTTACCACGGCTACTCAGTTAGGCTAGTCGGTGGCGATTGGTAGGTTCGTAATGATTTTCATACTTATATGGGTCCCACTAACTATAGTAGTTAGACATAAAGAGGAAAAGAAAAGATAATAGATCAATAAATTGTTCTGTAATCAAGTTCTATGAACGAAAAATATAATTAAGGCTTTAATTATAATTCTTATTTACCATAACCTGAGAAGCAAAAGATAAACACAAAAGAAACAAGTTAATTTAAAAAAAAAACTCTTAGATTTATTATCTGAAAATGTACATTATGTAATGACATGTAATTTCAACAATGACGGTATGAATCACAAGACAAAGGTTTTAACCATACCAGTTTTAAAGTTACCCAAACAAATAATGAAAGTATTCAATCTGAAATTTCAAGAATCTTGATATCAAATTAATTTAAATATCCAAAATATCAAAATATGTTACATAAGATATATTATAATTTTTAACCCGAAAATTAAAATAAACCAATATTTGGTTATTTAGTTTTCAAATGTACATAAAAGCAAAACTGTGATTTATGCATTCAATCAAATTATAACCAAAATTTAGCATAGATATAAAGGACTAGGTCTTATATATATAAAATAAAAAGTTAAGCCGAATGACATTAGTGGAATAAACACATTTTGTAAGCACTAAGCTAATAAATATACCCAGTTACATTAAGGTTAATTATGCAACTTTTTGAAGCAGAAACGACTATAATGGAATAAACAAAAAATTGTAAGCGCTCAGCTATAAAAAATATAACCAGTTACATTAAGGCTAATTATGTAACTCTATAAAACAAAATGGCATTATGTAAAAATTGCAATATATATACCAAAAGGTTAATATAAACTTAGGACCCAATGTTCGGTTGATTTTGAACTAAAAATTAGTAAACTTTTAAGCTGTAAGTCTATATTCAATTTATTTGAATGCCAAAGGCTAATAATAACTTAGAACCCAATATATGCTCGGTGGTTTCTGAACTAAAACAATTAATAAAATATTGAAATTAATAAAAGATATGAATACTCGATCGCTGCTTATATATAAAATTGGAAAAGTATTAGCGGTGCTACAATTTTTGACTAGCTATGCTTAGGTTTGCTCTATTCCTTGAAAGAGAAAACTATATAACTAACTAAACTAATAATAATAAGTTATATTTTACATAAAAGACTAAGAAATATATAAAATTAAAATAGTCAAATAAATTATTAAGAAAAATACTCATCTCTTAAGTTGCAATTTTCCGAGAGAGAGAGACACAAGAGTCTAGGAGAACAGCAAATCACCACACGGCCGAAGGAAAACTATCTCAGCTTCTAAACATCCAAAAATCTGCTCCGGGGTGTTCTGCAACTCTGGGAGATGGTGTAAAAAACTCCTGCACTGTAGACTCGTCAGCCTTCTTCAGATATAGCTCCAATCCAAGATAATTTAAATAAAATTGTCATGATAATTTCGGTACTTTTCAATCTTTAGGTTTGTACAAATATATATTTAAAAAACTTAAACATTATGGTATTTAATTAAAATCATGCAACATCCAAAATTAAAAAATCGGTAGATTCAAAATTAAAAGAACTTTGGTTGTTCCGACATTAATTAAAAGTTGATTGATCGTTAATTTTAAAAAAAGTTCCGAAATTAAAAAGGAAGTTCTAAAATTAAAATAGAAGTTCAAAAATTAAAAGCCTGAAAAAGGAAAATGTGTCAGCTACACATGCACAAAATGGCGTCCTGTGAAGAACCTTTTACCTGTTTTTTCTTTCCATATACAGAAGATTAAAACTAGATCATTATTATTTGTGAACTAATCCGACAATGTCGCGTGCTACACACGGCACTAAATCACAAAAAAGTGTCTAATTAAACATGCAGCAAGGGGCTCCTACTGAAATTCAAGGAAGAGAGGGTGATAGATCCTGGCCAGCGAAAATAAATAAAGGTGAAGACTAACAAAAAGTAATGACACATGACCTCTCCCACTCGACAAAATTAATTTGTACTAATGTACTCAACCAGAATTCTATCCACTAAGAGTGTCGAATATATCAAAAACAATATAGTTCCGAATAAGTTGAATTTCTATAAATATGTTATAAACATGGACGTAGTTAAGTTTCGAGAAAATTAAACAAGTTTTATTAATAATTTAATTTTTTTCTAAGATAAATGATTAAATTTACAAATAAGTTGTAACAAACATAACATGGTTGTTACATCAGAACATCTAGAACTTCATTATATAAAACAATTAGGAAAGATCACCGAAAGCCAATTTTCATCAGAGATTCATTCCTGTTTCGTACCATTGCGTTTGGTACCGAACCATAAAACTGTCATATTTCGTACACATCCTAACCAGATAACTCAACTCTGTCTAAAAACCTTTTCGTTTCGTGCACATACACTGTCCACACAACATATTTCTGTTATAGCTTTAACGATGGTTTTCCAGGATAAACCTGGTGCTAATCCTGTGGCAACAACGGCGAGTCACTTATGTTGCTATTAAACCTTTAACAATGTCTTTAATTTATTATATATATTGAAGAAACTAGAACCTGGTGCTAAACCGGGGCGGCCTAACACAGAAAAAATATATTATATACCTTTCTTAGTCGCACAGGTAAAAGAGGGTAGTTGACGTTAATTTACCTTCGCCGCTTTTTTAGTGCTGTGAGTGTGTTCCCAACAAGTGTTCCTTATGTTGCTATTAAACCTTTAACAATGCCTTTAATTTATTATATATATTGAAGAAACTGGAACCTGGTGCTAAACCGGGGCGGCCTAACACAGAAAAAATATATTATATACCTTTCTTAGTCGCACAGGTAAAAGAGGGTAGTTGACGTTAATTTACCTTCGCCGCTTTTTTAGTGCTGTGAGTGTGTTCCCAACAAGTGTTCATTCTTTGAGTAAATGCAAATATTTTTATAGATAAGCGACTACTGTTTGCGGTACAAAACCTGAAGTTTACTGATATATTTTTTGGCAGCACCAAAAAAGAAAAAAAAAATACCTTTCCTTGCTCCTGTGGAGAAGTTTATGTGGGAAAAACAGGACGCTCAATATCAACTAGACTTAAGGAACATGAACGATGTATTGAAAAGAAACAAATCGTTCAATCTGCTGTAGCTGAACACCAGCATAACACTGGCCATTTTATAAATGTAAAGGAAACCAAGGTTCTAGCATCGGTTCCAGGTTTTTATAAACGAAAAGTTAGAGAATCTATTGAAATATTTAAACATACAAAAAATTTCAATAGAGATACGGGTTACGGTCTACATCACACGTAGAAACCGATTTTAACACAGGGTCACGGCTCGGCGAGCACAAGTAGAGTATAAAAGCCCGCCTGAATCTCTTCATTCAGTGTTCAGATCTCGTGGAGTAAAGATCCCTGAAGATGCCTCGTGCAATCGAAGGCGAAACGTCGCATATTAATTTCAATTTGACACAGTCTAATCCCAAGAACCATGATTTCTTAAGAAAATACGTTATATGAAAATGCTAGAGGTTCTTTTGCGCATATGTTCAAATCCAAATGGAAATATCTAACATATTAAATTTTAATAAAGTAGTCATTTAGTAAACTTAAATCCTCAATAAACGTTTTATTAATGACACAGATATGGTCCATTCGACGAGGCGCTTAAAAAGTAAGGAAGATAGAATAAACATCGACAGTTGTATTAAAGAGTAAACTTCGCAGTACGTGTTAATTTATATTTTCTGTTCTTGTGGCAGTTTCTTTCGAGTCTGGTTCTGTTAAAATACGTAAAATGGATTCTGGTTTTTTAAAGTTTTTAGAATAATTATAACAGATAACAGAATATTTCACAAATATTACACACTAAAATGTATAAATTAAAACTATAAAGGCATAAGAATGAAAAAGGGACTTACCTACCCATAAGTCATATGTAGCGGGGGCCCTTAATAACTTCCTCATTATATAATAAATAGTGAAAAAAATTTTTTTTTGAACGACGGCTAAGTGAAATTGTAATTTGGCCAATTATACACTTTCTATGCTCTTCCTAGAGATTCACTATATGTTTTAAAAATAGTAAATAATGAAAGATTACAACCTTTTTTACACATTCCGTGAGCGTACAATACACGATTTCAAACAGATGTGAATTAAAGGTACTTGATTGCCATGAATCCAATTAAAATATAAGTATTTAACTAATAAACTCAGTAAACATCTTTTGTAAAACCCGTTGCGAAATTACATTTTGTGTAGAAATGACTTACATCAATAGCTTACAGAAGTATTATTGCGGTCATTTAGTAAGTAAGTATAACAAAATGCAATATAGAGACAATTTTTAAAGTTGTCGTAATTAGTTTAAGGAAATATCTTAAATTACTACAAAGTCTGGAACATAAAGTAGTGAATAAGCGCAGACATAAAATAGCTAGCACTTTAATTAAAATAATTAGAGTACCCTTCCGAAGACTTTATTTGCTTAACTGCCAAAGAAAATGAAAATTTTAAAACATTTAACAAAAATTAAGTTTCGCTATAATAAAAAGTTTAAAAGTTAAGTAATTCTTCAAGAACTTCTAAACGTGAAATTCAATCTTGTTTTCAGGCCAACTATGAATTCATAAATTTGTTTCCGCTAACTTTTCATTTTCCCATTTGCGCTATATGACTTCAGTGGTTATCTGATTATTTTAAAGCATGGGTATTATAATAGTTAGAGTCAGACTGAACACAACCTTCACTAATCATAGAGGTTGTTAATAATTTATGTCAGTTTATTATATAGGTAGCAGTACAACAGTGTATCAAATATAAACGGGACTGATCTCAAAAATTCTGGACAGGTGCTAGACCTTGAAGGGTTGATGTCAGGTAGTCTATATCGTTAGACAGAGTAGAGAATCGACCTATCAAACCGAATTTTTTCGGCGATTACAGTTCGGGGACAAAAAAGAACAATTTTCTGAAAAGCATGAAATGTTCCCGCCCGAGGACGAGTTTTACCGAGGAAATCTTCTAAAGTGAAACCGGTGCATAACTTTCTTCGAAATCATTGTTCTGAGTAAAATTTCAGACCGCCTCAAGGTTGGCCTAGGTCACAAGTTGAAGATGTTCAGCTACGTCGAGTACAGACAGGCCGACAGGAACTCGAAAACGCAAATATCTGCAAACATCTCGAAGGGGAGATTTTTTCACGATTACAATACTTCCCTCTTAAGAGGGAAGTTACATCAAAATTAAACAACGTTGAGAAATCTGGGGTTCCTACAACATTATTCTTTTCATTGGTTTTGTTCACTATATATTTTTGTGTTGGATAAAACACTTTATTACCTTAATATTTTTCTACTTTATATATATATATATATATATATATATATATATATATATATATATATATAGCAGAAATATATATCTTCTGCAGGTGCAAAACGGCCTAAAAGAAAAATTGCTTTCGATTATGTCACAGGGTACCCTCCTGCGATCATGATTTCTGGGCCTCTACCCTCATCAGGCAGGCTTGTACCCAGGGAGATCTGAAATAACAGATTGCTCGATATGACAAAATCGAAAACGAAACGTCTATCATACTGAAACAGTACTACAAGTTAAATGTAACATTTAGCACCACCTATCGGGGCTCCGGTGAGAAATTATATATTTCTGCTATTATACATATATCTTTTCCGGCCAAGAACTTTTGAAAAAGATGTGTGAGAGCGCATTTTTATCGATTTTTAGTATCTACTCTCCGCATGATGGTGCTAGTGCATGCTTTTTAAATTACCTACGGAAATCACCGGAGCCCCGATAGGTGGTGCTAAATGTTACATTTAACTTGTAGTACTGTTTCAGTATGATAGACGTTTCGTTTTCGATTTTGTCATATCGAGCAATCTGTTATTTCAGATCTCCCTGGGTACAAGCCTGCCTGATGAGGGTAGAGGCCCAGAAATCATGATCGCAGGAGGGTACCCTTTGACATAATCGAAAGCAATTTTTCTTTTAGGCCATTTTGCACCTGCAGAAATTATAAATTTCTGCTATTATACATATATGTTTTCCGGCTAAGAACTTTTGATAAAGATGTGTGAGAGCGCATTTTTATCGATTTTTAGTATCTACTCTCCGCATGATGGTGCTAGTTCATGCTTTTTAAATTACCTACGGGTTTGCAGCCGGAAATCACCGAAGCCCCGATAGGTGGTGCTAAATGTTACATTTAACTTGTAGTACTGTTTCAGTATGAGAGACGTTTCGTTTTCGATTTTGTCATATCGAGCAATCTGTTAATTCAGATCTCCCTGGGTACAAGCCTGCCTGATGAGGGTAGAGGCCCAGAAATCATGATCGCAGGAGGGTACCCTGTGACATAATCGAAAGCAATTTTTCCTTTAGGCCGTTTTGCACCTGCAGAAATTATATATTTCTGCTGTTATACATATATCTTTTCCGGCCAAGAACTTTTGATAAAGATGTGTGAGAGCGCATTTTTATCGATTTTTAGTATCTACTCTCCGCATGAGGGTGCTAGTGCATGCTTTTTAAATTACCTACGGGTTTGCAGCCGGAAATCACCGGAGTCCCGATAGATGGTGCTAAATGCTACATTTAACTTGTAGTACTGTTTCAGTATGAGAGACGTTTCGTTTTCGATTTTGTCATATCGAGCAATCTGTTATTTCAGATCTCCCTGGGTACAAGCCTGCCTGATGAGGGTAGAGGCCCAGAAATCATGATCGCAGGAGGGTACCCGGTGACATAATCGAAAGCAATTTTTCTTTTAGGCCGTTTTGCACCTGCAGTAATTATATATTTCTGCTATTATACATATATCTTTTCCGGCCAAGAACTTTTGATAAAGATGTGTGAGAGCGCATTTTTATCGATTTTTAGTATCTATATATATATATATATATATATATATATATATATATATATATATATACATATAAATATAGAAAAATATTAACGCGGCAAGAATTATTATATAGTAGAAAAAGGAATTTTTTGGGACGACCGCTAAAGTTAATTGAAATTTGGCCAACTATAGAAACATGTTTCTGACTTGAGGTCTTTATCAGTACAGTCAACTAGTTGAGAGACGAGTACAACTAGTGCCAAAACTTAATACAACAAAACAACACCAGAGTCACGAACATGAGCAAAGCCTGCATTTGTGGTATTGAGTTTTGGTACTGTGTGCACAACGTGCTTTAGCGGTTGTCCCAAAAAATTCCTTTTTCTACTCATATATATATATATATATATATATATATATATATATATATATATATATATATATTTCCTTCTTTCAGAGGATTACCATTCCATAATTTGTTTGGGTAGCCTATTATTGTTCATTCTTTGAACGTGTCCGTAACAGCAGAGCTGTTTTTGTTGCACTTCGTCGATTATTGTTGTTGTTGTTCGGTTCATTATTTCTCGTACTCTTTCATTGGTTATATGCTATATTATATATATAGTCTGGATATTCCCGACGATCTTCGTCAGAAGTTCATTTCCAGAGCTAGTAGTTTTGGTTCTGTTCTTTTATTTAGCTGCCAAGTTTTGCATCCATAGAGCACCACGCTTTTAAAGATACTGTTATACAGTTGTTCATCTTGTGTTTCGAAATTGTAATTGACCATAATAGTGAGTTTAGGACTCCTATTGTTTTCTTCCCTTTTACAATTTTGTCTCTAAACTCTACGTCTTCCCGACCTTGTGCAATCACCACTTAGTCATCGTCAAATTGAAGCGCGTGTAGGCTTATTTGGTCATTTAGGTGAATGTCCATTCCAGAACATGATCTTCTCCATTTCTTTAAAGCTGCGTTTAGATAAATCTTAAATAGCGTTGGACTGCAGCCTTGTCTTAAGCCTTTGGTCAAGATAAATTATCTGAAAGTTGATTGTTAATTTTTTGTTGGATTACTGTTACTAATATAATGCCAATTATTGAATTTTCAAGTGCTTACCGTAGTTTATTAAGGCGAACGGTGTCATACATACGCTTTTCATATGATTTTGTCTGTCTCTAGATAATTTCTTTTCGTTGGGTTACAGTGAATAAGTGGTCAATGCGTGAGCGGCCATCTCTTAATCCGCCTGTCCTTCCAGTTTTATTGATTCATATTCATCCTCAACTAACCTCTTCAACCATTTTCCATACAGTCTGCTGAACGTACTTGTCACCAAGATGCAGTAATAATTTTTACAGTCACCACCTCAAAAATCTTTAATTATTAGATAAATAAACAAATCTTACCTTGATAGGCTCATGATTTGGCAAAAATAAGTCACTATTATTAAAAAAAAATAATTTAATTGTATAAGCTTTGTACAGGGTAATATTTAGATACAGTGAGATTCCGACAGGGCTAATCTCTCGTCATACTTCCTGAAATTCCTAAAACAAATAAATATTTTAATATGAATTTCTTAAGTTAGAAACTAACAATATCAACTTATATTTGGAAAAAAATTAAATACCGTCCTGCCATTCAGTTTTCAGTTCGTTTTAGGTGCAATAAAATGATTAACAGGTTTACTTTATTTACTCGCTGGGTTTAAGTTAAATGAAAACCTGAAAATAAACAAAACAATACTACAGTATCCATTAAGGGAGAACTGCACGCAAAAAGTGCAAAACCAGCGACAAGGTCTAGTCGAGTTGAAAGTAAGATGAAAAGGTATCTACGCATTAAAAAAACTTCCTGCACGTCCGACCTCAAAAAAATGTGTTATGTATAGGTAATTTAAATTACATTTCGGTCAAAAAAGGGTTCAAAAGTGTTTACGCGCTGCAGAAATACAAAGACATGAGTACGATTTACCATTTCAAATTTTGCAGTTACGTAGAAAAAGGCTAAATGTAAAGCAGTAAAGAGCCATTTTGTGGACAAAAAAAAATTATATGCGAAGGCATGTACGTCTAAAAGTGGTCAAAAAATGGTCGAAAATGGACAAATCTACTTTTATTTTATAACTCTAGATTTGATTTTTTCATAAAAATTCGCATTTAGTGCCCAACTATACATATTTCCCTATTAAAATCACATTGAAGCTAATACATATATCTTATAGTCTTAACATAATATTGCAGCGGCGGAAGGCTTGCAAATGATCTATATTACTGCGTGCAGTTCCCTCTTAAAATCAGCACCCAGTAATATTTAAATTAATTTGGATTGTGTTATACCTGAGTGTATTCTCTGGAACTTAGTTTTTTCTAAATATTTTTAAATAAACCTAAATATTCAGAAGTGTATATTTATATGCCAAAAGTCAGAATTAATAATTTGCAATGATTGTGCTAAATTACTCCTAAAAGTTGTACCATTTTTGGTTGATTGGCACATATATTTCTTGCATGACCTCTAAAGGTTAAAGTAGCAAAACAGGTACTTTTTTTTTAAGGGTCCACATTTATTTTGTGGCAACACATTTTGGCTGAGAGAGCTAATGTGAGTGTCTGAAAAGCATTTTTGCAGATGTGATTGTTGAAATTCGGCTTATTATTCACCTCTTAGTAGCTATTATATGTGTAAATAGTGCTAAAAGATATTATTGTCAAATATTGGTGATGTTAATTATTGTCAAGCCGTTTTTCAAAGACTTCTTAAATTAAAAAAGGCCAACTTAACATCTACTGGTGAGTCTTTACTTGTTTAATTTTACTAAATACATAATAATTTTATTTGGCTAGTAAAATAAATAGCATTTCCTAATTATTTTTATGTGTAAAATAACAAAAATATACTTAATTATTATATTTGCTTACCATTCCTGTTTGCTCATTCCAAGAGAGGTCATAATTGTATATCTAGGCGTTCCTTTTAGGCCTTTTTATTTTTCCGTCCTGTAAACTGTACCATATGTCTTGCGAAATATTGGACTGCTTATTATAGCTTAAGTACAGCTTGGCTTGGTACGAGCTTGCTGTTACCTCCATAAAACTAGCATCGTACACTGTAGTCGCATGCTGATCCATTGACTTAGTGCTGAGATAACAATCCAACAACAACAACCCTTTTCTAGTTAAGGTTTGATAACCTACCCAGGTATTTCACAGAAACCCACTGTTTTACAATAATTTGTGTAAATTGCATATTTATTTCACTAAAACAGCACTATTGTTCGAATTAGAGTGGCTATTTAGCCATTTTACCGAAATGTACACCAAGTATATACGTATATGCAAGGTAATAATTAATTGCTAACACGCACATATTGTATCCAAACCGTCGGTAATGTTATAATATAGCACTCTTGATAATATGGTTTAATTAATCCCTTAATTATCACTTAAAGTACTGTTAAAAGGCAAACTATTACTTATAATTAAATAGAAGTTGGTGAGTAAATCAAGGTGTTTCATTCCAATCGTGTAAAACTAATTTTGAGTTTCCTGTTTTTTTCTTTATAGATCATCGTCGAATTCTTGACTTTTAAAACCTAAAACAGGTGGCGCTAATTATTATATTTTTTTATTTACATTTTACCTTCCCCACTATCTGGTTAATTTAGCTAGTCGCGGCATTGCCCTAAAAGAATTACGACAGTTTATTCTTAATGAGGTTTGAAAATTTGAAGCTACCAGGTTGCCCCAGGTTGGTACCCCTTATTGATCACGGTCATCCTCAGATATTCTTCATTGGAATATAAGAACCTTTAAGCAAGAAAGGTGCATGACAGGTTGTAGAAAGTAGGTATAGTTCACTAATAAACAAAACTAAAATAACTATAAAAAGAAAACAAAAGCCGAACAAAGGACAATAACTAACTGATAAGTTGCTGAAGTTAATATCGCAATCTTCAATAACTAAATTAAAGTTATAACAGATAATATATATATATATATATATATATATATATATATATATATATATATATATAAGTATCAAGTACTTTCTTGGGATTAGGTTCGTGGATTGAACAAAGAAACTTTAATTGACGTTTCGCCTGTCCATTTCAGGCTTTTTCAAAATATTTAATTCTGCACATCTAAAAATTAAATACAAAAAGTGTATATATGTAAGTTAATAAACAAAAACAATTAGGTATAACGGCACGCACTAAAATTATTAAAACATTTATTTAAAATAGTACAGTACATACCTTGAGAAAGATGTTCTTTTACCTTGCTTGGCGGTGTGGAGGTAATTTATATATATAGTTTATATAAAACTATACAAACCAACAACGATAAAATCGATACCAATAACTGGCTAGAAAACATCTCAGATACGTATATCCCAAACGAAATTGCACAAACACTAGTACTAGGTGAAAAATTTTCTCTACCTGTTAGTGAAGAATACAATTTACCAACAATAGATTACATTGCTTCTATCGAGTCAGCTATTTACAATACACCATCCGAACAAAAAGATAGTATCCGGTCAGAGATTGTTAATGTCATTACCAACCATAAAATTAAAATAAGACACAAAAAAATACAGCAAAACAAAACTCAAAAAAAACTATCAAAGCAAGCAAAAAAATGTAAATATTTTTTAAAAACAAATCCACAGATAACAGTCTTAAAGCCAGACAAAAGTAACAAGACTGTAATAATGAATACCATTGATTACAACAACAAAATTAATGCACTTCTTGATGACAAAAACACATATAAAAAAATGAGATTTGATTCGACGAAATCTCTTCAATCCAAAAATAACTCGTTCATAGAAAAACTGTTAAAACGTAATCACATATCCGAAAAAGAAGCCAAATCATTAAAAATACATAATTCTGTTCCACCAAAATTCTATGGAATGCCTAAACTTCACAAACCCGACATTCCTATGAGACCCATTGTTTCCTATATTCAGTCACCATTCTACAAATTTTCAAGTTTTTTATCAAATTGCTTATCAAAAATTACAGGCAGAAATGATTATTACATTAAAGATTCGTTTGAATTTAAAAAGTTTATAGACACCCTTAAAATACCAAATAATTTCCAACTCATCTCTCTAGACGTAATATTCTTATATACAAACATTCCGACTAAACTTTTAAAACAAATCATTAAAGAAAAATGGAATCAGATAAAGAATCACACAACACTCACTTGCACAGAATTCATAGAAGGGATAGATCTCATTCTTTCGAACAACTATTTCCAATACAAAGATGATTACTACCAACAACTTGATGGATGTGCAATGGGTTCACCCATCTCTTCCACCGCAGCCCAAATAGTAATGGAATATCTAGAAGAAACAGTGTTACAAAAAGCCAATGTACCAATATTATTTTTTAAAATGTACGTGGATGATTGTTTATTAGCCATACCAAAAAATAAAACAACGGAAATTATCTCCCTCTTTAACAATTTTCACCCAAAATTGCAGTTTACTTCCGAAATAGAAAATGATGGTGCTATAAACTTTTTGGATTTAACATTAATAAGAGACCACAAAACAAATGGCATTAAAACTAAGTGGTACACCAAAAAAACCTGGTCCTCCCGCTACCTTAATTATAATTCCAGTCACCCAAAATGTCAAAAAAACTCCGTGATGATAGGATTAGTTGACCGTGCACTAACACTAACATCACCTATATACCGAGTTGACATTCTAAATAAAGTTAAAAATACTCTCTTAAAAAATCATTTCCCATTAAAAGCCATCGAACGAATTATAAAGCGAAGAACCCAAAAATTATACAATGCCACAAAACATATTGTAAATAATCATGACAACAATAAAACAACTACATACATATCTTTGCCATACACTGAAGGTCTTTCTGAAAAGATTAAACACATTCTCGGTAAACACGACATAACCGTATGTCACAAATCTAACAATACACTTAAATCTTTATATACACCACTAAAAAGTCAGACACCAATTAAAAAACAATCAAACGTAGTTTACAGCATTCCCTGCCTAAACTGCCCCAAAAAATATATAGGCATGACCACACAATACCTATCAAATAGACTAAATGGGCATAAATATACAAAAAATGCTTCCACAGCACTACATAAACATGAAAGAGACATGAAACATGAATTTGATTTTTCGGGTACAACGGTCTTATCAAAAGAACAACATTACCATAAACTGACATTCAAAGAAATGGTCGAGATAAAAAAAGAAAAAAATACAGTAAACGATCGGAAAGACATTGACAATCTCAGCCAAATATATCACAATCTAATTTAATTCAATTGTTATAAACTATTTTCCATCAATCATAAATACATACTGTATACTGTCAGACTCACACAAATACTTTTAAAACAACCCGTATCCACAAATAGTTCTACATTGTAAATATAATCAGAAAAACTAAAGGATATATATAAAAAAAAAACAATAGAATTCTTTAACCAGTGTATCATTTACCTCCACACCGCCAAGCAAGGTAAAAGAACATCTTTCTCAAGGTATGTACTGTACTATTTTAAATAAATGTTTTAATAATTTTAGTGCGTGCCGTTATACCTAATTGTTTTTATTTATTAACTTATATATATATACACTTTTTGTATTTAATTTTTAGATGTGCAGAATTAAATATTTTGAAAAAGCCTGAAATGGACAGGCGAAACATCAATTAAAGTTTCTTTGTTCAATCCACGAACCTCATCCCAAGAAAGTACTTGATATTTATAAATTGTAAGGTTCAAGAGAAATATAAAAAAAAATATATATATATATATATATATATATATATATATATATATATATATACAGGGTTCGCCAAACTCAGTGGCGTATTAGAAGTATATGGAGAACGAGTAAAGATATTTACTTGAGATTTGGGTAAGGTTCATACTAAGAAGTGAACTATATTTTAAAAATATTTTCGAAGTTGTGGCGTTGCCAGCTCTATTGCAGACAGACAGGAAGTTTCTTTTTTTAAATACAATACCCTGTATATTATTGCATTGTCAAATTCTACGAACTATTCTGAGCATTTTTTATGTAGTATGTTCTATACCTATTTTGAGCAGTTTTGGAAATAAAAATTATTTTCTAAGGGTCAAATCGGCTTCAATGTAAAACACGATATATTTTTAGAATATCGTCCCAGAATTCTGAAATTTTTATACGAGTTTCCGAACATGTAGGTTAATTGACGGCTGAAGGTATTTTTTAATAAAAGGTTATACAGGGTGTATAAAAATATAGTTTATTCGTGAGGAACAGAATGTCCATAACTCGATTTTTTTTAAATGGAACACCCTGTATATTTTAATTGCATCAAATAGAGAGAGACATTGCCTTTCAAATGACATTAGGTGTTCCTATACCTATCTCTGATGGGTAATGAATTAAATGGCATTTAAAAGAAAAAATCGACCATTTTATTATTTTCTGGAAAAAAAATCTATGTTAAAAGCACTAAATAGACAAGTAAACATTTTTGTCAATAATATATGTATCTATCTTAATGATAACTAAATAAAAATACGTTTGTTGAGAAAAATCTATAGTTTAATATTTACAATATGTATTCACAAACGCTTTAGATAAAAAATTAACGATACAACCGAATAAAACAATATTACAAAAATATAGCTAACAACAGAACTATCCCCAAATGAATTGTCAGTAACTGAACTGTTTAAAGTGTCCTCCATTAACTCTGAGGCAATTCCAGAACGCGGATAATGCCAGCAGTGCTTCTCTTGTCCGATTTAGGAGTTCTTCCTTTGTTTCTACTGGCGTCTGATAAACTATCCCTTTTACCCTGCCCCAAAGATGGAAGTCGAGAGGGGTAAGGTCTGGGGACCTAGGTGGCCAAATCCATGGACCTCGTCGGCCAATCCATCTGTCTTCGAAGATTGTAGTAAGTTCCGCACTTACTTCGTTTGTACAGTGAGCCGGTGCCCCATCTAACTGATACCAGCAGCTCCGGAGTAAGTTCAATGGTAACTCGTCGAGAAAATCAGAAACTGTAGTTTTCAATATTTCCAAATATTTTTCAGAATTTAAATTTTCATCGTAAAAGCAAAACTTTATTTTGTCATTCATCATGAGGCAAAATACATTGAAACCGAACTTGTATTGAAAACCTTTTTCTCTGATAAAATAAGGATTTTCTTTGGACCAAAAATGTGAATTTCTTCTGTTAAATATCCCTTCTTTTGTGAATTTGCTCTCATCCGTCCAAATAACTTTTTTTAAAAAGTTGGGATCTTCTTGTGTACGCATCAGGATCATTTCGCAGTATGCGACGCGCTGAGGAGGATCAGTAGGCTCTAAAGCCTGGGCTGTTATAAATTTATAATTATGCATTCTATGTTTGTGCAAAATTCTTTCCACCGATTTGTAAGAAATGCCTAAATCTATCTCTGCGCTATTAATTGATGCGTGAGGGTATGTATGGAAATAAGACAAAACAGTAATTTCATTGTCTTCGTTACCTGTTACAGGTTTGACTTGGAGTCTTGGTCTTTTAACATTATTGTACTCTCTGTAATTCTTCTCTATTCTTTTAAACTTTTTCTCGTTCATTGGGACAGAATCTGGATAAAGTTGATTAAATTGTCTACATGTTCTTGATATTATTTTATCACATTGACCGTGTACATAAAACAAATTTAGAATTTCTACACTTGAGTAAGAATTTGCCATTTTAAATTAGTGAATTTTTGACAACTATGCATATTAAAAACAAATGTTCTCTGTTTGGTTTCCTGGGAGATGACAGGCGTGCACAGCCTACTAGTTAAATAATCTTTCGTTTTACGAGATATTATTCGTGCTTCTACTAAATGGCATCTAATTAATTAATCATCAGCGATGCTAATACTATTGAAAGGTAATTTTTTCTCTGTTGGATGCAACAAAAATATACAGGGTGTTCCATCGTGAGTATTGTTTTATTAGGTAGTATCGTTAATTTTTTATCAAAAGCGTTTGTGAATACATATTGTTACTATTAAATTATCGTTTTTCTCAAGAAAAGTATTTCCATTTAGGTATCATTAAGACAGATATACGTAGAAATAACTTGCCAGTATTTGACAAAAATGTTTACTTCTCTATTCAGTGCGCTTAAAATAAATTTTTTTACAGAAAATACTAAAATGGTCGATTTTTTTTTAAAATGCCACTTAGTTCATTACCCATCAGAGATAGGTATAGGAATACCTAATGTCATTTGAAAGGCAATGTCTCTCTCTATTTGATGCAATTAAAATATACACGGTGTTCCATTTAAAAAAATCGAGTTATGAACATTTCTGTTCATCGCGAATAAACTATATTTTTATACACCCTGTATAACTTTTAATTAAAAATTACCTTGAGTCGTCAATTAACCTACATGTTCGGAAACTCGTATAAAAATTTCAGAATTCTGGGACAACGTTCTAAAAATATATCGTGTTTTACATTGAACTCGATTTGACCCTTAAAAATTAGAAAATAATTTTTATTTCAGAAACCTCTCAAATTAGGTATAGGATATACTACATAAAAAATGCTCAGAATAATACATAGAATTTGACAATGCAATAATATACAGGGTATTGTATTTAAAAAAAGAAACTTTCTGTCTGTCTGCAATAGAGCTGGCAACGCCGCAACTTCGAAATTATTTTTAAAATAAAGTTCACTTCTTAGTATGAAACTTACCCAAATCTCAAGTAAATATCTTTACTCGTTCTCCATATACTTCTAATACGCCACTGAGTTTGGCGAACCCTGTATATTGGGCCTATGTTATATAGCCGGTTATAAAGAAATTTGAAAGACTGTAATTCTCTTCCCTTAGTAAGTGATCGTTTACCGATACAAGATAGGATTTGATTTTGATCAAACCTCGCAAATGATAAGTTGCATCTTCTTTAAACATAAGAAACGCCTTTGAATCCGCTTAATATCACAGATTCGACGATTATAAATTGGGTACCCTATAACTTATTATTAATCGAATTCTTCGATTATCGATAAAAAAAAACAATAATAAGACATGTTTTTAATGATGGAAATGTCCGAGATATTTCTACAATTTTGTGTTATAAAACCCAGAGTTCTCGAAGCAGAAGCTATTTATTACACGTGGGCAATGAAATTAAATTTGCCATCAAAAACAATACTTAGATTATTTGACATTTAGAGGCTATTCCAGAAACTGATCTTGGACGTAGTTATTAAAGATAATAGAATTCTTCGACTTACTACCTACTGTATCTTAAGTCGCAACATTTTCTAATAATAAGATTAAGCCTATTAAGGGCACACCAGTCAGCAACAAGGTGAATATTATGCAGTTTTTGGTTGAAGTGATTTGCCAGAATATCTTGAGGTATCGGCAAGAAAAAATTTAGAATAGGGGCACAATCCCTTATAACGAATCTTGAAAAATCATCGGGACCCCAAAGTTAGTTTGTTTTTGAGTAACTTGCTCGATTTAATAATCTCATTTAGAGATATTAATTTTATGTTTGATCGGTCTGAGATACATGGGTGTTGTTACTAGAATCCTTTTAGAATTTACCAATATCTGCCGTAATATTTGTCTCTGTATTCCGGATCTAATCTTTGTATGCTATATCCGACTGAGCTTTTATAGTATTGCACAAGATTTTATAGTTTTCATAAAGATAGTTATGCTTATAAGTTTTCCATTAACTAAGTGTTCTTTCTTCTAGGTATTTGAGAATACCGTAATACACTTTTGTGTTTATATATAGATTTTATCTTCAATTGAGTTAGCCTATACTTGATGGAAATTCATTATACACTTAATAAAATGTCTATAACTTTAATTTCCACTATATTAGATTAAACCATGACTATTGTTTCGGCACACAATGTCTTCTTCGGATAGCATTTACAGTTTAAGTTTCTTTTACAATAAGGTATTTATATAGATCTTTCAGAAACAAGCCAATAAAAATATCAGAATTTACAAGTAATAAAACTAATAAAGGTACGACAATGGGGAATTATGCAAATCCACCTGATCGTTTAGTAATAGCCCAGCTGTTTTATTTTATTTAAGTTTATTACTTTCCATACTTATAAAATATCCTGTTTTATTATAGAATATTAATAAATTTTCTAATAATTTTATTACTGCGTTTGGTGTATTGGAAATGCTAGGAAGGAGTATTGGAATGCTAGGAAAAAGATTTTGAACGTCAAAAGATATTGGTACTTCTAATATTGCTTATTAATTCATAAGAGTTTGTAATGCTCCATTTTGCTTTAAAGCTGCAACATTTTTCTATATGTTTAATTAGTTTGTTTGTAGGTAATTAAAGCAGCTCCATCCACTAAATTACGCAACTCATCTAATAAACTAATCACACATATTTGATAAGAATTTTAAAGTTCGTCATTCTAAAATAAAACCAAGAAACTCAATTTTTTTAGAAAGTATGCAAATTAATAAATTTAAAACATCTGGGTTATTACTAAACGATCACGAAGATCTGCGTAATTCCCCATTGTTGAACCTTTGTTAGTTTTATTACTTGTAAATTCCAATATTTTATCGCCTCGTTTACGAAAGATATAAATATAAATACGTTATAGTAAAAGAAACTTAAACTGTAAGTTCCATCCGAAGAAAACACTGTGCGTCGAAACAATTGTCATTGTTTTATGTAATATAGTGGAAACTAAAGTTAAAGACGTTTTATTCAGATTTTATCTTTGCAAAAATGACAAAAAACTGGACCAATAGTAATTTTTTATTATTGACTAGTTTTCAAAATTATTATAGATCTTAAGACCATTATTCTCCGAGAACACTTTTAATTAACACACTCTTATTTAACAAACTAATAATTTTCTTTCGAAATACTAGCTTCTACAATAAACACTGTCACTCCGACAAACTACCAGTATACTTCTAATTACGTAGTTTGTTGAGGAAAAACACTTTTTAAAAAATTAAATTTATTTTAAAATCGAAAATTTACAAGTTTTCAGAACGAAAGCGGACTAACAAGTGATTCAACACCTTCCTTTGCCTCTATTTATAATATATCGTTATCTCTAAATAGAAATGCAATGCTTAGCATTGTAGAGGATGTAACTACTCTACTCTTTGATGGGCATATAAACTGGAAGTTTTTATGACCCAAAATTATTTAAGAATATTCAATTAATTAATTTTTTAAATTACTCTGTCATTTGTTTGGTCTCTACTTTTGGGTTATTTAATATTTACAATAGGCCATAAATACTTGTACAAAGTATATAATATTACAGTTATTAAAATTACATATAGTAGAATAGTCCACAAACTTGTCTTATGATAATATACTGTGTTACTTAAAAGTTTAGAGTTTTCCATTTCTTGTTTATTTATTTCATTTTGTAAATCATCCAATTTTTCCAAGTTTATGGAATTAGTTCTTAAAAGTCTTATATTATTATAGACAGCTTTATTTGTGGAATTTAATTTAATATTGGGTATTGGTACATTTAAATATTCGTTTCTTGAGCATTACATTACTTATTTTGCGACTACATGTAGAACTTAATTTAACTAAATAAGTTCCATTTAACAAAATAGTATTTTGGGTATTATAGTAGCTTTTCGTAGCCGTAATATCTTTATTGGTTGCTAAGACCCATTTACCTTCGTCAATATTTTGAATTTCTAAACTATCTATCTTTACTGGAATTTGCTTACAATTCGTAATATTATGATATCTTAATAGCTGCATTTCAGAAGTTAAAGTTTTAAATATATTTGCAGAGTGTATATTGTGACGCGCTCCGGTACTTCGGATATCTTCGGTAAACATCGGTCGGTCGGTTATAGTACTTAAAGTATCCATCGGCTAAATCTCGGGCACCACCCTTTGGATTTCTGTGGTAAAGGGCCCACAACCTCACACAGGTAGCTTTTATACAGTGGAGAAAGTTAACCAGAGGTCAACGCAAGACAGAGACAATATAACTAAAGGTAGATGGGATAGAAAAGGGAAATAAAACACCAATGTAGAAAACAAAGAAATTATTCTATGGATTGCCTGTTCATATCATACAACATAAATAGCCTAATAGTAGCCCCATAAGTAAACCATATATAAAACCTTAATGAGAAAGAGAATATATGCCTCAGAGAAAGAAAGACGAATATACTTTGTTATGGCGAGCGTTCCGGTCACGGTCGAGACGGAATCAGGATCGGTTGAAGCGGGCCACCCTTCGAAGAACAGTAATTCAGGAGCCAACGTTGGTTCCCACTCATTAGTGCGCGTGCGCGGGTCGGTTAATCTGGTGCGGGTTGTTTACATTGCGATGCGTTACCAGATGAGTCATCAAGGGCGATCAGCATAGGAAATATCTCACTTGCTTTTATGTGTACTTATGAATGACGTGGGTGTGTGTAAGAGAGAGACAGGTAGGACAGACCAGCCCAGAACTCGGACCCAGTGACTGGCCTGAAGGATGGGATCTATGTGTGTAAGAGAGAGACAGGTGGGACCAGACTAGTTCAGAACTAAACTAGTAAGTAGCCTGAAGGATGGGATTAATGGGTAAGAGTGAGATATCCTATGCGTGTGTGTGTGTGTGTGTGTGTGTAAGAGAGAGACAGGTGGGATTAGACTAGTTCAGAACTAAACCAGTAACTAGCCTGAAGGATGGGATCTACTTGTGTAAGAGAGAGACAGATGGACCAGACTAGTTCAAAATTAAACCAGTAACTAGCCTGAAGGATGGAATATATGGGTAAGAGTGAGATATCCTATGTGTGCGTGTGTGTAAGAGAGGGACACCTGTACCAATATACCACATGATACTACCTTTTCTATACCTACATACATCCTGGAGGCATGGCAATGCGTCGAGACGGCTGCGGGCGTCGGTGAGGAGAGACGGCGCTGGCTACTTACTCCATCAGGTCCAAGTAGTGGGGCTTACCTTCCTGCTGCTGCCGTGGAGCCGGATCGTCGACTGGAGGCTTCGAGCCACGAGCTTCCACCAACTATCAAATTTACGGTGCGGACGCGCTTTCAAAAGATTTGTGGACCGTCCAAATGTTGATTAGCGCGGTATTTTATATTATTCTCGGGGAAATGCACGCGGTTTTCCGCACGTTGCGAACGTGTTTTATTTTTAGAAAAAACGGGAGTATTTTCCTGAAAGAAGCCTATTTTTACTACGATTAATAAGAAAGATATTGTTTTAAAACAACGTACGATGCATACAGTCCCCAACAAAATTAGTAACTTCGTTACAATATGGTTGCACAAAAATTCATTTCCCGTGATCTTTTTAAATGGATCGTTTGAATATCCAAAATTTTTCTCACTTACTATAAGATATTTAAAATTAGGTATTATTATTTTATGGTATTCACTATTAGGTGGTGGTATAGGAAATAGATGACATAAAGGAGTCTTGTTTGTTGACTAAAGGGATTTCTATAGTAAAAGTAACTTCGTTATTCATTACATAGTCCTTTATGTCTAAAGTTTTCTCATATTTTATAATATTTGCCAAATTTGGTTCAAATGGCAATTTAAGTGTTTTTAATTAGATTAATTTCTGATAACAATTCTTGAGGTTAAATTATAAATTATAGTATAGTGGAAGTTATTCAGTTTAGCAAACGATATAGCGACTTCTATATTTCCTAATATGTCATAAATGTTTTGATATAACATATATATTTGTGTTACAATCATTTGAGTTCGGTAATAGTCAAAATCTGATATTTCTTGTAATTCAATTTTGTTTACAACTTGTATAGTTTGATTTACTGAATTCTAAAATATTTTGATTTTGAGATATATTATTAGAGATTTCTTGGAATCTTTTTATAGCATTGACAAGTAAGGAAATTTTTATTTATAATATTTGAATAAATATCCAGTGATTGTTTGTTTTTTGGGCATGTCCTAGTTTGTAGGGTAAGATGTCAGGGTTTTGGTTTAATTCGTATTTTGGTTTATTTCCTTGGGCGTAGGACCATCTGTAACAAGAAGTCCTTTTAATTCCTTTATATCTATAATTTCTTTTCTGGATCTTTTTGGGATTTTTAATATTTTCAATTTTTACCCTATTATCTTCAAGGATTTCTTTTATTATGAAAGGTCCACTAAATTTAGCTTGATTTTTGTTTTTTGCGGATAGTTTTTTATATACTTTCTGGTTAAGCTTCAATTCGTAGGGTTTATCACCTTTAGGGTTAGTTTTTACAAGTATAGTTTCTTTTTGGGTTTCAGTGTTCTCTGTAACTGTATTACAGATCGTGTCTATTCTTTGTTTATGAGATAAAAGGTAATCTGAATAAAATGTAGTTGATATTAAATCAAAAGGGTAACGCTAATTTGTATGTCCTAGAACTAATTCATGAGGTGTATACACTATAATTGCGTAAGGTAATAATTCAGAGACTAGCCCATTTTTGTTTTGACTTCTTAGGAGTCTTAAGTGTTCTATTAAGGTAGAATGGAACCATTCGATGGGCGAATTAGATTCGTGTTGTCCTGGGGTTGTCAAGTGAATATTTATTTTTTGGGCTTTTAATAATTATTTTACTAGTTCATTATTCAATTCTAAACCATTGTCTCTAACAATTGTTTCTGGACATCCAAAAAATGAAAAATAGTTTATAAGTCATTGGCATACTCCCTTAGCGTTTTTATCGTAAATATAACATAGACCGTAACTCGAAAATGTATCAAATATCGTTAGACAATTTTGATTGTTAGTAATGAAAGTGTCTCGTTTTTTACTAAGAGTGCATATGATTTTTGTCTACTATATTTTAAAGTTTGATATGTCACACAGTTATTTCTAAATTGGGTATTTCCTTGTTTCATTCTGGGCCAAAAATAATTTTTGTTATAGGCTTCTGTGATTCCTCTGTGATTAGTTATATTTTGATGTTTATGAGTCATGAATAAAGTTGTTTCATCTTCATCTTTAATATTGTTAACTAGTTTTGTGCATCTTATTATTTTGTAAATATAGGGATAACTTCTTTATTATAAAAATTTAAGTAACACGTTTTTTGTTGTTCATGTAATCGCGAATAGATTTTTTTAATAATCAGGATATAGCCATAATAAAGGTCTATGATCGACATATAAATATATATAAGTATATATATATATATATATATATATATATATATATAATTGTCGTCCGAATTAATAAAGGCGAAAATATTTTCATGTCCAAACTACGGCTAAAAGTTCTTTTTCTATTGTTGAATATCTGGTTTCAGTTTTATTTGAAGTACGCGATGCGTAAGCCACTGGTTTATCGTTGGGTTATGTTCCTTGACATAAAATTGCTCCTAATGCATAATTACCCGCGTCTGTGGTTAATATGAATGGTTTTGTAAAATCAGGGTATTGTTATATTGGCGAATTAATTAATTGGGTTTTACAATGTTCAAATGCATTTATAGATTCTTGAGTATGCTGTACTTTAGAGTTCTTTTTTAGACATTTTATCATTGTTGGTTTTGTTATTTTGGCAAAATCTTGAATAAAACGGCGATAATATTCTTTTAAGCCTAAAAATTATTTTATTTCTTGCTGAGTTTTTGGTATAGGAAAATATTTTACTGCTGTAAATTTTTTCAAGATTTGGTTTAATTTAATTCCATGTTGGGTTACTATATGTCCTAAATATTGTACTTCTTTTTTTAAAAAATCAGATTTATCTAACTGTATTTTAAATGTTGCTTCGCGTAATCTTGTAAATATTTTTCTTAGTTTTAAAATATGTTCATCTAGACTCGTACTAAAAACTATTAAATCGTCCAAATATACAAAGCATAGTTCGTAATGTAAACCTTTTAGTATATTGTTCATAATGCGCTGGAATGTTGCGGGTGCATTCTTTAAACCAAATGGCATTTTAAAAAATTCATAAGGACCAAAATCTATATACATATATATATATATTTATATATATATAATATATATATATATATATTTTTATATATATATATACCATAAATATATATATATATATATATATATATATATATATATATATATATATATATATAAAAGAACTTACAAAATAAAAATCAAAAATTTTATCCAATGTATAAACCACCTTATTCGCATAATAGTTTTCCTAATATGATAAAATACAATTTCTTGAACTCAATTTCGTTGATTAGACTTCAAATGAACAATATTCTGACAGAGACCTAGACAACCAACTTAAAGCCAATTTAAAAAATCTAAAACTAGATCATTGTAATTACGAGGAGAAACAAAAAATACGTAAACTTTGTTTTGAATTTAGAGATCTTTTTCACTGCGAAGAAATACCTTCAACATTTACAAATGCTATAAAACATCAAATAAAATTAACTGCGGATACTCCTATTTATACTAAAAGCTATAGATATCCAGAAATTTACAAAAAAGAAGTAAATGATCAAATTTCGAAGGTTTTAGCTGAAAATATTATAAGAGAATCAAATTCTTTTTATTCATCTCCAATCTGGATAGTTCCTAAAAAGCTTGACGCTTCAGGAAAGCCGAAATATCGTAACTTCGTATGAATGACGTCACTGCGATAAATTTATATATATATATATATATATATATATATATATATATATATATATATATATATATATATATATATATATATATATATATATATATATATATATATATATATATATATATATATATATATATATATATATATATATATATATATATATATATATATATATATATATATATATATATATATATATATATATATATATATATATATATATATATATATATATATATATATATATATATATATATATATATATATATATATATATATATATATATATATATATATATATATATATATATATATATATATATATATATATATATATATATATATATATATATATATATATATATATATATATATATATATATATATATATATATATATATATATATATATATATATATATATATATATATATATATATATATATATATATATATATATATATATATATATATATATATATATATATATATATATATATATATATATATATATATATATATATATATATATATATATATATATATATATATATATATATATATATATATATATATATATATATATATATATATATATATAAAGTATATATATATATATATATATAAAAATATATATATATATATATATTTAAAATTACGGATTTAAATTATATATATTAAATATAGGAAAATTAATTTATTTTTGCAAATAGTGTAGTACTAATTAAAAATGTTAACTTACAATAACAGCAGAAGAAGAGTTTTAATATATCTCTTATTTGACTTGCTAATAAATATTTGCCTTAGATCGGCTCTGTCTGCTTCCAGTAGGTTTCAAATTTCTTGGGATTTCTTCAGTCCAGGGCGACCCCAAAGTCACCTTAGATCGGTACTATTTACTTCAAGGGACTCGAACTATAATGAATACATTTATAGAAAAAAACGTATATTTTTTTGCATATATATAATTAAGTTGTTTGTTGAGGAAAAACACTTTTTTTTGAAATTGAAAATGTACAAGTTTTCAGAACGAGGGCAGAGTAACAAGTGATTCAACACCGTCCTTCGCCTCTATTTATAATATATCGTTATCTCTAAGTGAAATGCAATGCTTAGCATTATAGGGGATGTAACTTTCTAAAGAAATAACATTTTTATACAACACAAAAAAAAACCTTCGGTTCTAAAATTTCTAAATTTAACGGTAAATAAGTGTACATATTTATTTTCCCAGCTTTGCTAGTTTTCCAACTAGATTTCATATAATTTTAAAAGTCGGGTCATTATTTGTTTAGTGAACTCTGGAACTTTTATCTGCTAAAACTTCTTACTAATAAACAAGGTCGGTTGATGAAAACCGTAAACATAAATTCGTAGGAAGGTTGCATAATTACATAAAGAAAAATAACAACACAGGAACTCTAAAACCACGTTTCCCAAGGTTTTAAGTTTTATTTCGTTTAATTTTCAAGTTAAAAGTGTAATATAGAAATAAATTAGTAAAATTTGGTAGCAATTCTATTGGGTAAAATAAGCTATAAATAATACAAAAAAGAATGCGTTTGTTTTAAGTAAAATATTTGGTATAATTAAATGCCTAGGACTATTTAAAGTCCCAATTTTTTAAAATTTATTTTATAATTCTAGGCTCTTCTCGTACATATATTACACATAAATTTGAGGAAATTGTTTAAATACTTAAAAGGACTCAGCAGTTGTTTATGTAGACAGTTTTGAGATAAAGTTCGTATAAGCTTCTTTCGAAAATAGAGCATACAGTATTTCATTAATACAGGAAAATTGTAGCTGGAGTTAGAAATAATTTAAATTGCCTTAACGCATTCACTCATGGAATAAATTACCTATTAACATAAAAAAAATGGGAGTCTTTTGTTTTTTTGGCGTGCTCATGTTCAGTCAAAGTAGCATTATTCATTATGACATACAATGTAATCCCTCTGTTTTAGAAAAATTAATATTTATCTCTTATCTTGAATTGTAATTTCTACTATATACTAGTTCTTGCTTCGATAATATTTTTCTACTTTTGATTTACTAATCTTGGGTCATGCGTTTCGCCACAGGTGGCCATATGCTGCTCCGTGGTAATAGAGTCTCAAATCCGGCGTAGATTTCGGATGTTCTCTTGTTAACCAAAAATGTCGATTTTGCTCCTGTTGGTGACTGTGTGGTTTTGTGTATTCATTTTTCTTTCCACTAGTTGACTGTACTGATGAAGACAGACATACGTGTCTATAGTTACCCAAATTTTATATATATATATATATATATATATATATATATATATATATACATATATATATATATATATATATTATATATATATATATATATATATGCATATATATATATATATATATATATATATATATATATATATATATATATATATATATATATATATATATATATATATATATATATATATATATATATATATATATATATATATATATATATATATATATATATATATATATATATATATATATATATATATATATATATATATATATATATATATATATATATATATATATATATATATATATATATATATATATATATATATATATATATATATATATATATATATATATATATATATATATATATATATATATATATATATATATATATATATATATATATATATATATATATATATATATATATATATATATATATATATATATATATATATATATATATATATATATATATATATATATATATATATATATATATATATATATATATATATATATATATATATATATATATATATATATATATATATATATATATATATATATATATATATATATATATATATATATATATATATATATATATATATATATATATATATATATATATATATATATATATATATATATATATATATATATATATATATATATATATATATATATATATATATATATATATATATATATATATATATATATATATATATATATATATATATATATATATATATATATATATATATATATATATATATATATATATATATATATATATATATATATATATATATATATATATATATATATATATATATATATATATATATATATATATATATATATATATATATATATATATATATATATATATATATATATATATATATATAGTGGAAAGAAAAATGAATATAAATCGACATTTTTAACAAGATATATATCTATATATATTACCACGGAGCATATATATATATATATATAAAAATATTATCGAAGCAAGAACTAGTATATAGTAGAAATTACAATTCAAGATGAGAGATAAACATTAATTTTTCTAAAACAGAGGGATTACATTGTATGTCATAATGAATAATGCTACTTTGCCTGAAAATGAGCACGCCAAAAAAACAAAAGACTCCCATTTTTTTTATGTTAATAGGTAATTTATTCCATGAGTGAATGCGTTAAGGTAATTTAAATTATTTCTAACTCCAGCTACAATTTTCCTGTATTAATGAAATACTGTATGCTCTATTTTGGAACGAAGCTTATACGAACTTTATCTGCAAAACTGTCTACATAAACAACTGCTGAGTCCTTTTAAGTATTTAAACAATTTCCTCAAATTTATGTGTAATATATGTACGAGAAGAGCCTAGAATTATAAAATAAATTTTAAAAAATTGGGACTTTAAATAGTCCTATGCATTTAATTATACCAAATATTTTACTTAAAACAAAGGCATTCTTTTTTGTATTATTTATAGCTTATTTTACCCAATAGAATTGCCACCAAATTTTACTAATTTATTTCTATATTACACTTTTAACTTGAAAATTAAAGCTAATTGAATATTTTTATTATTAAATTGTGCTCTGATTAGATAAATAGACACACCGAAATGAAAATACATTTTTCTTGTGATTTGGCAGCTCCAAGCGCGAGAATATAAAGACATCTGGGTGAGTCTGGTTCTTACAATACTTAACGTATTGTAAAGAATGTCAAAAGCCTGTAAAAAGAAATTAAAAATCCCGGACCGTATTTAAATAAATTATTTTTATGACGGAACCTCCATTTACGAAGTATCATATTCAAAATCTGACAGCATCTCAAAATATTACATAAAAAGTTACAGAATATTTTGAAAAATGCAATATTTTATTTTTTTCTTAATATCTCAATATCGCAGATGCTATAAGACTTATAACAAAATTAAGAAAACATTTCCCGTTAAATAATTTCTCTACCTTTGATAATAAGCCAGATCCCTTATAGAGACTCGAAATCCGACCACACTGTACATCAAACAACGCGAAAGGAAAATCAGGACTAGAGCCAAGGGACACGAAAAGCTAACACTAATAATTGATATCATAAATACGCTCTACTCCTTTCGCCGAGGTTTTGTACGTTGGTCAAAACGACTTGCAGTTTATTAGAAGCTATTTAAAAGAGCTCTTAAATATTTTAAGATATCATACGTCAATGAGTAAACTAAGTTTAACTGCCTTATTCGTTTCGACTTTCCAAGTTTTTGCCAGTCATGAACTGCAAGAATATTTACATAAATAGTATCACTGTCATCATTTTTATTTTCTAAATTTTGAACATACATTCTCTAAACGGTTCCTCTTGTTTTAAGAAATAATTTTGTTACAATTGTTGGTTTAGTGCATGGATTTTAATAGCATCATGTCGATAAATGTTTGTTATTGTTTATACATGCTGGTTTTTATAGAAATGTTCGGTTTTTTAAATATAATTTAAATCCTTTAATTTTTAAAACTGATTCCTGATGCCCGCAGAAATACATTATACATTTTAATAAAAGAAATTATAACTATTGTCAAGGACGACTTTGCCTGTACGTTCCAATATATTTATATTTACTCTACTAAACTCTACTTTGTGAAAACTTTCTCCCAACTGTCAATTACGTTTTTATTATACATATTATTATAGCTGAACAACGTATAAAATATGTTGCTCTTTATGTCACATTTCAAATTGTTTCGTTTTCTTTCAGGCAACATTGGGGACCGTTTTCAGTTTACGATCTCGTTCAAAGCAACATATTTATCTATCCTTGGAAGTAGCCGGTGCTGATCTAAAATTAATACATGCCGCAGAGACGGGAACCGATGTGGTCAGGATACCAGCTGGACTTGACGATGCCAAATGGCATCAAATAGCTTTTAGGTAAAAAGCATATATTTCATGACTCTCTAGAGACAATATTTTGAATATATAATGTTTAAATAACATATATTATTGTAATATTAAGGCTTTGTATAGTAGTTTAATATTGCTTTATCCTTTCAGTATTCGGGATGAAAGTATCCTTGATGTTTACGTAGACTGTGAATGGTCCAGAACAGAAATTTTATTGGCACATTCATTAGATGTTCCCGAT
The DNA here is from genome assembly GCA_030620095.1 of Kuschelorhynchus macadamiae. NCBI lineage: Eukaryota > Metazoa > Arthropoda > Insecta > Coleoptera > Curculionidae > Kuschelorhynchus > Kuschelorhynchus macadamiae. Next base: position 192,038 of record JAUTXW010002819.1, on the reverse strand, counting down.
GACTGTGATTTAATAATAGGATATTTATTTATAGTAAGTAGCTACACAACCACGATAAAACGTGTGACTTCAGGAATTTGTTTAAAATAAATAAGTAGCTTATTTTTACTTAAATATTTTAATTTTGGTATTTTAAATCCAACCTAAATTATAGTATAAAATATATATAAAAAGTATCTGAGTCCATCAGAGTATGAAAACAGTGTAAAACTATTATTGGTATATTTTTTATTTCTTGGATAGGGGTGATATAAATAATTTATTAATTGTTAATGCATAGCTTAGAGACAAGGACAAAATGTTCAAAATGTTACCCTTTAAATTAAAAAATATTCCTTATAGCTCAGGGTATCACAGATTCTAGCCTGTATGTGTATTTAAAGCAGATCAAAAATAATGGCAAATTAGACAAGGAAAACATCTGTTAAGAAAACTGGAAAAATCGTGGAGCTTACTTAGATCCGGGTCTATGCAAATAATTTAGCAACTAGAATGGCTTGAAACGTTAAAATCCTTTAGGCAAGGATTGGTATGTTTATGTGTTTGTGTGTGGGTGCATGTGTGTGTGTGCGTGTGCGCGTGTGCGTGCATGTGTTTGTATAAAGATAATCTGCTTTCATAACATAGAAACAGTTAAACTATGTATTTTTATATTTGCAACTGAAAGACGTATGGCTTAGATCTTTGATGTTTTCAAGCGAAATAAAGTTTAAAAAAAAAAACATTTCCTTTTGTTAATTTTTTCGATCTCCAAATTTTTAAATCAACCTGGAGTTTGTATATAATATTTAGTAGTTATCCATTTTAAAAATAATACATTCTCAGATAATATTATATTTCAGGGAGAACTAGAACAGCTTTCAATAATTAAAGACCCACATGCCGCCAGACTTCAATGTTCCAGCACGCAAATTCCCATTGAAGATCCTGGTGTGCATTTTACAAAAAGCGGATTTAAATTATTCGCAAAAAGCAATATCGTAAAAAGTAGAAAACATCGATATTAAGTAAGTGTCTTATCTATAGTCGTCCCCTCTTTATCTCTACCTTCCATCAGTTAATTTCATTTTATGCTCCGATTTAAATTAACTTGCGAAAAGCAGAGATCAACAAAGAGATAACTCAAGAGTTATTTTTTAATTTAAATAATTAACACATACACTAATATTTTCCGTGTTCTTGTAATCGTAAGCATGTTTATTAAAGGCAGCATTTCAGGCCCAGACCTATAAAGACTTTTTTACGTGGTACAAGTTGAGTTTTTTCATAAAAGTGTTTTATTAAGATAAACTACGAGAGTTCTGCAGTTGAGCTAAAATGAGATATTGGTGTTTTTGCTAAAATTTAGGTGGAGCATTCTCTCCCCAATAAATATAATATATAAAAACACGTAATTAAGTAATTTTTCGTTAACACAGCAATAATGAAAAACGTTCATCTGCCGGAGTATAGTAGTTAACTTCAACTTGTGATAGTCACTGCCGGCTCTTCAGAGGAGACAAGGAGGAAGATACGTCTCTCCTTAGTTTTCGCGAATTTCCTTTTTGCGTAAAAAATAAGGTTTACCTTACCATAAGATATAATATACAATGCTGTTACAATAAAGCAATGAAAATATTAGGTTTTGTTAAAATAGGTACAAACGGTAGTCAACTTGAAAGTAGGTATTATTATATGGTATGATATGAAAACTGCACTAATCAAATTAAGAGAATACACAATAAATATTGCGTTGAAGATCAAGCCAACCACATTCTTGAGTTGTTGGAGGGTGTTTATTGATTACTTACGATAACATATAATTGGTCATTTGCCCCAGCTGTTGTCCCTCGTCATAATTCATCTCGAATATTCAGGAAGACATTTGTAGTTTAATCAATAAACACAATGACGAGAAACTATCATTGACTAACCATATATGTTTTAAACACCTTATTCTCTCTCAAGTCTCCACTTGATCTTGCACTTATTTTGGCGCCATATTGTCTTGATAAAAGAAGAAGGGGCAATAGTTGAAAACTTAAAGAGCTGTGTACACTTGCAAAAGTAATTAAGTTTTCAATTGGATTCTACAGTATGGTAGCTTTGGCCGATAAATACAGGAGATATGCCCTGAGGAGGTCACCAACTCAGGTTGATATATGGTTTCTAAATCAGTGTTTAAATAAGAACTTCATACCAATATTTGCCAAGGTAAAATATCTCGTACCTTTGGATCTTAAAGAAGAGATGGAACACATAATCATTAGAAAGGAGATTTCTAAACATTATTCTAAACTTGATTGGTTAAATTTTAAACTTAAATTCATTTTTGATAAAATTTCAAATAATTCCTCCATGCAGAATTTTGAAGAGTTTCTCAATGACAGTAAAGACTTTATTATTTTCGAGAGACAGATTAAGGTTTCAGAGGGTCAAGAGCAAGCTTTCTAATTTAATTAAAAATAACATTAACTATAGAAGCTATATTGAGATAAATAAAAAAAATTCTAACGTTAAATTTTTCGATAAAACTAAAAACCTATCAAATACTTCTTTTACTGACCAAGAGCTAGACCTTTTGAGAACGGGACTTAAGATTTCGATTAATTTTTCTATAGCTGAACGTGGTTTGTAACATTTCGCTATAGATATGGAGTTATTATTGAACAACTACATTTAAATTTACGGAATAACAGATCTTTAAGAAAAGATATACCTACATGTTGCTCTTTACAATTTTAAGAAGAATTAAAACACCTTTCTTATTTCTTACATGTAGAATACTCTTCTGTACTTAAAAAAAAATTAAACCTAAAATTGAAAATAGCAACTTAATAAGTTCTAAGCTGACAAAGGTAACAGTTTAGTTATCTTAAACAAGAATGATAGTGTAGATAAAATGAAAAGTTTTCTCTCTAATAATAACTTCACTCTTCTTGATTCCAACCCTCTTTTTTTTAAGAACAACCAAAGCATATGTTGAAGTTTGTGATAGCTTCTTTAAAAAAAATAATGCTACTAGGAACTTAATTTCTAGCACTTCAAATATGCCTCGATTGTATGGGCACAATCATAACGTTCCAATCAGACCAGTGGTAAGTTTAATTAATACTCCAGTTTCAGTAATTTCAAGCTTTGTTCTCAATCTCATATAAAACCTTATTAACTTCAAGCCTTCTAACTTGATAAGTAATACTCTAGATTTAATTAATAAACTTAATAAAATATTAAATTGAATAACCAATCACCTTATGGTATCCTTTAATGTGAGTAATTTGTTTACATCAGTGCCAAAGAAGGAAACTATCCCATTGGTAGGTAACTTGTTAAGTTCTAATGTCAAAGAGTCTACAGTGGTGGATATACTTACGCTTTTGAAGTTTGCTCTTTCTTAGGATTTTTTCGCTTAAATAACAAGTTTTATCAACAATCTGAAGGCTCTGCCATGGGAAGTAGCTTATACCCTTTTCTTGCCGATCTGTTTATGGACAATCTTGAGAGCCTTCATTTCAATTATCATTTTAAAGTAAATTGCTTATAGCAATGACCATGACCCAAAATTAATAGATACCAAGATCAACAAGGTTAAAACTAAACTTTTCAAAAAATCTATCTTTAATAAGTCACCATTTGGCAGTTACATTCAATCTGGTCAATATAAATATGATCCAGATAACAATTCTAAGCTTTTGGTTAATGTTCATCGAAAAAAACTTCATGAGACTTGATTTTCTTGAAGATCTTGAAATCAATAATGAACTTGAACAAAACCCAAATTATCTCAACACACAAGTTAACCTCAGTAGAACTTTCATACCGATTCACAGAAGATTGTTTTCTACTTAGTATCGCTTGCTCTTGAAACTCTGAAATTTCCACCTTGTCACTCCTCGGGCAATACTTGTCACCCATCTATGCTATTATTTATTATTTCTACTCAAATAATAAATATAATATCAGGTTTGTGATATTCCTAATTTTTTTTTGAAAACTTATTGGGACCGTAATAACCATCTTTCATTTAATAGCTAAGTAAAGTATGTATTCCCATTCTTTTGTGTAAACTTATCACTATCAAAAAATATTTGTTAATAATTTGTCAGTTTTAACAAAGATTATTGAACCCCGTCCCCCTCCTTCTTATTTAAAAATTTGTATTATTATATTGATTGACCACAGGTTGTTCTTGTATGGAACGTCATTTAACACATCACTACACAATTTTGTTTTCAACATTCTTTTAAAATATTTTATTGACCTTTATTAATTTTATACAGACACACATTAAATTTTAACACATTTCTGATCGGTTAGTTCCTTTGTCTACCCCCCGCAAGGACTTGCTTTGCTTTCTCATAATTCCAGTTTTGTTTGAATTTCACTTAAAATTCATGTTAGGGTTAGCAACAATGCATTTCTTTTTGTTATTACTCGCCAATTCTTTGAAAGCTACTTTTTATTAATTAATTTTTCTCGGCTCCCTCAATCTATCCATACAGTCTTGGTTTTTCGTTTTCATCTGAACCCGGTACTATTATGGATTTTTGCTTAAACAGTAAAAGGCATCTATTAGTCTTATCTTTGAATCACATCCAATCATTTATGTTGCTTCTCCCAGTTGGTGTAGTTTATTGACATTACACAGGTTTTGGCACTTTTTACATGTCCGATGTATTTCCTCATTATGAGCTAAGACAGTCTTGCTTGTCTTTGAACAGTGTCTTCCATGTAAATTTGGCAACCCCTTGGCTATCAACTTTCTTGTTTGCTTTCTGTTAAAGAAATTCGCCCACTTCTCTGTTTCATCATGCCCACATAAACCATGGCTGCTTTTTAAGCAGTAAAGAAAAAAATTTTAAATGCAATTTGGTGTTCGTCAACTGTTGTTTTGTCTTTGTTACATGTAAAAAGTTTTTAAGTACATTGAATTTAGAACCACGTATATGTCTGCCTGTTCACTGTCGAGCAAGTATATCGTTTGATTCAACATTTTTCTTATCTTTTCGGCTTTGTCCAACATCTTTATAATTGAAGAGTTTTATTACTCGATGTACTTATTTGTAGGTGCCATTGATGATGACTAGTTAGTCGAAGGCGCTCTGTTATAATTTTGGATTTGGACAATACACACGTTATACACACAGACCTTTTTGTTTCATTAGAAGGTGTAATAGTGTAGTCAAAACATTAATCTAATGATAAATAAAAGAAAGTAAGATTATTTTAGTCTTAGAGTAATATCCCCAACATAATATTATAAATGTCTAGAAAATAATAAAATTATTTCCTGCTTTGAATTTATAAATGCTTCATGTAAACCAATGCTTAGTTTACCTTAGGTGGTCTGAATTTTTAATTGTTTAGTTCACTTTCTAATAGGGATCATGCTATATATGGAAAACAAAGCTACTGGTATTTTAGAAAATAAATACATTGAACTAATTCATTTTGCTCTATATATATATATATCCTGTTCGGTCATATTTTCTGTACATTCACATTTTTCTAATCATTGCAAAGCAATTTCTTGTGATATCCTTATGCTGAGGTTTCTGGTAATATTGGATGATATCTTGGATTTACTCGTGAAACCCACAACATGCATCTATTACTCCGATTAATTTCAATTATATACAAATAGAAAGATTTTTGAACCAAGACTTCTATTAATTTTGTTTTTATTGTGTTCCATTTTTTTTACAAAACAATGGTGGTCAAAATATATAATTTATACTGATATATTTCTTTGCTAAAATTCTACAAAATGATTTAAATTATTACTATCTGCTTTTTAAAATAAACGACACAACTAAAGCACTACTGCCTTTTCTAAAATATTACAATATCTATCTCCATAAAGTAGTACAATTTATCTTGCATTTACATCTTATGATATCCAACAGACCTGGTTGTGCTGGATGAAGGTCAGTGAATAGTGGGATGAGTTGAAGAGATGTATTATTTTTGCAACCAGAACTTGGTGGTAGACTCGTAAGTTGTGGAATCCAACAGCAACTGAAATTGTTTGAAGTGCGTAATTTATACATGCTATGAGATGTCTATTATCGATACATGTCAATAGCACGTCCTCTTTCAGATTGTTTGCATTATTAAATATTTTAACAATAGAAAGCAATCCGTTCCGGGTGTTCTGGATTCAATATTACTTTTATTTTCCATTTTCACATAGCAACATAGCACTATAAAGGCGTAAGTGTCAAAATTCCCTTTCTTCAGACGCTCCAACCGCTACATGGGTAATCAAAAAACCTGTATCTCCATGCGCATGTATTTACAGAATTTCACACTGCCTTGCAATGCAGCGTAGCACTGTCTTATAATAAATATAATGAAGATTGTATTAACGCAATCCGGGCCAATTGTTTTGACTAACATATTTGGAACGTCAATACTTAAATTAGGTATTCAAAAGGAATAATGCGTAAACGGAACAATATAAATATGCAAGTTTATTAACGAATTTTACTTTTACTTTAAATGTTATTACACATTGCTCAGTAAACTCTATAAAATAGAATCCTCAATAATTCTGGAATGTGAACAAAAGATTCATCAATTGTTCGAGATATCTCTTTGTGAGTACATCAACCGGGAATTATACAGACTATAATGTTCCCTCTATTTACTATTAAGTTCGGAACTAATTGCAAGATCAGATTTGGGTTTTAAGAAGAACATCAAAGCTTCAGACGGTAGAAATAATTTGCTGTACTATTAAAAGTAATTTCCAAGTAAAGGAGCTTTAATTAAATTTCTGACATGATCTGTACGTTGTATTGTTAAATGGGGAAATGTCAATTAAAACTTTTAATTGATAGTGTTTCATTTTAAATTTTGTTTATTTCTTGTTGTTGAAGTAAATAATTTCGGGAGGTATATACGAAAGGAATACTTGGTTAAAACAAATTCATTCAAATATTGCCGAAACATATTTTAAACTTTTCTTGTTATCGGTATGTTCATTTATTCGGCTTTAATTGTTACTTTATACGGTGGTTTCTAAATGTAAAAAATAGTCCTGAGGCACAAAACTAACTAAATAAATAATCAGGTCTTTCATTATTTTTATTACAAAATATTATACATTTAGATAACAAAGCAATATGACTTTCAGTGAGGTCAAGCATAGTTATTCTATCTAGTTATCTAGGATCTATATATATATATATATATATATATATATATATATATATACAATATAGCTAAAACATTGCAAGTAGAAATAAAATGAATGAACATAACAAAAATTAGATAGGTGGAAAAAGTAGTCTAATCTTAAAAGAAGATATAAGAATAATTTTTTTTGGCTTTTTTTTCTATAGTCGATATGATGCATTTTTTTCCATATTAAAGAAAAAAGAGGGTGTAATATTTTTTTAACAAGATATTTGATATGAGCAAATATTAGTATGTCAAGAAATATAGAAATAACTCGTTCAAATGCTATTGTTAGTATCACTGATATCGTAGCGTTTGTCTGAAGTCTTGAAATAATGTCAGATATTTTTTGTTTAACCAAATTTGTTATTAACTTCATGATGAATTCATTTTAAAAACATTGTATAAAGGAAATTATTATTTTGAGCTTAACCCATTTGTAACTCGCACAAGCCGATAATACTCTTGCTTAAATTCGTTTAAAATTTATATTACCCAAATATTCACATAAGTAAAGTGATTTATTGTAATGCCTTTTTTAACTTTAGTATTTTTTAGTATGCGAGATAGGTTTTTTTTTCAATGAAATGTATATATTTTTATTAAGTACATATTATTGCATATACATTATTGGAAAGTACATGAAATCCTAAACATTTTTCATGAAGCATATTCTGCACTTAAATTTAATTGTTTACGAAATAGGGACATTAGTATTATCTAAGCGGCTTAACCTAGAGCAAAATAAATTGGACATTCCTATCTTAATTAAATTATGATATTTAATATAACAACAACTGCCTAAGAATAAGTAAAAATTTTCTGCTTTTCAAAAAAAATGTTTATTGTTGTGTAAAATTAGAATACAGCAATATAAAAGAGGCCATGCAAAAATAAGATTGGAATATCCAATTTGTTTTGCTCTAAGTGAAAGATTTATATTTTAGAGCTTTTCAAATTCTCAAATTGTTAATTTTTGATACTAAATATTTAGGATTTTGAACAGATTTCAAGAATGTAAAATAATAATAATAATACTTAGTTAATAGCAAATAACAGTCATTCCACTTACAAGTGGCTGACTGGCTTGACTGTATTTCATTAAATTTTACAGGTTTCGTCTATATGTGCATGAAATAGAGCTGACATGGGAAAGACAATACTTTTGTGTGCATCCGTTTAATCAGTCATTTAAACAAGCCAACAGAAGGGAAACATACATTTAGGAGAGCTGAGAAATAATTCCAATATTATCTGCCTTCGCCTCCTTCTGTTTTATACGAACTATTTCGTCAAATTTTACAGGTTTCTTCTATGTGTTGATACTCAATGAACTAGAGAAGACATAGGAAAGCGAAGACTTTTATGATTAAGTAATTCTTAATATTGTTATGACGTCCCTAAGTAGTAATCCAATATATTTTAACATTCTGGATTTCTTTACCATCAGGCTACGTTGACATATAATAAAAAAAGTAAAATAGTAATTTAATAATGAGAAGTGCTAACAATGGTGACATGTGTTATTTATTAACTTGTTAAAAGTGTATATAGGTTTTTTTCTGATATTGTTATCAGCTCGGACATAACTAATACCTCTTTTATATCAAAATTGCTTTAGAAGTTTGGTACGTCTGTTTTCCCCTTTCGGATTTTTTGAAAATATGAACTGATCATTCCAAATATGATTTTCGTTCAAAGCAGATTTTGGTGTAATTTTGAATAGTACAAGATATTTTTTTTTTGAATTTAAATAAATAAATTTAAACTGTAAATTTATATAATTCGACCAAATGAATAAAAAATCAAAATGAAATAGCTGAAAAATCATTATTTTTGATTTATTTATAAGATTTTCTTAATGTGTGTAATCGCAGTATAAAGCAATGCTTTCTTGTGTATAAGGAATATAAAAAACATTTATTAAAATGTGTATGGAACAAAATTGGGTTTAAGTTTGGAATATATTCTATATAGAGAAAAATGATTGGTACTAAATTACCTTATTGTTAATGTAAAAATATAAAGTATATATGTAAAATTATTAGAATAGAAATTGCTAATCTGAATGAATACCTAAAATGTATGCGTTCCCTATATTTAAAGTGATTGTGTTTGGTTCAGTATTCTTTCTATGTTAAAATGCATGGAATAAAAGCATATTTATAGTTAAAAATAAATTTGCACTTTTATAATAAATGGTATTTCTTATATTCCCTTTTTGCCTAAAACATTATAGATATAGGGTATAATGATAAAATATCGGTTTCGATATACAGTGACATCCTGTTGAATAAATATTCCATTTAGGAAAGGAACTTATTTTTATAGGTTCTAGTGTTGCATTATTATTATTTTGAACATTTACGTTTTGATTACAAACTTAAAAAAGGCATGTGTTTTGTTATTAAATTAAAAACAAGTAAGCAAATATATATATATATATCATATATATATATATATATATATATATATATATATATATATATATAGCATCACATTTTGAGTAGCAGAAATTCAGAAACAGTAGGATATATGGGGAGTTGGACGGAATTGAGTAAGCAAAATATGAGCACCTTATTCTATCAATGAATGTAAGATCTAATGCCTTAAATTTTATTGGCTAGGACCGGAGAAGGTGAAATGTTTTTCCTTAAATTTTATTGTTTTATTTATGACTATACATAGTTTACAATAACCATACGTAGAACTAATAAAAAAATACCAACAAAAACTACCTTAAAAACATTATTGTTTAAATAAATACGGTGAAATGTTTATATCGTGCAGGAGCACACCTGCATTATCCCATTTACTAAACATAGCAGTGGTATCACCGCGCATCCAGCAAAATCACAAATTTACAATTTACCTAGTCAGAAATTAGCTTTTATTATATTGTTGAATTTTGGACTTTGGCATTTGTAAGCATATCTACGGTACATTCATAATATTACAGCGTGTAACAAAAGTATCGAAACGGAGAAATATCTTATATCTCATCACCAGAATTTAACAAAAATATGTGCACTGGTATAAAATTATGCCGGATCCAATGGCGAGTTTCGTATTGCTGCCAAGTTTACCGTTTTTCTGTTATGAAAGGAAAATTATCTTTTTTTAATAACACACCCTATATTATATTATCTTTTTAAAATTTGCGTAAAATTTGCAACACCTTTTATTAAGTCAACAGTGTGAAAATAAGGGTCTAATATTCATAATTTAATGTATTACCTTTTATTAAAATACCTGTACAAAAAAAGGTTACCAGATATATTTGACAATGTCAGTTTTGTTAATTTCCAAAAATGGATTCTTTAATTGAAACTCAAGGAATTAAAATTTTAATTATACTGTGTTATGCAAGATGTTTGTAACATTTTTAATGACAAATACCCTAACAGAAATCCAATAACTATATCTAACATAAATAAAATTTACAAGAAATTTCGTGAAACTGGAACGGTAAAAGAAGAAGAACAATAATTCCTCATCTTGCTATCAAAACTACCAGCAAGAGGAAACAGCGTCTGAACTTTAAAAGTAGGTTGTAAAAAACAACCGAAATAATACAATACAAAAAAGAAATACCTAGTGCAACAAACAATAAAATAATAAAATTAAGTAAGGTGTTTAAAATGTCCATTTACTTCCTGACAGTAGGCCAAATACTATCGGAAAACATTTAATACATTATTAATCTACGTTCGATTTCTACTCGCTCCATTAAATCTCCCTTGTAATCCTCGAGGTCATTGGGCTTAGTTTTATACACTAGATTTTTAAGGTGTTTCCAAAAAAAGTAGTCGAGAGGCGTCCGGAAACCGAGGTGGCCACTCTATTGTAGCCCTACGTCCAATCCATCTTCCAAAAAAAACATTATCTAAATATTCCTGAACATTCCCAGCAAAATACGGTGGATCACCATTCTGCTGAAACCATATTTCATTATTTGATGCACGATTACATTCGGAAATAGTTATGCAATAGCTGGGAGAATTTCGGTCCTTAAAAGTTTCAAATATCTTTCTCCAGTTAATGTGTCTTCCCTGAAGAAGTGACCGATTATTTTTGCACTCTTTATACTACACGAAACATTTACTTTTCGGAGCAATGGGGTATGGTTTTCATGTGTCCAATATTGATTTTCTCTGGCCCAATATCGACAATTATGCCTGTTAACTTTTCCATCCAAAAAAAAAGTTGCTTCGTCAGAAAAAATAATTTGATTGACAAAATTCAGATTGTATTGCAACGTTCTTCAAAGAGTTCTTGCATCAAAGTATGGATGAAACTCTTCGGTTTTTAGAAGTCGGTCTACGGACATGTGTGAGACGTCATTTTCTCTTCCTAAGGTTATGTTTGGGTAGAAAAGTGCGGATTTTCCTCTAAATTGAATAATAGGTTTACCAGAAGGTACAACATCTTTTACCTTTCCAGTTTCACAAATTGCATGTTTCGCATTCTATCCCCATAACTCAGTATAATTAAAACTTCAATTCTTTGGGTTTTAGTTAAACGATCCATCACAGACTACGTCATCCACTAACCGCTGTTGCCAAAGTAAATTTTGTTATATTCTTTGATGGGTAAGTATTTTTTTTTCATATCGATGGGTTGGTACAAGTCGAAGTGGAAATTAATTAGGTGGATTGGTAACGGGTTAGCATCAGGTTAGGCGCTGGAGCGCCATAGCTTATGTTAAAAAAGCCTTGTTTTTTTTTAACAAAACCTATATACTGTTAGGTGGATATTTCCAGTTAGCGTTATGTTAGCCTCCGTTTTTCGATAAAACCCGTCATTAAAGCCGTAAAATCACATGCTAAAATGATATTTAGAGTCCTGAGATTCATACAGGGTTAGGTTAGCACCAGGTTTGGTAATAAAACTACAGTTAAACCGTTTTTTTTAAATTTAGGAATACCATTTGCTGTATATTTGAAGAAAATCAGCTAAGTTTGGCAACAATGCATATAATTTTGTTTTTGTATTTTGTCAAAAACTTCATAATTGACAGTTAGCCTTGGAAAAGTAGTGAAATTTCTGAAGTTTGTTGGTTATTTATGGAAAGTTTTGAGATTTTTTTTTAATAAAAGAAATGCTTCATCCACGCTTTATTTGCATAAAAATAGTAAATTTAAGGTAAGCTTACAAGCGTACACCTAAGTGTACAGGGTATCCCATTTTCGTTGTTTTTATGGGGTATTATTATTAGTGAAGATAGAGGGTTGCGTTTTTCGCGACATGATGCTACTTTTTTGTGCAACGAAAGATAACCCAAACAGAATTTTCATAGCCCCTTTCGTTTTGAAGCCCCCTCGTATTTCGCTTGTTTAACTTATCGAAAAGGTAAAAACCGGCTCTGATACAGTTTTTCACTTAGAATCCAGTGGCGTAGTCAGATTTTTTATGTGAGCTGTCGTTTTTGAGATATAACACAAATTTTCTATTTTTTAAATGGGACACCCCGTATATTTTTATTTTGTATTATTCAATTCACAATAAGCTTCTCAAAAATATATAATAGTATATACTTTTCTATTTGAATCGCTCAGTGATTTGCATTTTTTTGGAGATAGATAGACTCAGTTTTGAAAAAAATAAATATCCTTGTTTTATACTATTTTACAAGACATGTTCAAATTTTATTTACGTAGTATTATCTTACAGGCAGATAAACCACCCAATTACAAGACAATTTAACTAATTAATTTAAATAGAGTATTGCAAAACTTACGACACTAAACTTAAAAGGACATAAAAAAAGTATAGTATTATAATAGTAAATTCTAATTATAGTAAATTCTAATTATTCTAAATACAACACAATGAAACCTTTACAAATATCCAACCACTTAATATGGGAATAACAGACAAATACAGCAAATGCAAAAAACATCATCACAGAGTAAGATGTAATACTGTCTTTCTAAATTCCCTGTAACTAAAACTGAAAATATCCAGGTTAGTATTATGAGCGCTGATGTTGTTGTAGTTGTTACAGATTTGGTATAAGGCAGCTTTTTTCCCGGTGTTAGTATATGAAGCATTTATGTAGAAAAAAATGGGATTTCTAGAGTTATATATTGGAACGTGGAAGTTTAATTGTTGAAGTAATTCCGGGCAGTTTATTAAGTTGTTTGTTAGTTTAAACAAAAATATAAAAGATAAGCATTTTCTGTGATTTTCCAGTGTGGCAACACTGAACTGGTTTAGTAACACATCATGGTTGAAGCCCCTTTCTGGGTAATGACCCTCGACCCTAAAGAACAAGAACTTAAGAAATCTCCTCTGCACATATTCTAGCCTGTCGATATGAATTTTATAAATTGGCGACTAAATTAGTGATGCATAATTGAGTTTGGATTTTACAAGAGAATTAAAAAGTATTTTGAGACAGGAAATATTATTAAAAGATTGTGCAGAGCGTATAAGAAATCCCAGTGCTCTCAGCGCCGATTGTGTCGTCTCCTGAATATGCTGTGAGAAGGACATTTTTTTGTCCATGTATACACCCAAGTCCTTAACGCTCTCACATTTCTCAAGGGGCGCCTCATTTATCTTATAGGAAAAGTCAATATCAGATGGCTTTAGCGAGAAAGATACTTGTTTGCACTTACTGATATTTAAAGGTAATTTATTGTTACCACACCACTTTACGATTATGTTTAAGTCGTTCTGGAGGGCAATGCAGTCTTCGGGTCCTGAAATTTCACGAAAGATTTTGAAGTCGTCTGCGAAAAGTAATTTCCTGCTAGTAATACCTGATATCATTGACAAATATTGAAAAAATAAGTGGGGCAAGATTACTACCTTGGGGTGCTCCGCTTGTAGCGATGAATTTATCAGACCTATATCCAGAGTATTCAACGAATTGCTCACGATTTGACAAGTAAGATGTAAAAAACAAAATTAAGTTTTCATCAAAACCTATGGCTTGCATTTTTGTAAGTGTCATGCTGTGGTCCAACCTGTCGAAGAATTTGGACAAGTCTGTAAAGATTGTATCTACTTGGTTTTTATTTTGAAATGCTTGATATATAAATTGGGAAAAACAAGCCAAGTTTGTTACTGTAGATCTTTGTTTGTAAAAACCATGTTGTTCAGTTAGAATTACATTTTTTACTTGGTGGAAAATGCGTTCACATAAAGCCATCTCCAGAGCCTTCGCAAAGTTGGAAAGTATTGCAATAGGTCTGTAGTTTGTTACTATACTCGGTTTACCTGTTTTCAAAATGGGGCACACACGTGCCACTTTCCATAGTTCGGGGAACACGCATGTTTTAAGAGAAAGGTTGAAAATGAAGCAAAGAGGCGTGACCAAAGCATGGGCACAGTCCTTTATGATAAAAGAAGGTATCTGATCCGTGCCAGCGGTCATTTTGGGTTTTAGTTTTTTAAGAGCTAAAAGAACCTAATTCTCGTCAACTGCTTTGAGTGATATATTCTGACTCATATGACAAACAGTGGGATCTTGATAATTATTATTATTGTTGGGAGTTGAAAATGCGCTTTTGAAGAAATTTGCGAATGAATCTACAATTTGTTGTGGCGAATCCACTTCTTTTTCACCATCAAGCATGGAGCAGGGGATTCTGGTTTTCCTTTTTTTGTCTTGAATGTATTTCCAGAATTGTTTTGGTTCGGCTTTAATGGAGTTTTGTACCGAGCTTATGTAATTTTGATAAGTATTTCTAGTGAGACGTTTTGTAGTTAATCTAGCTGAGGTAAATTTGTCATGATAGTATTGGGTCTGAGTCGCCTTCCATTTTCTATGCCACATTGATTTATCTTTTATGCTTTTAATGAGATCTTTCGTATACCAAGAAGGATACGAATATTTAGACTTTTTTGATCTAAGTAACGGGGTAGTCTGATCAAATGCCTCGCGCAAACGCTCATAAATATAGTTTACTGCTACATTAAAATCATTTAACAAGAAAAGATTTTCCCAGTTGAAGTCATAAATCATGTTGTAGAAGAGTACAAAGTTTGTTTTACGAAAATTATACCTTTTGCTAGAATCATCAATAGGAAAATTTTTCTGAGGCGATTCTGTTTTTATATTTAGTGATATCAGGAGGGTTGGATGGTATGCATCCTCCGGAACAAGGGGCGGTGTCTCCCTGGAGACAATACAAGACAGATCAGATATTACAAGGTCAAGTATGTTATTGTAATTGTTTCCTATGAGACTGAGTTGAGTAAGGCTGAAAAGGGCTAGAAATTCGTGCAATGTACTAAGTTTTGTATTCATGTCATAATTTGTACCCACAGGATGAAAACGCGTATTGAAGTCCCCAATCATAATGGTGTTACCAGATTGTAGATAAGGTAGAGATTCGAAGCACTCAAAAATTTGAGTATACTGCTCCACAGCAATGTTTGGTTGTATATAGATTACAAATACGTATATGGGTTTATTGTGAGTAAGTAATATTTTGCATCCAACAACATCAGCGCTTGGCACACACCTCTCAAAGTCTGACAAATCAAGTTTACTACACTTAAGCTCATTTCGTACTGCCAGCAGTACACCTCCTCCCCTTGATAGATTAAGTGCATCAAGATCCCTATCCTTCCGAAAGACGGTGTAGCTATCATGGAAGAGTTCACTGCTGAATATGCTTGGTTTCAGACACAGACACCACACTGTAGTCCGCTGCAGATAGTGAGGTATAAAACTCTTGAATTTTTGTATTTAAGCCCCTCACATTTTGATAGATTATGTTGATATCCAAATGTGCACCGTTTTTAGTTAATGAGTTAAACCGTTTTTTGGTACTGTACTAACTATTTTTGGGATGCCATTATGTTATTTTATTTTAAGGTTCTGTTCCCCAGCCAATGTCTAGATTGAAGAATAACTCTTGTGTCACATTTGATTGCTTTGTTTCCCAATATTCTTTTAATTGTTTTGGTGTTATTTATAGTTTATGGACTCTTTTAGTACAAATAATCCACTATGACGTCGCTAACAAAAACATATGTTTACTCTTGCACAAAGTTATTTCAGGCCATTTTAATAGCAATTTTATGCTAAAAAGACTTCTTTTTAGTGTAGGTCTGTAGAAAAAATTTTAAGTATTGGATCACTCTAATTTACAGCAATTATATCGCCAATATTTATGATTAATGGTAATAATAACTTGGAGGAGTTTTCAATATGTCACACATGAAATAAAGGCGACACTACACTCCTCACTTTAATAATTCAATAATTATAATGTTAAATGTAAGTAGATTTGTAATAACTATCATAGCATTATTTATCTTACATTGTTATAATTTTAGCCTGTTGCCTTGAAGAAGGTCAAAATCGGACCAAAAACTCGGTTTTATAATAAAAATAATTATTATTTACCTATTTTTCTACCTCTAATACCTCTAAACAGCAGCTAACAACAACACCAACAACGAAACCTAATCCTGCCACTAAATATCAGTAAAATAAACAGAAAACTAAATCTTTACTCTAAAGATATTGCTCGAAATGATGTCCATTTTGCCTTACACAAAGCCTACATAATTCCGTATTCTTCCTAACTCATTGAAAATACTAACAGGTCGTTGTTGCATTTCATTGAATGCTCTTGTGGCGTTTATATATCGGCTAAGTCATATCTTGTCCTGTATATTTTGCTTTCTAAAGTACCCCACAAGCACTTATCCAATCTCTAATTATCTTACAGGACCATTGGTCCCTATCCATTTTCCAAATACTGCCTTATTCTACCGGAATTATGAGCAGGTGCTCCGTCCTACTGAAAATATATGTCGCGTAAATAGGCCAAAGGCAGATCATAGAGTAATTCCGGTAGAACAAGTTCCAGTATTTGGAAATACCGATCTGTATCTAAGCTCCCCTGGTATATACGATACATTTTTGTTGAACCCAATATGAATATGAATATTAAACCCAAACCTACCCTGTCGTTCGCAAGGAAATATTCAATGTTGGTTTTCTTGCGACCAGTATCTAAAATTATGCCTGTTTAATACTCCGGCGCTACTTATATTTTTCTAGATACAAGTTACAGAAAATCATACGACGCTGTGCGTCGCCCGGATGTAAGTGTTGCACCAATCTGAATTTAAATGGTTTATAACCTTGTTTTCTTAAATTTTTTGTACCCGGCTTTTTGGAACCCCAACATTCTAATGGATTTTTCTGCAAGAACTTGAAGGATCTACATCAATGGACGCCAGACAATAACTACGTCTTCCTCGTTTGCCTTGTTATAGATTTTGCTTCGCGGCTTATTGAAAGATCCGAAATCAACTAAATTCCTTTTCTTTCTAAAAATGACAACAATTTTCTTTTGTTTTGTTTAGGCAATCTCAGCCTACTACCAAAAACTGAGTCTACCTCTAAAAAAATGCAACTTACTGGGCGATTCGAATTAAAACGTATATACTATAATATATAAAAATATACGGGGTGTCCCATTTAAAATATTATATGTTTGTGTTATATCTCAAAAACGACAGCTCACATAAAAAGTCTGACTATGCCACTGGATTCTGCGTAAAAAACTGTATCAGAGCCAGTTTTTACCTTTTCGATAAGTTAAAAGACAACCGAAATACGAGGGGGGCCCAAAAATGCAATATTTTTAATTTCACACTGTATCTTAAAAACGAAGGGGGCTATGAAAATTTTGTTTGGGTCATCTTTCGTTTCACAAAAAAGTAGCCCCATGTCGCGAATACCGGAACCCTCCATTTTCACTAAGGGACACGCTGTACATATTTTCATTAAATTCAGGTACAGTGTACCTGGGATATTTTAACGTTTCCTTACTTTTGTTACACGCTGCCTGTATGTAAAAATGATTATTCAGTATGTCTCATCCTAATAATATCTATTTGATGAAGAAACATTTATTAATGCAGCAAGAGGAAGGGGGTGAATAGGATTATACTGGTATCTGGTCTTCTTTGTTAGTTAACTCATCTTAGGTATATTGAGCGTTAAATATAATGTTGCCTTTCCTGGCACCTGCACAATATGCGTTTTACCATTTAGTATTTCTGTAAAAAAAAATTACTTTTTCGTAGAGTTCTTGTCAATATTTTATTTTATAAATTATCACTACTCTCATTGGCTTTAAACAGGATAAAGCCATTGCTACTATCTATTAACATTATGACCTACCTATATTCATAGAGAAAAACATTTTAGCAAACAGCAGCCGGTAACCACAATGATTTATCATTGGGCAAACACACCAAGTGACAATATTTTCAGGTTTTAGACAACTCGTTGCTTTTTCTTGTGGCAATCCTAGAAAAGAGACTTAACTTTTTTATTAAATGCCACATTGAAAATGTTTTCAAAATTATTTTACTTGTTTACTAGATAGTTGTACCTTTTCCTGTAGTCCAAATCATATTTAGCTTAACTGTGTAAATTCGCTGGGATTAATATTTTTTCTGTCTGTAAAATCCTCTCGGGCAATATCGCTATATTTTCAGTAATCAAAGACCGATTATACAAAATACAGGAAATGTAAAAGTAACGAAATAACGATCTCAACTTTGCTTGCTATGAGCAGACTTGAGATCCACAATTTTTGAATGATGTCATGCTTATACATAGCGGAATCAAAATAAATTACATAGTCCAATACCACAATCACGATGAATCTTAAAAAAAATAGTTAAGACGGACTCTTAAAACATAAATGAAAATGTTTTATATAATCTACCTTCGAATAAAAACTTGGAAAAAATTTGAACAGTCTATTCTTCTTTGAAATACTTTTAATTGTTTTTCCAATATTATATAATTCTTAAAGGAAGATATTATAAATATAAATTATGGTAAACAATGTATCCTATATCGATTAGTCTCTAAGACACATGGTGATAATTTTTTCGATCGGTTTTCGTTGATATGGGATTTTAATTATATTTAAATAAAAAATAATATATAATTTGTATATACCTATGTTTTATGTATTCATGTGTTAAAATGTATGTATCTGTTAGTTTTGCTTAAATTATCTGTTTTTGTAAAATAAAAAATGACTAAGTAATATTTCTAGAAGTATCAGTATTACATTTTTTGACTTTATATACACAAAAGTGTGTTTAAAAATAGGATTCATACCCTAAAGGAAAAAACTGTTTGCTTAAAAGAAATAAGGAACATATAAGCAACATTCTTTTTAATATGAATGAGCATCATTTTGTATATTTTATGTGTGTATCAAATGAAATAAATTTTTAAGAATTGTTTAGCAATGTCTTATATACATTTATATGTGAATAATATTTAATATATTATTATGTATATTGGGTACCTGTGTGACAATAGACCACAACTTAGGGTCATTTTGTTTTTGTTTTATATTAACGTATTTAACAATTAAAGATAGTGTATACCAACTGCGTTTTGACAATAAATGTATTTAAAATATAAAAGAATTTTATTTGGCCATGATAAAATATAGTAACTTATACATTTTGTGGAGGGAAAGAGGAAAATTAAATTTAATATTTGAAATTTTTTTTTATTTAATTTAATTAAGCCTAATTTTACTTTCAATTAAGCAAATTAATAGACTGTGTTTTTGTTCATTTTAAAATATCTTAAGGCGTATACTCATTGAAAATGAGAGCAAGAGCGAACGAGAGCAAACAAAAATTCACCTGAGCAACTTATTTGGTGTGAACGGTTTAGCGAAAATCAAATGATTGATCGCTTACATTCTCCGACACCATACGACAGTTGTAGCATTGGCTTTAAATAGGATAAAGCCAATGGTTGTGGTAAGATCAAAGAAAAATGGCGTTTATGTTTATTTGATATGAACGGAGAGTAGTAGATTGTAATTTGCACTTTACATTTTATTTTGCTTTATTCCTCTCATAAAAGTATTGTAATCGTGAAAAAATCGCCCTCCGAGATTTGTTCAGATCTTTACGTTTCAGTGTCCCTGGATACCAAAAACATATTTTCTCAATTCCGTCTGTCTATCTCTCCATTGGTCTGGAATGCGAATCCAAGATGGCGGAACAAAATAAATATTTAAAAATTCAACCTGAAAAAAGTGCTTAATGGCCTGATTTCAAATTATGTACCATAGTTGTGGTATAGAAATGAATTAGTAAAACTGTACTACTAATTCAAGATTGCGGCCAAATAAAATGTTTGTAATTGTGAAAAAATCACCCACTTAGGTTTTACATATCTTCACCTTTTAGCGTCCTTAGATGCCAAACAATATGTTTTATCAATTCCGTCGGTCCGCCTGTCGGTTTGGCTGCTCGCGGCAAAGCTTAAAAACTACTTATCAGATTGAGGTTAGAGTTAATAAAAAATTAAGGGTTATATGGGGATGACGTGGTATTATTTTGGTAAAAAACCAATATGCTGGAACAAGATGTCAATCTAGTGAAACGTAAAAAAATTATTATTTAAAAAACAAATTATCCAATTTACCTCAAATTTTATGCAAAAATCAAGTATTACATAGGAATGAACTAATAACATTTTGGTATGAATATAGGATAGCAAAACAAAATGGTGGGCTAATACAATATTTAAAAGATCAGCCTAAAAAACTACGTATTAGATTAATTTCAAACTGGTAAAGTTGTAGTACGAATTCAAGGTGGCGGACAAAATGGAAACCAAATAAATTTTTTCAAAAACCAATATAAAAAATCTTATTCAACTGACTTTACATTTTGCAGAAAAATTAAATGTTATATAGGGATAACCTGGTACCAATTCAACACCACGTAACAAATTGGCGGTGTGTGTCAATGGAAAAACTACCTATTGAATTTATTTTAAATTATGCCCAAAAATCAGGTGTGACATAGGGAGAAACTGGTAAAATATTGGTAGGAATCCAATAAGATGGAACAAAATGGCGCTCAATAAAAATGTTTGTAAAGACAGTATATGTGTTAGAAAATGCCTATGGACGGAATTAAATTGGGTCATACTTTACTATTCCAAATAAAAGGAAACATTTATAACGAGGGAAGTTCAGGGTGAAGAAAATTTACTGATTTTTGTGTTTTAGTTTTGAAAACAGAGTGGTTATATTGTAATAAAATTAATAGAAGGTTATTGAGACAAGGCGGTTTTATGGGACAGCAAAATTCTTTCTGTCAAAAACAAGAAGAAAGGATGCTGCTGAGGAGAGCACTTCATGTTAAGTTGGGATTGAGGTTTTAAACTTAAATATAATGTCCTTAAGTAGTTAAGAATAGGCAGGAAGTTAAAATTATTAAATAATATAGAGTGGGTGTCGAGGAAGTGTATGAAATCAAATAGTTTGTATTCAAAGACTTAATGTTTTTTCTTGGTAAAAATAAGCCAAGACGATTACAAGACACCAAAAAGGTTTGTATATAAAATTTCCTTTGTTATATAAGGGTCCATATATATTTTTACGGAAATTTATTTAAACATACAAATTACTAAGTTGTTATTAATTTTATCAATTTGTTTAAACAGTTACTGTCATAATACACTTTCTACAGTTTTAAAATATCCAACAAATTCTCACCGATTAACGCATCTAACCAAGTCAAATTAACGAGGACGTTTTTTTTTGTGATAAAAGTGAAAAAGCTAGAAACCTTTTTCTGTCTCCAAGATCCTTTTTACGTCTTCATTTTGCCCATAATCAAAAGTACCCTGGGGTATATAGATACTACGAGTTCCTTTTCATCAAAATAAATGTAAATAACTAGACGGCAACACAATTTTCTCTGTTTTTGTTGGCTCCAGAAATATGGGTTTCCTTAGAAAACTGAGTACTGGTGAGAGTATACCAAACTGTAATTGAATGTTCGAATAATACAGCCCCTTGGCTGCATATAATTTTAAAATATAATCCTGCATAGCAAAATGCTTCATCCGCAACAAATATATACGACACTGGTTTATTAAGAAAATAAAAGATCTAAGAGCCTAGAAAGTTATAGAACAGAATGAATAATTTGACTGTGCTTTAAAAATGGACGTTGTAGCAAAACGTTGCGTTGCGACCCAACCCGGCAAAAAATACTGTAATCATGTGGATTTTTCTAAATACTCTTAAGTCGATTTATTGAAATCCGTCATAGCCTACTACCAAATCTAATTTTAAAATTCCTAGAAAAATATTAACATTTTTAACTCTCTGTATATCAGTGACGAAGGTCTATTTCACCTATATTTATACATACTTTTCACCTAATTTTTAGGAGGTGTATCATACCCCGAACGTTGAAACATGTTTTTCGAAACACCTATTATATAGAATTTTCTATTTCGTTTAAAAATGTTCATATTAAAAATTGGGAAAAAAAAACTTTTACATATGTTCACATAACCTTTATTTAGATGCAGACCTCTGTGTTTTTAATATAAGTGGTTCCACGTGGTTTAGCTGCATGTTTCGGCGGGAGGCGGGAGACTCACCCGCTCAGTGTGGAAACTAACGTCCCCGCTAGAAAGGGAGCAGACGCTGTGAAGACCTAGTTGTTCCTGCATTTTATGCTGTTCGCCTGCCCAGTTCTACATAGAATATTAGCATGTGGCGGGAGTAGGAGGGATAAGGGAATAGCCTGAAAGAAAAGATCATCTCGTGATACCAGTAGTACTCTCGAAGGTCAGCTGGTGGAAGCCAAGAGCATCAGAATACATAGAAAGATTTAAAGAGGCGAATAATTTAAAAAGATATTTGAAACGCGCTGTACCGAGAGTTTAGAGCTCGCCATCCGCACATCCCATGTAAAACGACTCGGCCTTATAGTCCTAGTAGCTCAAGGCCGTAAAACCGAAGAAAACAATACATTTTGATAGGTACATTATACTACTATGTTAATCCCTTTTTGCTATTATAACTTGGGAATCTTCTGCGAACAAGCAATAATTATCCAGTGTATACCGTAGTTGAGCCAGTGAAAAAACAATAACGAGCGGTGGCTCTTACTCGCTGGGTTGGTCTGCACATACCTTCTTAAACTCTTAATCTCTCTTAATACTTTTAATAAAGTATCGGATATGCTAATCAAGATTAGAACATAATAGGTATCTTAATGAGTCACGGGTGGGCACATGAATCTCACAGCAGACTTTGATTCAGGACTAGTTCGAAATGTAGTAGTGGAGATATTGAAAACCCCTTGAGAAAGGGTAAAAAATATATCGTCACTTTAGTGAACTTATCATTATCATTTGTTGTTGGCACCTTTTTGCAAGGTCAAAAGATCCCGCACAATCCCCATGCGAAATGGCTTCAGTCAAGCAATTCTTGACATCCTGATCAAAAGCTTTTATAGGCACAACTCAATCCTGCTGCTGGTTTTGTTATACAGGGCGTCAAAGTTGGCTGTCTCTCATTTTATGCAATTTTTTTATTTTTTTAGTTTTAATGTTTAAAATACGTGATCAAATAAGTCAGTTGCTTGCAATATCTAAGATTAGAAGTTACTATATGTATTAATAAAAATAAACTCTTACAGGTTGTAATTGTTTTCCACATTGTGGTAATTTTTGTTACATATTCGACCGCACCTGAAACACTTAAATTTTAATTTTTAAAAAAGTTCAATTAAGCTAAAATAAACAGTCAGATTTTGCTAATTTTTTAAAAAGTGTATTAAATTTAAATAAAGATTAAAGAATTGTATCGAAAAGATTTGTAAATAGCGGACATTACCGTGGCCATGAATTTTAATACACGTTTTGTGTTAGCAGCATTTTGCAGAGATATTAATGTAGACGGTAAAATTACACAAATTAACTATAGAACAAACCTTGTCAGTAAATACAGCATATGAATATAACTATTTTAAGTAAAAATATACAATATGGCCCATAAAATTATAGACAAACTTTGCGACTAATGTAACGTTAGGTTTCACTTTCTTTAATATAATTATGTCTTTTTAAATATTACGATAAAATTTCACTAATAAGTCATTATTATACAGAGCAATTCATATATTTCCTAATGTTCTAGTAACTAGAAGTCTTATTATAAATAATATAGAGCTCCGTTTACTTTATGTTAATCTTTTTTAGCTGTAAAAGCAGAATGATAATTATTTGGCTTTTGTATAAAAATTTAAATCTTGATGTGCTTATTATTCATCCAAGGTCGCGTACAATAGTTAACTATTTTTAAAAATATGATGTATAATATTCTTATGATACATGAAAAGGCATTTTTTTTTTCATTTTAAAAATCTAAAAGTATTAGAATTCCTCTTAAAAATAATTTCCAACCGAAAAATATATTTTTAATTTAATACGTTTTGTCCAATTATTAATTCTTCTGGTTTTCTCTCGTTGTCAATCTTACGTTTCGGTTTGCGAAGCTTACAATTTTATTCAATGTACTTTAGAATTTTTCTCTGAAACATTGCAAAACTCTGGCAATAAGTCTAAAATAACTTAGATACTTTATGCATCTGTTTAAAACATGTTTAAAATATAAACGCTTAGAAAATTCATTCAATAGTAGGTTTTGTGTTAGTCTAAGCCAAAGTATAACTGTTCAATATATTGTATCTTAATAGACAAATAACCCAAAACCTTAATTACTATTCACCTTTTTATCTTACAAATTAAAATTTTTTAGAGTGTTGGTAATAAATAATGCATACACGCCGCCGCGCCGTAATTAAATATATTATTTTTAATAAGTCTAGTTTTTA
Organism: Kuschelorhynchus macadamiae; assembly: GCA_030620095.1. Taxonomy (NCBI): domain Eukaryota; kingdom Metazoa; phylum Arthropoda; class Insecta; order Coleoptera; family Curculionidae; genus Kuschelorhynchus; species Kuschelorhynchus macadamiae. The sequence continues at coordinate 167,201 of JAUTXW010002819.1, read as the reverse complement.
AATAATCTAATCTAAGTTTCCATTAAGTCTCATACTCTAAAATATTATGTATCTTTTAGTTACCTTTATATAGTATAGTGTTTTCTCAGTGATTTTTTTTTCAAATAATTAATATACAACTGTAAAAGCAGGTGAAATCTGACTCCCCTATCATACTACAACTTCTAGAATTCCGTTTGTGGGTCAACTACCTGATACTTTAATTTATATTAGTTTTTATATTGTATTGTTGTATACTAATTATAACCGAAGGAGCTTAGGTACTCATGTAGCTCTTAATCTTAGGAGCAAAGTTCTTCCAGCAATTCCTATTTTATAGTTCCTCTGTATTGCAAGGGAGGTATTAAATCTTCAATGCATTATATGTGGTATTTTCGATAATATCTCTCAGTTATTAAAACAAAATAGGTCAAATATTTATCGAACTACTTGTATATTATATTCTATTACTAGGATTATTATGTAAAACCAGGTGGAATCTGACGTCACAGTTCTCGTATGGTCTGTTCGGTATTTTATGAGACGCTTTGTATTATAGTACAATTTATATTATATCTATTATTTTTTATCTTTCCATGGTTTTTTTTTGACAAAAAATGTGTTACTTTTACCGGCTATCTACTTAAATATCCTTACAATAAACCTAAGAGGTATAGATTTTCAGATGATGAATAGGTTACAAAAGGTGTATTAAAATTCCTGGCCACGACAACGTAAGCTATTTACAAATCTTTTCGATACAATTCTTTAATTTTTAATTAATTTTTATAGGCATATTAGAAAATTTGCCAAATCTGACTGGATTGGAAAAAATTGGAATTTTAATGTTTCAGGTGCGGTCGAAAAAATGACCGGAATGTGGTACTGCAATTACAAGCAGTTTTGAGTTTATTTTTACTAATACGTACAATAACTTCTAATCTCAGATATTCTAAGTTACTGAATTATTTGACCGTGTATTAAGTATTTAAAAACAAAAAGAAATAAAAAAAGTGCACAAAGTAAGGAACAGGCAAAATTCGTATATGTATATCGCAAACTAGCCTCAGGATTGTATTGTGCCTTTGAGAGCTTTTAATGAGGAGGTTGAAGGGTGAACTACAACATATCAAATTTTCAGGAAAATTGACTGAAAGCCGTTTCCCGTAAGAATTGTTCGGGGTCCTTTCGGTTTGACCATATATTTTACAGATAAACGAGTAAAGTTTTCTACAATCTGCAAATAAGTTACTCAAAGTTTCATCGAGATGAACGTTGGGGTTAACAACAGACAAATATGCCGCGACAATAACATCTAAGCTTCCATAACATAATTTTAACCAAATAAGACAAACTGCTATGGTTTTTTTTATTTACTCCTTTAACTGCTTTTATTTCTCCTACTAGCCATGATCTGTTAATACGTATGCACTTTAAAAATAAACATGCATTAAAATACATTTTAATAAAAACCTTAAAGTGGTATTGGACAGAGTTATTAGTTACTTGATGGAAATTCATTTCAACTAAGTAAATGAAATTACTTAAAGTGATTCTTATTTCAATGATTCCATGTATCTAATTCAAATTAAAAACAACCCTCGAACGTACCTAAAAAATTAATGCGACTAGTTTTCAAACCTCTGATAAATAATAAATATTGATGCACAAATCTTTTATTTACAAATCTACAGTTAATATTTTTCTGATTTCAAATTATTTTAACACTCGGTATATTATTTACCCATGCACATTTTTTGACCTACACTATTTTATCGGTAAAACAATGCCATCAAATTAATTATTTCAGGCATTTGGGTTTTTAGTTGTTAATGGTCACTCCAAATTGACCATTTTAATTGCGGTGGGTGAACTTTTTTCTAAACATTATGAAGAATGCAGTGAAATCACACCAAGAATACTCAGACTCTTTGAGGTAAAATGTACTTTCCCACAGGAGCCCTATGACCAAGCGCCCATTTTTCCTATTCTTTATAGAAAATTCGAATTATTTTTATTAGGGTAGCTTTTTAATATTTTGTATATTATGTAGACAATTACATAATATTTATCCTCACACTCCAAAACGTGTTGATGAAAACGCACCGGCAAACTTAGTTATAAAATTTCGAACCTGAATTAAAACACCCAAAAAAAATCCAGCATCATTAAAACTCAAACTTTTTAAGAATTTTAAACTACTTTTAACAAATCTTGCTTCAAAAATATTATTGTGATAGTAATGTATTATGGAGTACCCAGATTCTAGTTGGTAGAAAAATTAGAAAGAGGTAATTACAATTACCAAGTTATGGTATAATGCATGGATTCATATATGGTATAATGCATGCATGCATGCGTGTGCAAAGGTATTGCCAACCATGAAAACCACACAGTATACAGGATGGATCCAAGTGTCCCTTAGCTAAAATTCTTAATATATTTTATATAACATATTAGACAGTGGCGGCTCTTCCATAGGGTCATTTGGTCCACCAAACCATATTATCTACCAAAAATATTTCAGTAAATAAATTATTCGTTTGACTGTCCCTCCTAATAGTTGTAATAAAACGCGAACCTTGGGAAAAGTCAAATACGCTACACTAATAGCCGCGCGCGGCGGTTCTAATGGTCTCGTTGCGTTCCTTAGGCATAATAAAATACGCTATACTAAGCTAGGCTGGGCAGTTCGAATTGCCCTGATTACCTTAAAGCTTGACGAAAGACGAAGATTTCCCACCTACCGAGCGGCAGCCCAACATGATAGCAAATGGAATATGAAATCGCGATTTGGGTCATCAGCAGGCCTCTTCTCATAATTCGATCGATCGGTCGGGGCATCACGTCGGCATGCGGAAGTTCAATTGTTCAGAGATCGCGCGGTCATATTCTAACTCGATATTGTTTTGGACGTTTTAATCGATGAAAATTGATTTATATACTATTTTTTGCAATATATATTTTTATTTTTATGATATATGTGTGAGTTGGAAATACACAGGAATTAAAATGTTGGTAGTGACTAGTGCACAAAAAATAAACAACTAAAAAGTGCTTACGAGCTTAATATAACAGCAAAAATAACCAATTTCAAGGTGGTCTATGTTTGAGTTGTGAAATGTGAATGTAGATGAAATAATATGTCGGTAGTGCAAAAAACTAAACAACTGAAGAGTGCTAACAAACTTAATTTTGAGAAAATAACCGAATTCAAGGTAAGTGGTCGCTATTTGTCAGAACTTGATATACGACAAACTAGTAAAGATAAAAATAAAGTGGTTCATCGAAACTTTCCTAAAAGTATGTACGATTTAGCTAACCGGATATGTGGTTGTGAAGTCCCTAATTCATTTTACCCTCATTATGGTGCAAAACCGATGTTAAAGACTTAAAAGACTTAGAAGAAAAAAATAAAAAAACATGCGTTTTATGCACATAACATGAATCGGTGAACTATGCTACGGTCGGAAGTGTTGATATTTACACTCAGCTAGACACAGCTTATAGAAAATCCCTTAGAGATTTTAATGAAAATGTATCCAAAAATCGTTATATTTTAAACAAAATTATAGATTGTGTAAAATTTTGTGGGGCATTCGAGCTGGCACTACGTGGCCGTGATGGAACGTCTTCGTCTGAAAATCTAGGGGTTTTTCGAGGGTTTATAAATTTGTTTGAGGAGTTGGGCCAAGATAGACTATCCGCTTTAGCAATGTTTAGTATCAAGAAATCGTTTATAAAAAGAATTTACGTGAAATTTTAACGAACGTGTCATTCAGCATTTTTCTAAAGAACGAAGAGTAGGCTTGAACTTCAAGATAATTTAAAGCTCAATTTAAAGATAAGATATTTATTTTTATTTTAAGTATGCTTATTTTTAAATTTGTTATTGACCTCCCAATATAATTCACCACGAGCCGCCACTGAATTAGACACCTTATACCAATAGTATTTGGAATATTTGCAATTATATATTAAAACTTATAATTTAAAACGAAACTATTCGTAAGAGGATGTGAATATTCGAATCAAGAAGTCATTTCTCAACCTTAAATTAAAGTAACAGTGATCTAACTACGCATTTCGAAAAGTTTCATTAGACATAGCTACAAAAATTATGCCTCTACCTTACTCGAAATGTGAAAAGCAAAATTTCAATATTACAATTTATAATGCCATACATAGCAATACAAAAATGTGAATGTTCGTAAATATTTAATGTTTCTAGATGAAATTTCGTGTCTGCAATTTGTGTTGATTTGTGGGCCTTTTAACATGTTTTGAGATCGCGGGACTTTTGTTGGCAACGTTAGGTGTTGATCACGGTTGCTCCGGTGTCACGAATATTACCCTTGACAATGCAAAAAATGTTTGTTACTTTACATACTATAGAGTGAGAATAAATATAGAGTTCATTATTTACATATTTACCCACTGACCAGATTACCTCACAGTATAAGGTCGATCGTACGACGATGCCAAGCTTAGCCAGGTATTACAATGTTTATACGAATTTATATTACGGTGAATATGTTTAAACATGATGCAACAATATTATCATGCAAAGAATAGTAATATTTTTCCAATATTTTTTTCTAAGCAGTATACAGAAATTACTTTTACTGCAAAATGCAAGCTTAAATACCCAAAGTCTCAGATCAGATTACCGCACTAACAAATTTTAATTAGATGACAACCCCGATCGACTACTCCACGTATTAGACTATCCCACTTTCATTGATCCGGGATTCTTATAGTAGAGTAGTACAACAGTCTACAGCAAAGATTGTTACAGGATCACGTGAACGTAGACCCATAGCGGTTCGTGGAACTACAATAAACTTGAACATTAAAGAAATTAATTTGAGTAAAAATATTTTATTGGAGAAGCTAATTAAATTAAAATTATTATTAGGTACCCAGCTTTTCATAGCTTCACTACTGCATGTGTTTATTTTAATGTATTATTGTGTAATAGTTAATCTGGTTCAAATTTTCGAATTATGTTGTCTTACTTCAAGAATCAGAGTTCTAAAGGTGTGGTAAGATTAGGAGAACAGTGACTTTTTAAATATTTTTAAGTTTTATTTACTTTATCTTGGACATTGCGAAACTAGGAGCTTTAGTTCAATTAACTATGGTGCGACAATGCAAAAAAATACCAGTTTTTTTGCAAACTTGGATCCGGTTCAGTATAATATAACGTCTATTTCGGCGTGGTCATGTGATAATACTCAGACGCGAAATGGTACGAGAAAATTTTGGAGGTGATTTTTTTTATGATTACAATAGTTTTTTCCTATCAGAGAATGAAAATAATTATAGAATAAATTGACATAGCGGACCAGTTCGACTAATAATTGTCCTTTTCCAATAAAAAAAAATATCTATACTTATATCAAAATTATAAATCTTTATCTATATAGCAATACTTTCGTGTTCAACATTATTCCCAATAATCACCTATATGCTGTTATGTTATCCTAACGAGAAGCATCTCACGCCCAAAAAAAAACGTACATTGATTTCGAAATTCACTAGATTTTGAATGCTTTTGATTTTGAAATAATACGATATCGGATAATTTCGGACCATTTTTTAATTTTCACTTGAGTTGGACCAATTTTTTGTGTATGTCTTGTGTGAGGTAACGGAATTTAAATGGTGATCCTTTGAGTAATCAAAAGTAAAAATGTGTTCGTAAACTGGTTAGAATTTAAAATTTAGGATATTGATAATTAAAAAAAAATCTTTTTTTTTTAAATTTAGCTATTAAAATAGAATAACAATTTGAAAATTAACTATTCTATTTTTGTCTAATAGCGCTCGCTTCCTTTTACTTTCCTCGCAAGAGGACTGTAATACTAGTCGCAAAAAAACATGTTTTCTTAATTCCGTCGGTCTGTTTGTCGGTTTGTCTGTATGTTTGTCCGCGTGAAAGCTTAAAAATTACTTATCCTATTTACTCTAAATTAAAGGTCATATGAGGATCACGTCGTAATATTTTGGTAAAAATCCAATATGGCGGAGAAAAAGGCGGCATATTGAAATGTCAAGAAAATTATTACTAAAAAACTACTTATCCAGTTTACCCCAAATTTTGCAAAAAAGTTAAGTGTGACATGACCATCAACTGGTAAGTTTTGCTACCAATCCAAAATGGCCGTCTAATAATAGTCAGTGCAAAAAGTTACTTTATCGATTATGTTCAAATTGTGGTCAAAAATCAAATATTATATAGGGATGAACTGCTAAAATTTTGAAACCAATTCAAAATGGCGGAACAAAATAGCGGCCTAATCAGATGTTTAAAAATTCGGTCTGAAAAAAGTACTTATTGGATTGATTTTAAAGTTTACACAAAAACCAAGGGTGATGAAAAATTTTGTGTAAAATTTTGGTGATTATTGTGGAACAAAATGGCGGTCTAATTAAATGTTTAAAATGTCGTATCTACTTATCCAAAGTTGAAATTTTGCATAAAAATCAAGGGCGAAATAGGGAAGAACTAGTAAAATTTTATCAATTAGAGGTGGTCATAAATATTTTTTTTACAGATTATTGAATTTACAAAAATAAAAAATATTTAAATATTATATTAAAAAAAATTAATAAAGAGCAAAGACAAAATTTAAAAAATGATATACTGGAGCATCAAAGCTCTATCTACGTTTTTATCTAAGCAGATATGGAAAATGAATGAATATTTGTATGTATGTATGTTAGATCTGGACAAAAAAGTTGTCTAGATAAAAAATGTGGGCTTGTTTAAATCTGAACGATTGTTAGATATTTAAATAAAATAGGTATATTGTGACTCAAATTCTTATTTGCGCATGCGTAATATAACAATTTATGAGAACCGCGATTATCTATAAGTAACTATAAAGTTACCGATTTTTCTAGATATATTTTCTAGACTGTCTTGAAATGAAATGAACGCCCTTTGTGCTGTGAAAATACAAATTAAACATGAATTAATTTTTGTTTAAATATAATTAATTGTTTATCACCAGAAATTTTCTAATAAAATTGTCGTAATTTTACAACAAATAATAAAAACAGATACGTCCCCTTAGTGAAAATCCAAAAAAAGTGTTTTAGCATAAAAATTTCTTTTAACCTGTGTAGACAACATGCTGAGCTTCAAAACAATCGTAAAACCATTACAGAAATATTCACAGATTTTTCTGACACCCTTTATATTTTAACTTTCGCTGTTTATAGAGTGTTTGTTTCAATAATGGTAAATCTACAAAAAACGCTTACATGGAAATAATTTTAATCATAGTAGCAAAATGATGTACAGTCTTTAATACCCCCAAATACCAATTTTCAGTTAAATCTATACAACTGTTGATATCGCCATTTTGAATATTTATTACTTAAAATGTATGTAAGCTAAAAGCTACATAAATATAAAAATTCGCTAGACATACCTACTCAGATTTTTTAAATATTTTCTTAAAATTTATAATATGTATTCTCAAATACCCCCAGATGCTATTTTCAGTCAAGTTTATCCAATTGTTAAAATTCCGTCGCCATGTTGGCAGCACCTCCTTGAATTATTAAATGTTGACAAAAATTTTGTGATGTGCAGTCTTAAACACCCCCCCAAATGCCGAATTTTGATCAAATCTGCAAAAATTTTAAAATTAGTCTGCCATGTTGGGGCCGCTATTTTTAAATCTCAAATATTGACTAAAATTTCATAACTTTTACTTTAATTTTAAATACTCCTAGATACCGATTTTTCATCCGAACCTGTACAAATGACAAAATTAGTTCGCTATATTGGCGCCGCCATCTTGAATTTGGTTCTTAAATAATCCGCACAAATATTAAAATCGGTCCGACATGTTGACATTGTTATGTTGACACCGCCATTTTGAATTTTTAAATGCTGATACTCTTAAATTTTCAGTTTAATCTACAGAAGTAACAAAATTCGATGACCGTATTGACGCCGCCATTTTGAATTTCTAAATGTTGACTAAAAAAATTCGAACTTTTTATATCCGAAAGTGCATGCATGTCAAATTTGAAAATAATCGGTAATGTGGAAGTGGGGAAAAATCCATTACAAGATTTAAACCAGACATACCAATATATAATCAGACAAATAGTGAAGCCAATAAAAGCATGTTAAAAACATCGTTTTTTAGTTTTAAACCCTAACATATAAATAACTTATTTCCTTGCAAACATATCTAACTTAATGGTTTGATTTTAGTTCGTGAAGTGGAGAACGATTATTTCTTTAGAATTTGTACGTATTTAATTCAAGAAATGAAAAACAATTTCCTTTTTTTTGGGATGCGATTTCGCGATATATGATGTCATTTCGTGTTTTCTAAATCTCAGTATAATTTCACAATTTAATCTCGCAAATCATATAATCGACAGTATTAAAATTCGCACACATTTGTGAAACCACTGAAAATCATGCCATAGAACGATAAAAATACCTATATGCCTCATTAAAGAATAAGTAAGAATCCTTCCTTTTGTGAAGGATAATGAAGCATGACCCATTTTTTTGTTTTCGTACATCAAATATTTTAAAAGTCCGTCATTTTATTTCATCACATTCAGTTCATACCACTATTTTACCATTTATTTTTGTATCAAAATTTTTTTTGTGGAAAATTAAAGAAAATTAAAGTTAATAGATTAAGTAGAATTTTTAGCTATACCGAGAACAGACCGACCGACAGAAACGAAAAAAACGTGTTTTTCGGCATTTAGGAACGTGAAGATTTGTAAAAACCTAGAACGATGATTTCTTTCGCCACTTCTTCCTTTTGCGGGAAATAAAAATTCACGCCGCTGCTGGTAGTCGTCCCCAAATATCAGGTACTTAGATATGGGCCAACCCCACCTCTTGATTTATTGTAAACATTGGTCGATAGTATGTGAAAATAGGGGAACCATGTTGGCGCATAGCCCTAACGTGATTAATGAATGGATTGCGATCACTAGTATAATTCTTACTCTAAGGTCTACTATGCTTTGAGTCGACTTCACCTTTTCTTAAAATACTGATATTCTCTAAGCAACAATTTCCTAATTGCCGCTGAGGCAAGAACTAAAGCAACATAAATGTCATAGATGTTCTCGAGAAATAAGTTATGCAAAACAAAGGGGCCGTCATTTATATTTGTTACTATTAGCTCAAAATGATAAACAATATATTTTGTGCTTTCTATACGAGGCAATTTCTATATATTAGAAGAATGATAAGCAATACTTCTGTTGAAATATAGCAGAAGACAGTAATAAACATATTCAAAAAATTCTGCATCTGTGCTAAAAATTAAAAACAAATTATTCTACAGAAGGAGAATAAAAATATTCCTTTTAAACGAATGATAAAACTACTGATAAGCCAAACATTAACTCAAAATTCAATATTTAAAATATTGACAACATATCGCAGAAAATTTAATTTACATTTTGCATAATATATGTATGACATCAGTAATTCAGATAAACGTGGAATTTTAAGACCTGAACAATAATTTCCTGCTAAATATCCCAATCGCATTATTCTGGTAAATATAACTGTCATGAATTTCAAATAATTTTGAAATGGAATAATAAATAATGATATTCCATCAGAGACGTAATTTTAATTTCCGGTACTCTGTATGTAAATGTCAGTTCCATTATTCCACTTGTCACGATTGTGACTCAATCTACGATCTGCATATACCTTGCAAATGATAAATTGGAATCTAAATGTGTAAATATATAATAATAAAGTGCGATTTTTAAAATAATGAAACTAATATGTGTTACGAGCACTGAGTTTTAAAAATTAAAGTATATGCACCTGCTTTACGATTACTATAAATATTTTATTTCGTGTCTCTCAAAAAAATTTAAATGAATCTTAGAACAATTCTAAGAGTCTAATATTACTCAGTTACTCAGTGCAAGGTTGGATTTACACTGTGAGCCAAGTTAAAGCGACAGCCATTTTTGCATTTAATAAATTAGTGACTTTCATTAGATTTTAATTGCTTTTGAATTCGCTTTAAACCTATTCATTTTCAATCGAATACTAATTTTTCCAATTTCAAAAATATTATATTTTTTTAAAATAAGGGGCAATTGAAAAATTGATTGTGAATATGGCCATCATAGTTATCGAATAGGGTAGAAGCAACAGTTGTAGCCATTTTTCCGTTTGTAGCTTTTTCTTGTAAAATTCGTTAATTGAAAGATTACCCACTTTTTACAAATTCTTGTGAAAAATATGAATATAAACTAAGGATTTTGTGGTTTATAGGTCGAAAATAGCTATGTATTGTATAAATATAGAGGTTGCTACAAATGGAGCAATAGTTCAACTTATTTTTATATTTGTGGCCATGAGGAGGCCAGAAATAGATGAGTGAAAAACCAATTTTGACCAAACCATAAACTATTTTAGGTTTTACTGAAATCATCTGAGCGGAAACATTGTTTTTTATTTGTTTGCGTTGAAAAATAAAACCTTCAATTCTGTCCTGTATGTTTTCATGTAACCTTTTTAGTACAGTTTTTTTATCATTATGTTCATTTTCTGCTTTAAATTTTCGTTTCTAACATTCGTTTTTTTTGCAGAATTAGATATGTCTGAAAAGAAGAGTCTTGCCCAAGAAAGAAAATCTAATAGGTTCACCTGCTTGAAAGGCATTTAATGTTAACTTAAGCCTAAGCAAATTAACTCATGTGCCGGTTTGGAACAATCTGTTCATTTTGTATTTAATTAAAACTTGCTTCAAACTTTTTATATGTTTTAACTAAACTACATAAAGACCCATTAACCCCACAAACGACAACCATATGGGTAACTTTTCAGAGGCGTAGAACAGGGGTATACGCCCTGCATTTATGCACATATTTTTTTCTAAAAGTATTTATAGCTTGGCTTCTTTACTAAAAATTATTACTCTTAGAATTTTCTCATACGAGTTATCAATTCAGAGTTTTATTTCAGTTAATGCGTCCAAACCCTTTAGGATACAATAATATGCAAGTATTTCTAATATTCATAATAAAATTTAAGCAACCCATGGCTGAATTCTAGCGATAGGTAGAGATGTAACAAAATCTTGTGGGGATAATAAAAATATTACAATAAGGCTTTAAAATGTCGCTCTTCAACTTCTATACATTTTCAACATATGTGATCAACTGTAACTTGAATTCGTGGGTTATGGGACTGTAATAAGGTCTAAAGTGAAACCACTATTTTCAATTGCAACGTTTCGTGTTACATTAACACTTTTTCAAGCTCTGGGGACAAATTAGATAAATTAGATTAAAAGCCGAAAAACAATCTAATAGGCTTACCTTGAGTTAGTATGAAAACCTCAATAATGGATATTTACACAATAAATAAATAAACATATACACATTTTACTGACGTAGGAACTACACAAACTTTTAGGACGGACACAGCACGTTAACTTATCAACAACTGAAAGTGTTTGTTTTGGTTTGGGGTTAAGAACAATTACAGTCGCATTCAGCCGTACAGTGGGTCAGAATTGTACTAGATTGTGGTCAAACATAAATTAAATAATTATATAAGGTATTCTGCCATAAAATAATGTCCATTTTGTTAAGTTTACCTCAATACGTAATGAACCCTATTAAAAATAAAAAATATATACAAATATAAGTAAAAACTTTTAAGGGTAAATACAAACAACGATTTAAAATACAGTTAAAAATAAAATTAGTATACCAAATATATGTAAATATAAAATTAAGTCATATCACCCAAGATACTATTTGTTGTTTACATTAATTAGAGGAACGCTCAAGTCATATTGTCATGTTTGATTTTTTTTTATTATTATATAGTTTTAAAAATGCGTTGGTGCCTCTGAGACAATTGTCAATTTTTTGTGAAAGACCATTAATATATGGAAATCTAAAATATTTCTTCTCATTATTTATGTTATGTTTTCGTGTCTTATATTTATTAATATATCTATTTATAAAATCCAACGGGTAGTTGTTTTGTCGAAGAATAGTTTTTATTTTCGTGATGTTAGATTTGTGAAATTCAGAGCTACTAAGATTAATTGATCTATGCAATAAGCCATTAATTATTCCTTTTTTGTTGGATACTGGGTGGTTTGAATGGATGTTAAGCAATCTACCTGAGTTGCTGGGTTTGGAATACCAATTAGTTTTAATTGAGCCATTAATATTTCTGATGACTTCTATGTCTAGAAAACTGATTTTGTTGTCATTTTCTTTTTCCATGGTAAATTGTAGTTTAGGATGGATATTATTAAAATGTTCTAAAAGAGAACCAAGCATATTTTTTGGAGCTGAAAGAATTTTGTCATCAACATAAACATATATGAAAGGTAAATTATATGGTAATTTTTTCAAGACCTCTGTTATTAAAAAATTCATTACGATATTAGCCAGAGCAGGACTTGCAGGCTTGCCCATGGCATCTACCATCTTTTTGTAAATATATTTTATTTTGGAAGGAGAAGTAACTGGATTCAAAACAATATAAAACTATATCAATTAATAAAGATTTGGATATGTTAGAGAAACATGATATATCTGTAAGAACTAATAATTATTTTAATAACCAGTTGTTTGGGTATGTTAGTAAATAAACTTATTACATCTAGAGACACCAATACATAATCTGCAGGAATTATTTTATCTTTAATTAGTTCTACAAATTGGAATGAATTTTTAACATTGTAATGAAATGTTGAGATGACTGGAGATAAAATTTCATGTAAGAATGAAGAAATATTATAACAAAGGGAACCAATGCAACTCACCACTGGTCTCAAATGTAATCCCGGTTTATGTGTTTTTCTTAGGCAGTATAGTTTGGGAGGGATAGAATTAAAAGATTTAAGTCTTTGTTCTTTCTTACTGTCAATTATATTTGAGTTTTTGAGATCAGTAATAAGTTGATTGGCCCTTGTTTGAAACTTATTAGTAGGAGCCTTCTGGCTTAGTTCATATGTGGTTGCGTCTTGAAGCATATTCAATACTTCTTGTGAGTATTCTTGTTTACTCATAATTACTGTTGAGTTACCTTTATCAGCCCTACTGACAATGATCTTTTCTGAATGTTCTTTAAGAAATGTTTTTGTTCAAAAGTTCAAAAGCCTTCAAGAGGTAATTATTAGAGGTATTATATTGATTGCATTGATAGAAATTTGTTATGATATTGGTCGTTTTTCCTCTTAGTACATTTTTGTTCTCTTCTGTTGTGTCTAAAGACATGATGCAAAACTCTAAATCCTTTATTACGTCAGGGATGGGATATATGTGATCAACTTCCATGTAACAACTCATCGACTGATCCATTTATGAGAAAAGTTCACAAGTAGCTAAGCCCTAACTTCTCTTGAGTAATGGAGCGGCACGCCATCCTGCATGAACCTCATATGTCGATGATAGAAACACCATCAAGCAATTGAAAAAAATTATTTTTCAAAAACTCCTAGTAGTTTTGACCATTCAATTAAGGCGGCAAAAACCAAGGTCCAATAAAATGACTTCCAATAATACCCGCCCAAACGTTCATTTTGAAATGATGCTGGAAGATAGTAACATGTGTGGAATGGGGATTATCCTCTGCCCATACAGAGGCATTATATATATTAAAAATCTCGTTTCGGGTAAAACAAGCTTCGCCAGTAAACAAAATTAATTAAGGAAAATTATTTTCTTGATAATTCTGAAGGTACTACTCACAATAATCAACCCTGGGCTGAAAATCCGTTGGCAGTAATTCTTGTACCATCTGCTTAAGGAAAGGATGTAAACCCATATCCATAATTTAACAGTATGAGTACATAATTTTTTATGAACTGACAACTAGACAACCAGATTATTTAAATATGACAAGTACATTAAATTTTGTTTGTCAGAGATGTCATGACTTGCTTAAATTTCATGACAAAAATACTACCTGGAAACCAACTATGCCATCATTTAAAACACATTCTACTGGTTCATGTTGATGTATTTTCTAGTCGTAACTATTATTTATTAATTTGTTATAAACAATTTAGTGCAAAAAATTGCGTTTTTTTTTTTCGATTTTAATATATAAAATGAAAACGATTTAAGCAATTGCCATGCTATACCAAGGCGAATTGTAGAGAATTGAAAAACGAACAAAATGAGCTATTAAACAAGTCGATTCGAATAATTCGAAGAAAACCCTGAAAAACCGGAACATTTTCTAAGTTGCAGTGTCGACCTTCTGGGAAATGGTAGTTAATTACATGAGCTTTTAAGTTATTGCAATTTGAATTTTTTACTGCGCTACCAGAATCTGTTTTAAGTAATGGCACAGTTGGTTTTCCGTAGTATTTTTGTCAAAAAATCAATAAATTTCTGCTCTATTGCTTGGCCTATAAAAGGTTTTGACGTACTAACTCGAATAAAACTCAGAAATGAGAGCTCGTATCAAAAAATTTTAAAAGTAATAATTTTTAATAATGAAGCCATGCTATAGATATGTTTAATAAAAATAGGCAATATACCGAGTGTTAAAAAATTATCATCATAAATGCCGGCCAAAACTGATATATCGCTCCTAACAGATATTAAATCATAAATCCATTTTATCACACATGCTTATAGCTCTGTATATTCTAAACGGTAAGGCTTAGAGAAAAATTATATAAAACTTTTTTTCATATTTCGTCAAGGTTTACATGCCTGTAAATTTTTGGTACTTATTTCTGAATAACCCTGTATAACTTAGCTTTAAGTAAACGAAATGTTGCATGGTGTTAGGCACGTATGCCATTTTGATGTTGTAAATCTTACCCCTTAATTTGATAATAATCAGGATGCCCAAAGGTTTAATTGATTTTTTCCTTAGTTTTCCCACCAATTACCTACTGTTCTATTGTTCTTAATTTCTGTGGCCACAACAGAAGTACCTGATGGCTATAACTGGCAAAATATGGCCAGAAATAGTAAAAATTGTCTTGAAATAAAAAATGATTTATAATATATTATTACAGATAGTCGCTTTAAAGGTTTAGTTTCTACAGTTTCCACTATAACAAAACAAAATAAGTTACCTATATTGTATTGTTATATTACTAGATATTGCAAATATTTAATCGGAGGAAAAGAAATTATGGTATAAACATTTTCTTGGCACTCTTTTCACTAATTTATTGATTCCGGTTGTCTTTGTATTCTGCTTGAAGCGTTCGGACCTTTTAATATTGCAAAACCCAGCCAATTTTTTAGAATTAATTATTTTATGTATGATAGGTTGTCCGTTTTTAAGATTTATTTTAATTAAGATATAATATCTATTATCCTTGTACTTGATATTGTGAAAGTAATTATTTGTACATATAAACCTGTGCTTGACAATATTTGTACCATTGTTCTCTCTTTGAACTTTCATTAATAATGTAAATGTCATGATCTATTAACCCTTTATATTAAGTAAATAAATACTTATATTTTAAATGTTAACACGTTTCATTTTTTATACAAATAAAACTTCAAATATGTTCTAATAAAATAGTTTTATTAATAATATTAACAAAAAAAGAAACATATGACATATTTTATATATATCATTAATTATATATACAATATACACATATGGTAATTGTAGCCCTTATCGGTTTACAAGAATAGCTCAAATTTATTATAGTTGAATTTAAAAATCATAAATTACGCCGAAATTATTAAAGTTTAAAGTTTTTTTTCGTTTAAACAATTTATTAAATTATTAAATCACACCATAAGTTATGCGATAAGAACTTTTATACAAATAATTCAAAAACAATAGATTTCAAACTATTTATTAAGATTGTTACTGGTAGTTTAAGAAAAGCCATTTTCATGAAACCAACTATAGAAAGTAATGTCTCATTTTTCGCAGACAACTTTGAAGTTGTTGTTTGAGACAGCATACAAGTGGTTTGTAAAGCTCTTCCAATTCAGACAGGAGTAAGGCGGAAGTTGAATTCAAAACTTTATATTTCTATAGGATTATGATACTGTGCAGTTTTGAACTATTTACAAAATTAGTTTCTTTTTCATTAAAAATCTTGAGAAGTTAACAAACAATAACTATAAGAGTTCTAATCTTTTTACGTCGACGGGACGGTTAAAAATCATTGACTGTTAAAATACCTCCTATTTTGTAACGATCCATGTAAATGTTTCCAATGAAATGATCAGTATGTAAGGGCAAGCCTAGACGTCTGCATGCATTTTTCCAATAGCTCTCATAGTTACAGAAAAGTTTAAACTAGTTTTAATAACTGAAGAAAGTTTAAACTTTGTTGCCAAACAATTATGTGGTATATCTTACTCAACAGCGCTTTCAAGAAAAACCAGTTAAGAAACATTTTTGATATAATAATTTATCAGGCGTCCACTCCTACAGACTTTCGTTACCTAGCAAATAGTTTTCATTTCATTTCAATAAAATATCATAAAGTCCTAAGTTCAATGTAGAGTTTGCAGTTTGTTTGTAACAGTATTTTTCTGAGGTTTGGAAAGTTGAGAAGTGATTTACATACACTTATCTTTTAGTTTAAACATTTTGAAGACAGACGTACGTATATATTTTTATTGGGGGAAAACATTTATATTTTGCTTCGAGAGTTCGTGTCAAAACACAAATTAAAATTTCCTAAAGAAATAATTGGCTTTAAACAAGTTGTACTTCTAGTAGATAAAATCACATAAAACTTTAGCGCAGTTTTATATTAATGTTCGTATAATATGCACCGAATGAAACGTGCATTAATAGCTAAATGCTATTTTTTAACAAAAACAGACACTGGTTAAATATATAAATATTTAATTCTGCGATGTTCCAGAATTACATATACAAGCAAAAAAAACCATACCTAGATTTTATTTTTCATTTAGCATAACACTGAATATTGCCAGGGATAATTTGGAAATATATAATCATAGTATTTATCCACATTTCCATAGCGTAAGTTAAAAGTGAATAAAATAAAACATATTTTAGATATTTGGCGTTTATAACCAAGAAATTATGAACGTCAAACCGACCTATTTTGACAGGCCGACCCAACGCAAGACCAAATTAAAGCCTAATTTTGATTTTTTTGTTAAATATTTACCCCTATGTTGAGTAAAAATGTTTTAATGTTAGGCCATATCAGTTGTCTTGGTAATTATAACTTTTAGTTCGCGAGTAATATTTTACCTACCTATATCACTGTCATATGTATATGAGAATAAGATAAAATAGTTTCTCACGCATTGTTGCCTATTTTATCTTAAAGCAATCGCTTTTATGTTAGTTTTTACTTTTATGCTAGTTTTCTCTCTTTTGAACTTTTTTTTTTTATACAGAGTGTGTTTTCCCGATATATATTATTCAAAAAAAAGTTTTCAGTTTTTGGGTGTATCTTTTCTTTTTTGAGTTATCCCAATTTTCCAAAGAATTTGTAATTTTTCAAAAATTTCTTTTAGATAATTATTAAGAATTAGAATTTACTAAGGCAAATACTCTACTAATTATTCTTTTAAAATTATTTGGCTTTTCTTTAACGGAAGCATCCATATTTTACAGTGGCGTTCATAAAATTGAAATATACGTTTTACTCAAAATCTGGGCTATGTAAGGATTAGGGCTGTTTTTTAATACAATATAATATATATGTTCCAAAAACCAGAAAAGTAAATTATACTTACGAAACGGATTTGCCTTTTTTTCAAAAACTGTATCATAGACGTAGATATATTTATTCAATTCAGTATGTATATGGTGGCTCGTTCATTACTTCAGAATTTGTAATTAAATTTATTTAAAAAATTATATCCAAAAGGTTCTTACTTGCATCTGTACTTTTAAGGTATATTTTTTTATAGACCCTTTTCAAATTGTAATATTATGAATTTATGTCTAAGACCCTTGAAGATGTTTTATCTCAAGAAAATAAGTAAAAAATGGTTTTTAAAAAGTTAATAGTTTGTTTAGTTTTTACGTTATACTATAATTAATGTCAATAATGCGACTAAATAAGTTTTTAAAAATATATATAGGTTGTTATCTTTTTGCCTACTTGCGACCAATTTAACCCTCCCGAATTTTTTACCGCGATATCACTTATATTTTTCTTATAACAAAATGAAATTATTCATTCTGTTATGTTATTTTTAGTTTATTTTGACATTCTACACAGTTCGGAAGTTATTTAGCAACATGCACCAAATTGAATTGAATATCAAAAAATAAAACTTTTTTTCTTATTTTCATGAGATAAATCTTGTTACAGAGTTTTAGTCATAAATTAATTTCCGCCCTATTTTATTGCAGACTTAAAGTGTTCTCTAAAACCGAACACCATATATATATAAAAAAATAACGTATCTTAAAAATACAGAGGCAACTAAGGACATTCTTGATTTTAATTTTTAAATAATTCATACAAATTCCTAAATAAGGTAACTTCACGTAGTGAACTAGCCAGAATTCACACTCACAATTAAATTAAGATATCTGCGCCTATGATAAACTTTTTTAAAAAAAGAAATTTTTTCTAGAGCATAATTTACTTATTCTGCTTTTGGAAAAAACTACCATTTATCCATTTCGTTGTGCATATATTTTGAGATAGGGCGTATATTTTAACTTTATGCACGCCACTGTACAAAATAAAGGCTTGTGTTGAAGAAAAACTAAATAATTTTGGTAGATTAATAAAATTCATAGAGTATATGTTTTAGTAAAGTTAATTGCCTTACGCTAATTATAATTGGCTAAAAAGTTTCATATTTTTTTGAAATACTCGGGGAAACATTGAGAACTGAGAAACCTGTTTTTCTCATTAAAGTTGATCTTTCTTACACACCCTGTATTAATATTACACCTCATAATTTGAAGAAATGTTCGATACTAGTTTATTCACAAAAAAAATGTTCTATTAAATTCTAGTAGGCGCACGCCGATATCTCTCCTGGCTTTCAAAATATTTAATTTCGAGTTAAAAAAAGCTAATAATTCGCTTTTTATGAGCAGCACTTTTCGTTCGGCATTATCGAATATTCTTTCGTTTTTAAAGACATCTCTTAAGACATGTATCCTAGAAAATTGGTACCCTAATATCATATTAACGACTATAATAAAATATCTAACCAAGGTCAAGTATTTTTGTTGATTTGGGCTACCAACTTTGCAGTGTTATATTTTATCATGTTCTGTTTGTGTAGTTCAAGGAGTTTTAGTCCTACCATACTGTAACTATTATTACTTGCACTAGTAAAAACAGGTTATGAGTATTGTAAATACATTTCGAGTTTCCCCTGATTACAGCGAATACTTATGTCTGATAAAATTCTGTATTTTCCACACATTTACTTGAGAATAACTACGCTTTGGTTTAAAAAACATTATTTAGTGATTATCCAATGTCATACTTAGGGACAATATTTTAAAAATCATTTAGTGATATTTAGTTTCATTTGTTTGAATATGTTTACTAATTGACAATTTTGTTATATAGAAAATGTGAGTGTAAGATATTTAGTAAAAAATTATAATTACCAAAAATATTTAAAACATTCAAAAGCTTCCTTGAAAGGTCATGGTCTATGAAATATGCATACATTTAAGAAATGTTTACCTAAATAAAATTAAATAAATAAATTTTGTTTAATAAAATTTTTTATTATCAAAAACCTTCGGTAATTCTTTGGTTTTTTAATATTTTTAATAGAAAAATTATTAAATACATATTGCTCTTTTATCATTCAAAATATTCAGTTGCTTTAACTTTTTAAAATCATTTAGATTTTTTTTACGTTAAGAGTTTGGACATTAATTGGATACATTTCGCTATTAAGTTACATATTTCAATATCCAAGGAACAAATTTAGATATTCTCGTGCAAACACCAGGCAAATTGGCTTCAGCACATCCGATACCCCAGGAGATGATCCCTGCAAGGAAATATCTTCCATCTCTACCTTTAACTTGCAGGGGTCCTCCAGAATCTCCTTGGCAAGAATCCTGACCTCCGCCTTCATGACCAGCACAAAGAAATATTTCAGGTATTATCTCTTGACGTCCTGCCTTCAGAAACATGGTTTTGCAACGGTCATTGCTGACTATTGGAACCTGAACCTAGAAAATTGGTGAGAATATAAATTCAACATCGATCAACAAAAAATCTATATCATAATTTGCAAAAACAATATATTAAAATTTTTTGAGACAAAAATTAGATCCTTTTTACCTCAAATAAAAAATCGCTAAATTTCCTTTAGCTGAACTTCCCTCGTTTTGAATCTTTCCTTTCATTAGAAATAAAAGTGTAACCCAATTTAGTTCTGCACGTAGTCATTTAGTATACTGTCTTTTCAAACATTTTAATTGGGCGCCATTTTGTTCCACCATATTGGATTCGTACGAATATTTTACCAGTTTCTACCTATGCCACACATCATTTTTGGGCAATAAATTGAATAAGTAGTTACGTAATCATATGCATCATATACAATTCTGCGGCAATATTTGAAGTCAATTGAATAAGAAGACTTTTTACATTGATTTTTTCACCAATTTATTTGGCCGCCATTTTCTTTCGCCGTCTTGAATTCGTACCAAAATTTTATATCACACTTAACGCTTGTCCAACATTTGAAATTAATCTTATAAGTAGCTTTTCAGACAAATGTTTTAAATAAAATAATAAATAATTTATTAGGGCGGCATTGTATTTTATTGTCTTGGATTCGCACTAAAATACTGCAGGTTAATTTCTATGTAATACTTGATTTTCTTGCAAAATTTTAGGTAAATTGGATAATTGGTTTTTTAGTAGTAATTTTTTAATATTTGACTGGGCCGCCATTTTGTTAACCAATAATAGATTTTTGCCAAAAAGTTACCAGGTCATCTTCACATAACCCTTAATGTTTTAACTAAATCTGAAGACAATCGAGCAAAGAGCTTTTAGCTACGCCGCGAACTGACAGACAGACAGACAGGCTAATCAAATTGAGAAAACATACTTTTTGGCATCTAGGGATGCGACGACGTAAAGATATGTGAAATCCGGAATTTTTGCACTATTACAAAAATTTCATTTGGCCACCATTTTGTTCCGCCATCTTGAATTCATTCATTCATTCACCACAGTTTTACCAGATCATTTCTATACCACAATTAATTCTTGCGTAAAATTTGTAATCGATCTATTAAGTATCTATTAAGTTTTTTTTTATGCGGAATTTTTAAATATTTTATAAAGCGGTCATTGTGTTTCGCTATCTTGGATTCGTATTAAAATTTTACCAGTTGATTACTACGTAATAGCTTTTGTGCAAAATTTGAGGTAAATTGGATAGTTTTGTAGTAAATTTTTTTTTAATATTTGACTAAGCTGCCATATTGTTTCTCCATATTGGACTTTTATCAAAATGTTACCATATCATCCTCAAAGGACTTTTAATTTTGGACCAAAATTTGAGGTGAATCGGATAAGTAGTTCTTTAGCTATGGCGCGAACAGACAGACAGACCGACGGAATTGAGAATGGGGAAGTAAAAAGATTATATAGAGTGCGAGGCATAATGTTTGCAACATATGGGAATAGTTTTTTATTATTGATTTCTCAGAATTTTTTACTGTTGTTGAAAGTTGGTGCATATAGAAAAAATAAAATGAATAGACTTTTATTGATTCACTTATTTAAAAAAAAATAGAAAAAAGTTCTAACGCTTATATTTAAACGCAATTTCCAAATCTTTGTTGACCTTGGCTATCTACAAAATATATTATTTAAGTGACATAGGGGCAATTTATATTGCCAATACCCCACTGAGTGTACTTAAAAACGTAAAAATCAATAGTTAAAGGTTTTTGTTATTAATTTAGATAACCTACGTTTCAAGGTCACGAACTAAATATCTGTTTAACAGAAGTTCAGGAAAAACCTACTACAATATGAGGTTTATAGCAACTCAACACGCGTTGTCAAAACCAGACACAATTTCGAAATTGATAAGCATAATCCTAAATGAACATGACTCTGGTAACCATACGATATGAACAAGCATATTCTAGCAAAAACCTGCAAAGTTCGGGATTGTAGGGCCAAATTTATGGGGCGGCGGCGACATGCATAAGTACTATGGTAAGATCTAGTACATTTTTTTAAAATAATTAATATCTTATTTAAGAAAATGAAAAATGAACTACTCAATTTGACATATAACAGTATTTTTTCGTTAGTAGATTTAGAAGACAAATATCTATCTGTCTAAAGAAAAACTGCAATGTTCTTACAAAATTGTCGACTTTAAGTAACAGAGATCTCATTAAAATCCCAATTAATCCCAGACCGTGACATTAGAATGAGATTCTTCAAATCAAAATTATTAATTAATTATTAAAACTTCTCAAGGGCAAAAGCTGGGCTAGACTGTTTCCTAATACAGAAGTAGCGTTAAGAATCTACGTGTTAAATCGGTTACTAACTGCTCAGAAGAAAGTTCGTTTTGGGCCCTTAAAAGACTTAAAAATTGTTTCAAATTGATCTCATTGGATTCTAAACTAAGCAACTTGCCTTTAATGACAAAAATTCTGAGTTGCCTAATAACCTCGAGACGACAAATTATTTAAATTATGTTGTTGGTTGGGGGTGGGGCGAGGGAAAGCGGAAGAGTTTGACGGACTTTGGGCAAAAGAATCCCCGGAGCCCGCGCAACTTTTGCTTTTTACTCCTGCTCGCACATATAATTAAACTAGAGGCTATATGGTAGATAGTTCCATAACTTGTTTTATATAAATTCACTTTTTTACGTCAACCCCTAACCAGATAATATATAACTAGTTTTGTTAAAAAAAATAAAAAAAGTTATCACCCAAGCTGGGATTGAAACTCGACAATGACGACGGCAATGACAATCGGAAATTCTACCACTGAGCTAGCCGAGCTTGTACTATAAACAAGATGAACTTTGTTTATATTCGGTAAGATATTACTCAGAGTAAATAATAAGTGTAAAAATGCAGGGGTCTCCTAGACTCTATTTTTATTTATTTTTCAACTTTATTACAATAAAACTAGTATTATATAAAATGCAAGCAAATGCTGATATAAGTAGGCCAGTGGAAAACATAGTTTTGGCATACGGGCAGTTATATCCGGGGTAGATCGGGGTAATTTCCCGGAATGTTTCAATAAATCCAGGATGGTTCCAGTTTTAAAAAAGGGAGATGTAAATTATGCTGGTAACACCAGGTTTATTTTTAGTCATCTGATCTTTGGAAAGGTACATGAAGTACATAAATATACAGTTTAAATCCCAAAAAAATAAAACGAGAAAGTCGTTTTTCGATCCATTTTCGGGTAAAATGGAAAAAAGGAGGTATCCTAACTGTCACATTGAATAAAATTAATAAACATATAGTTTTGTGTAGAATTTATAAATAAAACAATACATAGGGCTTCTATTAAAAATATTAATGTTGATAGCTTTTCCGGCTAAGCCGTAACGACCGTTAAATGCTCTGACTGTAAAAATCTTCCTCATAACCAACTATCTACCATTATAAAATTTGAAATTGACACTTCTTGGTATGAAAAAGTTAGAGCCCCGTTAGTAATTTCGTGGTCACATGGTATATATTACATCAATTATTTAAAATTCACAAGAATTAATGATAATATTAGCAGAATTCGGATTTTTGCAACTATGACACCAGATCCGCACAATTAATTCGTGGAACTAGGTTTTTAAGAGCATATCGGATCGATTAAAAATCTCAATTCTACTGCTACACATAAATCACGTGATATCTGCAGTGTGTCAGTCGATGTAAGTTACCGACAGACGCGTCTTTAGTCTAGTGAACGAGACGTATGTGGATTCAATACAAAATATGGTGGCGACTATAAAAAACACGTCGTCATTTAGCATCATTGTGCTTTTAAAATTTATTTCAAATTTTATAACAGAATATCGGAAAGTCTACAGTTTTTTAATAAACAAAAAGATAAACTTTTTTGAAGCAGAAAAAAATTAAACCTAAAAAATACAGACTTCACGATAAACTTGATAAAAAAGTTTTAACGTTAACATCAATATATTTAAAATATTAAGCCAGATTTTTTAGCAAGTTCGTAAGAGAATTGTACTACTCAAATTTACACGATTCTTTTTTTCAAAATTATCGTTGGTTACCGAGACCTTTCAACACTATTTTTTGTATTATTTTATTGTGTAGTTTTTCTATAAAACCAATACGTTTTTCTTCAATAACATTTCTGGATGATGTGATGAATGCGCCCCGTATTCTAATAATTCTACATCGAGCCATCTAACGGAAAAGGCAGACCTTGCCAGATAGCTAGTTTATACTTATTCTTATTTTATGGATGTATATGTAAATTATTCTAGAATACTGTGTCTATGAATGAAAACTTTATAACTTGCTACAATTGTAAAGCTGATGCTCAAAATATGGTCAAATAAATTTTATGTCTATGTCTACGTACCTCTTGAAGAACAGATGGCAATGTACCTCCCTCGCTCAACCGACCCCATCCTGTCACCGTTGCGTTTTCACCAATTAGAAGATCATCTGTTGCTGGAAGGCAAATCGGACGGATATGTGCAGCAAATTCTATTGGTTTATCTAGCTGAACTAGGGCCAGGTCGTACTCGTAGGTGAAGAAGTTGTACTTTGGATGCACAATTTTTTTGGATACTGATCGTTCGGCATATGGAAGATCTTCTTGCACATTCGAAAAGTCGTACTCACCAACTCGAATTCGTATTTGCGAGGTTAACAAGCTAGAAATGCAAAGACAAACAATTATGAAAAATATGGATAGAAAATAATTATAAAAGTAATTATAGCAAAAACAGTTTGAGATTCTGTGTGGGATGTTTCAGATATCTTTTAAGATGCCTTAGATAGTTGTTATTCGTAGATATAAGAAAAAAATTTAAATATGAAACTTGTTGAGTTTTTTGTAATACACTAGATATACAAATACTTGACTACCCAATTAAAAATTATTTTACACAAAATTAATCATAAAATCGTTAATTTAATTACAAGGCCTTATATGCTATTACATTTTTAAATGCTAAGCAAGATTTTAGGCTAATTTAACGCACCATGCTGTATACCTTTTAATTGCTCTTGAGAAGTTAAAAAAGTGACAATTTCGAAATTTCAAAGGCTGTATAGGGTGTCCATTTTGTGTACTTTTGCGTGGTATATACGTTATTTTTATAGATAAAAAGTTGCGGTTTTCGCTACAGTAAGCTTTTTTCGTAAAACTAAAGATGCCGTTAACAAAATTATCATAGCCCTTTTACTTTTTAAGATACAGGGCTAAATTGAAAAAGTTGCATTTTCAAGCACTAATTTTTAAAGGTGATGTTTAAAGTGACGACCATTTTCTCTAATGCAAAATTGGCACATTTCTGTTATTCTTTGAATAGCGTTAAAAAGAAACATTGGTCTCATTCGCAGATTTCGAAAGGCTAAATGAATTGCCTCTCCAAGTTCTGCTATGCCGTCATATCGTATTTTATATACTTCATTTTGTATATAGCCCCATAAAAAAATCTAAAATTGAGAGATCTGGAGATCGTGGAGGCCATCTGACAGGTGCGTTGGTACCTATTCATCTTTAAAGAAAGTTATTATCAAGACATTCCCTTAAAAGCCTAGAGTTGTGACTTGGGGCACTATCTTGCTTTAGGTAAAAAGCATTATATTGGGCCAATGCAATATTTTCGCGCGGTTCTGAGATAACCTCCTCAAGGATTTCTAGGCATCTACGTGCTGTAAGATCACCTTTAAAAATCCTATAAGCTATATGCCTGCCCAAAATAAACCACGACACCCCAACTCCAAAACGTCCTTGTTGTGCCCTTTCAAACATTAAATGCTGGTTTTCACTATGCAAGTTACTGGTTATGTGACGTTTAAAAATTCCCGCACTTGCAAAAAAGCATTTATCGGACCAGATAATAAGTCTGGCAAATAAAACTTTAGCATCGATTTGATGCTAATAACACTGGCAAAATAGTGCCCGGCGCTCAGCATCGCCGGGATGCAAATGTTGCACTATATTAAATTTGTATGGATGATACTTATATTTCTTGAAGATCCTCTGACCGTCAGTTTTTGGCACACCAATTTCCTTCTCAATTTTTCTACATAAGGGCGAAGATGTTGTTTCTATATATCCCAAAACATCAATCTCTTTTCTTTCCCTGTTCTCTTTGTTGTATGTTTTAGGACGCGGATGAACAAATGATCCGTGCTCAACTAAATTTGCTTTTAAACGAGCAAATATTTCAAAAAACGGTTGCCTTCTTTCTGGATATCTAATAAGCAAAAACTTGTAATGATAATACAGATTTTTATAGCCATAATAGCTTACTTACCTCTGGAAATGTAATTCCGAGGCTTCTTCAAAATTTTCATTACTCTGTATAAAACATACCAGAATATCATATTTTTCATACCCTGCCATTATTCGAAGAAATTGATAAATATCAACTAAATAAAAATACCAAAAGAAAGTTTATAAACTGCTTAAAGCCTGGGTTATAGATTAAAAAAGTTTGCATCTTGCGTCATCGGTTTGGGTAAGTGTTTACGCTGGTTCTTAGCGCGAGTTATAGATTGAAAACGTTTGCGCTTTGCGTCTCCTGTGGAACTAACCTTACTTTAATGTTTATATTTATCGCCTATTTGTGTGATGCAATTTTGTCTTGCTTGTTTTTTAGTTTATGGTGGCTTTTTTAATGGATAATCAAAATCACAGTAAATAATAGGCATTGTGGATATATTAATGTGTGTCGCAGCTGTAAAGTTGTTAAAGAGAAGGCGGCGAATTCAGCCTGTTAATTGGGGTGGAAATACTCAAAACTCCTACAAGCATTTTTTTTTTAATTAAAGACAAAGGAAACTCAAACGTATGGCGGCAAAAATATAACCGTACCCATTGCTTTCTTTGCGTTAAGTAAACTTCAAGGACAGTGTAAACGACGACACAAAACGCAAAGATTTTCAATCTATAACCCAGGCTTTATAAACCAAGTCGATCCAAAAACGGATGAGACAAATATTCGACATTTATTTTTGTTTGTTGTGATAAATAATAGCCATAGCCTACAAATAAATTTTAACATTTAATTTCAGAAAATTGCCATTTATAAGAATTATTATAAGAAACAGTTTTCACATTTTCGATAGGTTATCTGATTTTCAATTGAGCCCTGTATCTTAAAAACCAAAAGGGCTATAAAAATTTTGTTACCGACATCTTAGTAGCATATTGTCGTGAAAACCTTAACTTTCTATCTATAAAAATAACGGAGATACCCCACAAAAGTACCCAAAATGGGACATCCTGTACAATCTAAACGGCTTGACCTAGGGCAAAACAAAATGCACATCCTTTGTATCTTAGTTTTTAAATTATGGTGTCATTTTTAAACTCAACGTATGTCAACCCATTTAAAATTGTCAATTTTCATATGTGCGTATCTCGAAAATAATAAATTGAAAATAGGCATGGGATACTTTATATCAAATTGGCCTCAAATACAGAGGTCTTCATGTTTTACATATTGGCACACTCATTTCTTCTATAGCTTAAAAAAATCTAATAAATAAAAAGTCGACTTAAATATGGATAAATAATATAAAAACGTTTTGCCTGGTTTACGTTGATTATAGAAACAACGAAGCAAAGAGGAGAAGTTGGAGAAGTATAGCCTTCTGGGGGGGGGGGTTACTTTTTCCTTTCTTTAAAACTATAAAAAGATAAAGAAGATCTAGGTTCTAGAATATGGAAAAAAAATAATTTAAAAATAATATAAAACAATTTATAAAAATCGACTAATAATGTCTGTAATAGTTTTAATGACAAGAAATTTCAATTTTGTCAAAGTACCTCGCATTCATATCTGAAATATTTTATGGGAGTTTAGATGTATCACGGGTTTACTTACTCGTCTACACAATGGCCTGCAGTGGCAATCCAATTTTCGTTTAGAATAGCGCCCCCGCATCTGTGAGTGCTCGAAAAGCCGAAAAAGGATGTTCTGCGAACCGATACCTGAAAAGGAAAATGTAAAATTACTTTCGTGTCTCGACTGACGACTTTATTTATAGGTAAATGATAAAAAAAAATTGCGATAACTTAAATTTCTCTACGACAAAAATTCGTAAAGTGAGGTTAAGGTCTAGGAAATTATTTAATTGTATCTTTAAAATTATATATATAGAAACGATGCTTACGTAGAACGGAAGCTTTCACGGCTTTGGTCAATTAAGAAGTCCTATAGTTCTTAGGATTAGACCATGTCAAAATAGAATCACACTTTCCGATGTTTCGCCTTTAGTTGCACGAAACATCTTCAGGGACCTTTACTCCATGAAGCCGGAACACTGAAAGGTCACTCGTGCTATCAAAGACGAAATGTCGGAAAGCCATTCCATTTTGCAATCCCAACAACCATGAACTCTTAAAAAATTATGTTTGTTAAATTAAAGTCAAACTCCTAGCCTCATTTATAAAAATCTATTTACAGGGTTACATAATTCGCTCTTTCGAGCATCATCTTGACTTGAGGTTAAAGTACAGGAAATTATTTAACTGTATTGTTAAAATTGTATATAACTGCGTAGAACGGAAGCCGTAAAGGCTTTGGTCAATTAAGAAGTCATAGTTCTTAGAATTAGACCATGTCAAAATAGAATCACACTTTCCGATATTTCGCCTTGAATTGCACAAGACATTTTTAGCGATCTTTGCTTCATGAGGTTGGAACACTTAAAGATGACTCATGCAATCAAAGACGAAATGTCGGGAAGCGATTCGATTTTGCACGGTCTAATCCCAAGAACCATGATTTCTTAAAAAACTATGTCTGTTAAATTAAAGTCAAACTCCTAGCCTTATTTATAAAAATCTATTTACGGGGTTATGTAATTCGCTCTATCAAGCATCTACGAAAAACAAAACATAATTGCACAGAAAAAAAAAAGAACATTACCTCAAGACATACAAAAATACAGATATTACAAGAATAAGGCAAAAAAGATACCTATTTTAAATTACTGACAATTGGGAAGAATATCTTAAGGTAGAACTTTTTGCATTTTATTTATGTGCAAATATTTTAGTTAATCCTAGATCTGATAGTGCTCGGAAGGGTGAAACATGTAATCACGTAAAAAGATTTTTATGACTGAGACTAGGACATTGAATTTAATTCAACTTTTTAATGTTTTTTAAGTCAGTTTTTTTTTATAAAACTTTTTATTTTTCCTTTTTAGTTTTATTTATATAAAGTTGTATTGCAAAGGTCAGGCTCGAAGATAATCAAATATTAATAAAAAGCACCATCCATACATAGGTATAGATGGATCCAAAATGGTGAAAACTGTCAAAAATTAAAACGGATAAACTTAATACCCAAAAACCATATAAAAACTATTAGCAGCACCGGATTTAGCCTTAAAAGGCCGATGAGCGTCGTAAAGGCTTTGGTCAATTAAGAAGTCATAGTTCTCAGAATTAGACCATGTCAAAATAGAATCACACTTTCCGATATTTCGCCTTGAATTGCACAAGACATTTTTAGCGATCTTTGCTTCATGAGGTTGGAACACTTAAAGATGACTCCTGCAATCAAAGACGAAATGTCGGGAAGCGATTCGATTTTGCACGGTCTAATCCCAAGAACCATGATTTCTTAAAAAACTATGTCTGTTAAATTAAAGTCAAACTCCTAGCCTTATTTATAAAAATCTATTTACGGGCTTATGTAATTCGCTCTATCGAGCATCTACGAAAAACAAAACATAATTGCACAGAAAAAAAAAGAACATTACCTCAAGACATACAAAAATACAGATATTACAAGAATAAGGCAAAAAAGATACCTATTTTAAATTACTGACAATGGGGAAGAATATCTTAAGGTAGAACTTTTTGCATTTTATTTATGTGCAAATATTTTTAGTTAATCCTAGATCTGATAGTGCTCGGAAGGGTGAAACATGTAATCACGTAAAAAGATTTTTATGACTGAGACTAGGACATTGAATTTAATTCAACTTTTTAATGTTTTTTAAGTCAGTTTTTTTTTATAAAACTTTTTATTTTTCCTTTTTAGTTTTATTTATATAAAGTTGTATTGCAAAGGTCAGGCTCGAAGATAATCAAATATTAATAAAAAGCACCATCCATACATAGGTATAGATGGATCCAAAATGGTGAAAAAACTGTCAAAAATTAAAACGGATAAACTTAATACCCAAAAACCATATAAAAACTATTAGCAGCACCGGATTTAGCCTTAAAAGGCCGATGAGCGATGAGAATATACAAAAGCATAATAAGAAGTTCTAAGATATATCACGTGAACTCCTTGTTTTGGTTTCAGAAGCGCATAGTAAGCCTTATATAGTGACTGGCAAATCAAATCCAATTGGAGTTCCCATGAGAATCTCGAATCCACAAATATACTTAAAGATCTTACCACTCCTGCTGCGTTCAGATTTACCTTTGACATTGATATTTTCTCCAGAGATTGAAGCAGAGATGTCGTCTGCAAACTTAATGGCTTTTTCGGGAAGATTCGTCATTTATGAATAACAGAAATATGGGGCCAATTCCGATCCCTGTGATGCACCCATAATCAAAGCATATTCATCTGAGATCCAGTTATTCATTTTTACTAGCAGTTTGCGTTCTGACAGGTATGACTTTATGAGTGAGAGTGCTCGTCGTTTTATACCCAAGATATATAGTTTTTCTCGATAAACTGGAAGTTGAGTATGTCGGAGGCCTTAGACAAATCGAAGAAGAGTCCTACAACTATTCGTTCTACATCAAGCTCTCTGTGTATAAATTCAATCAGTTCTAAAGCCGTTTCTGTGGAACTCTCGGGCCTAAAACCATGTTGGTCATTGCAAATGATGTTGAAGCAATTAAGGTATTTCATAAGTCTATTATATAGGGCCCTCTCAAAGAGTTTAGAAAAAACAGTGAGTATTGACACAATTAGTTGAGTAATTACACACACTGTAATTATCGATCTCGGTTCCCTTCACTTTTTGTGGATAGATATGACAGTGGCAGTTTTTAATGCTGATTGAAAAACTCCTGTTTTAAAATCGATATTAATCAGCATTTTTAAGGGCTTTTTAATTTCGCTCGTTATATACCACCACTTTTGTTTGAATACCGTTTTTATTTTTTAGGTTTATTATTATGTTTTCCACTTCTTCTTCTGTTAATAGTTGTAGAAATATTGGTTGCTGTTGAATGTTTGTGTTTTTCTATTTTTTTTTTTCAGCAATGGTTGCAAAATATCTTCCAAAGTTGTTCGGTACATTGGTTCTGGTTGTTTTTTCTTTCCAAGTTCAGTGTTGATAATCTCCCATAATTGTCTCAATTTGTTATCTGAATTTTCTATTTTGTTTTGTTTGTGATTTGCTTTTTCTTGTTTCAAACATTTTCTATGTTCTTTTTTCTTATAGAGATCTAGAATGTCGACACGTCGTGTCTGCTGGCCCATGTCATATAAATCTTTGAGATTCTGTTTTTTCTGCCTTATGTCATTCGTTATCCAGTTAATGTTGATGCTAGTTGATGTAATTATTTTCCTCGGACATGTTATATCGCAGTAACGTGAATCGTATTTTGGAATGTCTGACAAGATCATCCATCAACATTATTTGATGATATTTCATTCCAATTTTCTCTTCTAAGATTTGTTCGTAAATGTCGAAGGTTGTTATCACCGATAGCTCTTGTTTCTCTAACTTGATTGGTTCTGGGTAGCTTTTTTTGTGTGTAGGCCACTTTTAATAGTTGTAGACAGTGATCTAATATGTGGGGCTCCAGTTTACGCGCTCTTCCTCTATATTCGTCGCAATGATACTAAGGTTAGTGAAGCTCCTCTGCAGGTTGTAAAAATACGTGTAGGGTGATTAAGTCGGTCAGATGGAAGGATTCTAGTAGGCTGTAAAGCAGCTTATATTTCTTATCTATCTTTTTGAGACTATCAATGTTCAAGTCGCCACACAATATAATTTCGTAGCATATGTTGGAAACATAGGTGAGAAGGCTCGAAGTTTGGGTGATAAAAGCTACAATAAGACACGATGGAGGTGTGTAAATAGTAACAATCGTAATTTTTGTTGTTGTGAGCTTTATTTCTATAGTGCAGCATTCGAAATGTATCTCTACCGCAAAATTATTAGCCCTGTTTAATGTTTTAAATGAAATACCTTCTTTTGTATATATTGCGCATCTCCCTTGTTGGTTAATATTCCCGTAATAAAAAGAGCTTAGATTGTACTTAGGAATCACCATACTAGTTCTTTTACGAGGTACCCACGTTTTGGTGACACACATAACGTCTGGCATGTATTCTTCAGTTAGTGCTTCTATTTCGTTAAGCTTATTGGCCATGTTTTGCACGTTTATGTAGCAGATAATGGTGTAAAGTATTTCTTTTTTATGTGTTTATGGTAGTTTCCATCGTGCGAGGAAATAAAAAAAGTTTTCATTAGAATTTCCTCGTTTATTATGTTTTGTAAATCAGTTGTTGAGTTGTGAATGTCCAAGGATAGGGTATAAGTGGTCCATTGTTTCTGCGTATGTATGAGATTTTTTGCTTACATACGAGGGGTGTTTTTTCCTGTATCTGTTGCTCTTGTAATTTTTCCATTTCTTGTTGAAGAGATATGTATAGGGCAATATAATTTCGGTGTATGTGTTTAAGTACTATCCATTTTCCCTTATTTGTAAATTGATCGTTTTCGCATATGTCATATCGCCTAAGCCTCTTATTGCAATCTATAAAATGAACCTTGTAGTTGTTTCCGATCAGAGATCTTATTTGGTCATTCTCCTGTTAAATAAATTTGTTCAGAATCGGTTTACCTTCTACAAAGGGTGTCCCTACTATTATGGTTCGTATTTCCCGATTTTTTAATTAAGTCTTTTAAAACATCTTCATTATTTTCCTTCTCTAGCATTCTCGTTGGTAGTAAAAATTATTTTCAAGCCATGCGCCCCGTAATCCGGGGCTGATTATCAGCATTCATTACAATTTATAATTACGTCCAGAAGTAAGCTAATGAGCAAAAAAAACCCTTGGTTAGAGGTGTACCTCCAGAAATGCCCAAACTATTTTTTTTTTGGTTGGTTACAGTTCATGCACTACATTTCAAAACAATATATTAAACATTTTAAAGCTATAACGGAGAAAAAGGTTCAAAATTTATGACATTTATTTTTTTAATGCTCGCTATGGGGTGACTCCGGTTCAAGATATAACACCCCGTGGAAATTTCATCCAAATTGGTCAAACCACCACGAACTAATTGGTGTACATACATAAAAAAATATAGGGTGGAATAGAATTAAGAACCTTCTCTAGTTCTGAAGTCGATTAAAAATATAAAGACATTTATGTTGGATGAAATTTTTAGGAAAAGTTCAGAGTAGGGCGGAGTGGTCCCATAGTAAGCAAGTTAAAAAAATGTTTGAATTTGCTTACTACTGGTACATTTCCGCGATAACTTGACGTGGTTAACATATTGTCTCAATATTTGGTGTATGAAGAATAATTAACCTAATAAAACATTTTACATATAAAAATAAATCCGACTTCATACTCCGGTCAATCTAAACATTTGGTGCTACATAAATTTACAACAAGCTGAATATTTGTGTAAGGGTTTAAAACATCATTAGAAATAACATTTTAAAACTCCCCAGCAATCCGATGTGAGCTAAAAATTTTATTGAAGGTCAAAGGTCAAAAAAATTGGTTTTTCGCGATTTTCAGCAAAACGGTAAGTTTTATCGTAAAACTACTTCAGACAAAAATTGTTTGTCATAAAATTCTGCATAAAAAGTGTATTATCACTTTTTTTTTTCAGAGCCACCGTTTCTGAGATATAACGAGTCAAAGAGTTGTGATTTATGCACACGTTTCCACGCCACCCATGAGGTAGTGTACTAAGCGCGTTTTTTTTACCGTGGTGTCCCCAGTAGGCCTATTCCACTAGTCTGTTGTGATTCTATTGTGATTCTGTTGTGATTCTGTGTAATTGAAGACTATTGCATAATAAAAGGATTGGAAATGATAAAAGCGATGGAAATAAACAAAGTTGAAATCTATTCATCTGAATCGTAATCTCCAAATTGTTGTTGTTCCTCTTCCTGCTCCTCTTCTTCTTGCTCCTCTTCTTCTTGATCTTTGTCTGGTCGAACAGGAGACATAATACTATGGCAAATATTTGTGCATATTAACTTTAAATGATCTAAATTTGTTCGTTTATTCTTTAAAATCACTCGTTCCGTAAAATATGTTAACGACTCTGGAATTTCATTGTTTAAATCTTCAAACATGCGACCTGGTGGAGGGTAGTTAGAATTATCAAACACTGAGCTTTGAATATCTTCGCGAATGATAGCTGCTGCTGCTTCTAGAATTCGGTGTCGTTCTTCTTTTTTATTTGCTTTTTTTTTCTCGTACCAAGCTTGATTTAAAATATCGTGCTGACTGTCTTTTAAGCATATAAATGTTGAGGATCCCAATTTTTCAGTGATTATAAGTTTATCCCCATACTTAAGTTTTAGTCTTATCTTTATCGTCCTGTAATCTATTTTGCAAACATTACTTAGTTCGTTTAAAGTAAATTGACAGTCATCACTGTTTTCAATGTAAGTAAATATTTCCTCCATTGCCAGAATCACAGCTTCGTCTTTAGGACGACCCACTTTAACCCCAGTGGAAGGTTTTAAAAAAGAAATATAGCAATCATGATGATACTTAGCTTCAGCAGCAACCAAATCATATTCATATTCGACTCGAGCAATAACGACTTCTGCTATAGCATCGGAACCAGCCCGAGCTGCTTCCAAAATTGAATCTTTAAAATTTAGCGTACTTACTTGGCTAATTCGACGGCGTACATTCTTGGGTTTTTTTATCTCAATCTCTTCATTTAATTCGTTGCCACAAAACAAACATTGATTTGTAAAACAAAAAGCTGAATCACTTAAACGTAATTTTCTATGAGGAGCAGGATTTTCCGTTGATGTACTGGCTTCCTGTTCGTCGCGTTTTCTTTTAGATGCAACAATAGAAGATTTTCGAGTATAATTTTTGCGACAATCATCATGTATTGTCACAGATTTTTGATTTTTCAGATAGTCTAAAAAGTCATCTTCTCTTTCGGTACTTGCATTGATTAATGTCTTCATACCACGTTCAACAGTAACCACTTTACCGTCAGTTAAAAGTTTATCACAAATAAAACAATGTTCGGACATTTTTACAAAAATGTTAAAAAAACTTAGGGTAGATTAAACACGTGTTTTCACTACGACCTAACGCTTAAAACTAACGGTACCTATTTCATTTATTGGGCACTCTGACACAAAGCAGGTATACGACCCTTGCCGCACACACAATTGAATAGGGAGACAGATGTTGTCTCGAGGTTACACTGGCGCGACGTATAAATTAAGGGACTGCATTTTAATATTCTACCTGGTTTTGTAATATTATGTATCTTGATAGAAACATATTTTTACTAATATTACAACTTTAAGGATGTAATACGTAGCGTACTTATGCATATTTTGACGATTACAATTTTTCCAACTCTTTGACTCGTTAAATCTCAGAAACGGTGCTCTGAAAAAAAAGTGATAATACACTTTTTATGCAGAATTTTATGACAAACAATTTTTGTCTGAGGTAGTTTTACGATAAAACTTACCGTTTTGCTGAAAATCGCGAAAACCCAATTTTTTTGACCTTTGACCTTCAATAAAATTTTTAGCTCACATCGGATTGCTGGGGAGTTTTAAAGTGTTATTTCTAATGATGTTTTAAACCCTTACACAAATTTTCAGCTTGTTGTAAATTTATGCACTATTCCCTTGTTTTTTCGTTTAGTTTGACCGGAGTATCAGAAAAAATACTAAAATGTAAGAAATTATATATTTATTCCATCTTCGATATTTGAGTCTAAATAAGAACTAATTAGGGACATCACAAAAAAGACATTTTTGTTTTGAATGTCTTAATGCCCAATACTTCATCAGTATTGTATATTTACTGATTTTATTAGTTTGATTTTCATAAAGTCAAATATACAAGATATTATATTATATGATATATTATTTTTTACTTTTTATCATTTTCTTGAATTCGGTTTTATTTATCGGCGGCGGTGTACCACACCGTGGACAAATTGAATTTAATAAAGTGTAATGTATGTAGTAATAGTTTACCATTAGTTGATGTCAAAATGCTTTTTCGTCCAAAGTTTGTTCTAGTGAGATTTGTGTAAAGGGGTGAATTCCTCGTCGTTGTGATAAAACTTACTTTCAACGCTTTTACCTTTCGGTAGCTACATCTCAAAAACGGTTTCAGATAAACTTTTAAAATTTAATACATCTCTAGAGCACACTTGGAGCTCTTCGCATCGTTTTCCGTTGTTGGTCTATTAGTGAAAAAAAACCGGATTTTTCAGTGTGTTGTTTGCTGCACGATAGTTTTGGAATATTATTTTTAAATTTTCAGAAAACTTTCCTCTCTGCGGTCTTACAAATTCAAGGGTCAGTTTAACGCACTTTTGCCCACACGGTTCAAGCTTTCGACAAAAAAAAATTAAAAATTCTAAGAAAATTATGGTTATTGCAGTATGCTTTCAAAAAATCGTATTTTTAAAATACGAATATCGGAATTTTTAAAAAAATTAGTTTTTTTTATATTTTATTTTACGTTTTTTTGCTTCAAGAATTAGTTTCATAATATATACTATACTATATATTATACGACAAGACAAACATATTGAGAAGCACAAAATTGCAATTAAAGTTTGAGCTAAATATTTCACTAAATAATTACTTACGTGCAAAAAAAAATTCCAGAGATTTTGCTCGTCACTGACCAACATTAAATTTTACTATGATTTAGCCGTACTCTTTGAAATTTCGGGGTATTTTTTTTAAATTACACCGTTTGGAAAACAAGCTCCTGCCAAAAAACTTACACTATAGGATAAAAACTAAAAAGGTACTATTTTTTGAACTAATAACCAAATGATATCTCTTATTTTGAAGCCGAATACAGATTAAATTACTTATCCTTTCACACGAAAGGAAAGAATATATTTTCTACAACTTTCGAATTTACTGTTTGGACCCCTTTTCTACAGTAAAAAATATTTTGTGTTTTCGTCATAAGTTATTGCAGTAACGATTATAAAGAAAAATAAGAGTAATATTTAACAATTCAAAGGTACACGGCGCATGAACGGATTATTCGATTTTACTGCGTTATAGTATAGTAACAATTAAAATTCAATAATCTAACGTACGTAGTTTTTTCTGAGCTATCCGATTAAATCATCAAATAAAAAACAATTGAAATATGGCCGAAAAACTGATTTTTGGAACAAAATTCACCATGTATATTATATATATATATATATATATATATATATATATATATATATATATATATATATATATATATATAATATATATATATATATATAATATATATATATATATATATATATATATTTATATATATATATATATAAATATATATAGCAAAGTAGAGTTGATGAAAAGTAAAAATTATAAAACCTATGAGCTAAACTTACTTGTAAAATTATTAAAAACTTTTTGTACAGTTAAATTATTAAAAACTATATTTGTATCCTAGCAATTAACATAAATTATTTAAAATACATATATAAGATATTTGATTATTATTATACAAAATAACCTCATTTAACTGTCATACAACAAGATTTGTAGTTTGGTGTTTTTTTATATATATATATATATATATATATATATATATATATATATATATATATATATATATATATATAAAATATATATATATATATATATATACAGCATTTTAAGTAATTTATGTTAATTGCTAGGATTTAAAAAGTTTTTAATAATGTACCAATTCTAACTGTACTCATTTTACAAGTAAGTTTAGCTCATAGATTTTATAATTTTTACTTTACATCAACTCTATATTGTAGCTTTGAAGAAGAAAATAAAGAATTTCCTATAAATTTCACCCGTAAAACTTGGCATAGTAAAAATGAGTTTTGCTTCACAACGTTTTAATTTGTTATTTAACATTTGTTTTTCGGATGAATGTACCTCATACATACCGCTTACCCAATATTTGTATCTGCTATACCCACAAAAAATTAATGTCTGGGCCGGCATTTTCGGAAATCATATTGTAGGACCTTTCTTTATTCCTGGAAACTTGACGGGGGAGTTGTATATGTTGGAAAATATATATATATATATATATATATATATATATATATATATATATATATATATATATATATATATATATATATATATATATATATATATATATATATATATATATATATATATATATATATATATATATATATATATATATATATATATATATAATATATATATATATATATATATATATATATATATATATAATATATATATATATATATATATATATATATATATATAGAATCCAAAAATATATATATATATATATATATATATATATATATATATATATATATATAAATATATATATATATATATATATATATATATTTTGCTTCCGATGTCGTGTCCGGTTAAACCGGAAATTAAAACAAAATATATAAACCTGAACTATCAAATCTATTTATAATATACAGCGTGATTTTTTTTAAATCAGTTTTTCGCCCTATTTTGTATCTGACTTTCAATTATATATTTCGAAAAATATTTCGAGGGCCCGGAAAAAAATGAATAAGTTAGGTTTTTAAATTTTAATCCCAACTAAACCATTACGGAGTAAAAACAAGTGGCCCGCTTACGTGAAACACCCTGTACAATATTTAAATTTTCCGAAAATCAATTTAGCTCGTTTTGAATTATTTGTACGCATTTCTCGATATGTTTTAGTATAGTAATTGTGAAAAAAAAATTGTTTTGAATTTTTTTCATTCATATAAATATATTCCCGGAATAATCAAAAGGCTATTTTTGTTGCGGGAGAACGCCGACCAAGTAAAATATTTAAAAATAGGTTAAGGCCTTTAACGACATCTTTTTCACCATAATTAATTTAATTTTCATCATTCAAAAAGTGAATGCTCTTAAAACCGAATAGGTAGAGACACATGGCGACGTTAGAAGCAAAAAGCCAAAGCAATTAAAGTTTACCGCCAAAGAATTGAGGACAAAACGGACAGAAAATATTTTTCTTATATAAAGTCGTTTAATAAATAACATTTGCACCATTTAAGGTTTGAAAACGTTGTTCAAAATCTGCTCGAGAAAATTTACTGGAATGTAAGAAGTTCTTTGAAAAAACATATTTTCTCGTAGATATCGGTATTTTTCCAGTTTCGTTGTTTGTACTAACGACCTTTACCAATATATTTTCTTGGGAGAAAGAATAACGAGAATGACACAAAGAAATAAATTTACTTTAATTTTCTTTCCAAAAATATTGTTTTTAAAAGTAATTTATCAGGCACAAAGCTTCACTCTACCGTTAGAGGCAGGAGGGATGGAATAGTGTAACTGTGAACTGTGAAAAATGATAAAAAAAAACAAAATATCGGTAACAGTTTTGCATAAAATATCAATGCAACAAAACTAATGAAATTCAATAAATATCATTCTAAGAAAGATTTATCTTCCATTATGTTTTATATTTCGAGAATAAATAGTAATTTTCTAATTCTAATTTCTAATAAGTATTTAGGAAGGTACATTCCTTCGATGACTAAGGCAGGATTAGGCAGCTCCCGGATACAAATAATTAATTCTTCATAGTGGGACAAGGATCCTTAATTAAAATCTTAGTATGTATGAGCATAGGGCTATTATTGTACTTTATTATTTATAGGATGTTTTAATCTTTAGATACATATATGTATATCGGCTGATTCACGGTGGATGTCGTATTAGATTGGAGAACTGATCAGCGGAGGGAAATTTTGGCTACAAAAGGTTGTTCGTCTTTTTGTAATATTTTCAGCCCCCTCCCTGAAATTCCTTAATTTGTAGGTAACCCAACTTTTTTTTCTCTCAAATCCGATACTAGCAGCAAATTAGAGGTCTGCTCATTTCGTTACAATAAATTGAGTCTACATAAGTTTTTAATTAAAATTAACTTATCCAGTGACTTTCGAAAACTTCATTGAATTATCTTGAGAGGATTGATTAAATGATAATGGTATTTATTATTGCCCTAT
The DNA here is from genome assembly GCA_030620095.1 of Kuschelorhynchus macadamiae. Classification (NCBI taxonomy): domain Eukaryota; kingdom Metazoa; phylum Arthropoda; class Insecta; order Coleoptera; family Curculionidae; genus Kuschelorhynchus; species Kuschelorhynchus macadamiae. The sequence goes on along the minus strand of JAUTXW010002819.1, from coordinate 126,883 downwards.
ACGTTAAGAAACAACTTCCTAATATCACAAAATTTTACTTTGCAATTCGCAGGAAAAAAGTACCCGAATTATTGAAATTCTAGGACAGATTTTACCCACATTTCCTTCCAAATATTTATTTGGCAAATACATATACACATAAAATATTAAATTCCGTTAATATCTGTTTCATCATTGTATGAGCTAGTAACATTAAAATTTTGAATTATGTTGCTCTCATAAAGGCAGCGTATTGCAATTTTGATATTATTGGGTTGTGGGGACAAAATACTGAGCCAAAATGAAGTTTGTGTGTTGTTCAATGAAAAGTATGAGTAGGATATTTTACAAATTTGAAGAGCATGGGACAATTAGGGATTTACCTAAAACGAGCCGACCATCCGTTTTAACTGAAGACAAAAAACCTGATATACTCCTATTAGTACAAGAAAGTCCACATTCTTCAACTAATACGTTAGCGCTAAATAACTGACAGTAGAGCTTCTGTACAGAGCCAGAAGTATCACCCGTATAAAGTGCATGTTGTACGGGAACTTCTTGAAGATGACTACGATAGGAGATTACAATTCTGTGAAGAAATTATGGGAAGATATGATGAAAATAATATATATTTCCAGAATGTTATCTTCTCCGATGAGGATACATTTTATTTAAATGGGATGACCAGTAGACATAATTATCGATTCTGGTCTCATCAAAATCTACAGTGGATGCGCGAGGGACATCCACAACATCCCTAAAAAGTCAATGTGTAGGCTGGCATAACAAATAACCGAATTTTAGGGCCATATCTCTTTGAAGAAAATCTTAGCATACTTAGATTCTCTCTCAGTCAATTTAATACCTGTATTAGCAGTAATGTTTCTTAACGAGAGTGATCCAGGTATTCCCCATGAAAGAATATAGTTTCAACAATATGGCGCACCACCGCATTTTGGTATAAATGTTCGAAGGTATTTGGATGAAATTTTCACAAATCGGTGGATAGGTTGGCGGAGTCCCATTGAAAAGCCACCGAGGTCTCCGGACCTCACACCATTGGATTTATTTATATAGAGGTATTTGAAGGAGAAAGTGTTTAAAAACAGATATAGGTAATATTTAACAGCCGAAAGAATTAGATGTGCGGTTGATAGTATTTACCACAGATTCGGTGCATGTTAAGTAAAAGGTGGATATCACTTTTAGCCTTTGTTACATTAGCCGAATCAGGTGACTGCTAAGGATCCCCCTAGGATTATAATTTTAATGGACTCGTTTTACTGTAACGAATGAGCAAACCCCTAATTTGTTGCTAGTATCGGATTCAGATTTAGAATACCTTTTCAGGGAGCCCCCACATGAGCAAGTTTGTCATTTGAAATAAAAAGTTGGGGTGCTTCCAAATTAAAGGGTTGCAGGGAGGGGTTGAAAATATTACAAAAAGATAAACAATCATTTAAACCACATTACGTGCGTTTTTGTGGAAAATTATTCATAGAGAAGATATGAATTTTGTGCGTTTCTTTTGAAAAGCCATATATGACGTCTTCTAGAGCATTCATGTTCGATGGTTTTTCCGAAAGATATTGTAATAATAATAATACATTACTGTCATTCTCCTAAACGGCGGACATTAATAATAACTCAAATACGAATGTATTGAATATATTTATATTACATGGTTAGTGCGGTATAACAATTAGTAGAACATGTAGTACATTTAATGAAACATCAGAGTATCAGAATTTGCCACAAATAAATGATAGGAAATTTCTTCGAATCCAAAGCAATTGTAGAAATCTGGTTTCAACTTTAAAAGTATCACCAAATTTGCTTAAACCCGTGACTATCTATCAATGAAGAGAATGAAATTAAAGTTTTGGCATATTTCCATGCATATCCCTAATTTTTCATATGTAGTGCCGAAGAAAATATGGGCATATCATATTAATCAGTTTAAGTAATTTTGGAGAAACATGACATAACTTTAAGATTATACCATGGCTAAACCTCGTAAAACTAAAGATTGACCACAAAGAGTCGGCTTTTATGAAATATTGTTAATACAGTTCAGACTTTTTAAGCAAATTTATACGGAGCGATGCATGAGCCGAATTTTTAAGAAATTTAAGGGCGTTTTTAATCGAGGTAATCGCAATTTTTGGTCCATTAAAACTCTTTATATTACAAGGAGTCAGGATTCCGGGAAAAAATTAGTTTAATAGTTGTTAAGGAATAATCAAGTGAGTTATATGATATACGACGCTAAACTACGCTCTAGAAATTAAGTAGCTAGATATTTTAAAAACAACAGTTCAAGATTTTACTGACAGTTTTTAAATTGAAGAATATCAAAAATGCTGGGATCAACTACATGGAGCTTCTGCCATCAAGGTCGTCCGATATATCTCTGATATGTGAGTTTTTATATATCGCGTGTGCTCAAGGTTAAAATTACAGCATACCACAAAATACCATAGAAAAAGAAACACAAAAAGTTAATAAAACAACTTTTTCTTCAACCAACCATTAAAGATACAGACAAACATAAATATGCAGCAATGATATTTAATGACCCTTTAAGCTAAAAAATTTATAAATACTTTAAAACACATTTAATCGCCTTTAAAACGAATAATACAATAGGTAAGAAACTGGTAAATATTATAAATAAAATAGACATATTAAAATCAGGTATATATAAAATTGTTTGCGACTGTAAGGCCACATATGTTGGTAGAACGTATAGACATTTTAAAATCAGAAAAAACGAACATCGCAGACATCTGAGAAATAACTCAAAGGAATCATTGTTTGCTAAGCATATTTTTGAAACTAGTTATTTATTTAATATTGCTAATAATTTTAATGTGTTGCATGTATGTCCAAAAATCAGATTTTAAATAATTTAGAAACCCTTAGAATATTAGTCAAAATTATTAATTGTGACAGTTTAACCGGTTACACTGGCGGGCATCACAAATGTTTCCGAGATCAAAATATCAAAATCTTACTTAAATACATATAACATGAATCTTAAATTGTTAGAATTTATGTTATATGTATTTAAGTGCGTATTTGTGTTTTTCAATCATCACTTAACCGAGAGCTTTTCATATTTGAGAAATTAGAGAGTTTTGACAAACATGTCGCGAGTTTGTGTAAATAAGCCGAATCATTTTTCTTATATATGTGGTGAAGTGACTTTTGTGAAACAAAAACGTACTTTTAGCTCTTTAATAAAAAAAGGCTTACCACTTGTATTTTGGATGCAAAATTGGAGTCCAGGATAAAAATTGGGCTCCCCATAACTACTGCAACAAATGTGCGTTCAACATTTGAGTTAAGAGGAAAAAAGAGTAAGATGCGCTACGCTGTTCCTATGATCTGGCAAGAACCGAAAACCCGCGTACTGACTATTACTTTTGCTTGACATCTAGGCTTTTTAGAGAAAAAAATGTCTGCGATACAGTATCCAAATTTACAATCCGCCATACGCTCGGTGCCTCATAGTGACGAATTACCTGTACCTAATCCACCTCAGGAATATAACCTTGATTCTGATGATGATCAAACGCATTTAAACGGTAGTGTACAGGAAAATGTCGCCGGCCCATAAACCTCGCAAAACTCTGATATTGTCTGTGAACTCCCCAGTAAAAATTCTCACAAAACAAGTGAAAGTAAACTAATTGACCTTATAAGGGATTTAGAATTGCCGAAGAAAAAAGCAGAACTATTGGCCTCTTGATTGCAACAATTGAATCTACTTTTTAAGATGAACTAAAAGTTTTTGTGTACCGAAGCCGTCAGAAATTCCTAATACCATTTATTAACACGCAAAACAATTTGGTAGCCTATAGGAACATTAAGGGATAAATGGCAGCATTAAATCTGGACTATGACCCAAAAGACTGGAGGCTTTTCATTGATTCCTCAAAAATAAATCTTAAAGTTGTCTAGCTCTTTAATGGAAACAAGTTGCCTTCTGTCCCAATTGGTCATGCAGTCAATATAAAAGAGACAACAGCAATTTGAAATTGTTACTGGAGACCATACAATATGAAAAATATATATGGCAAATTTGTGGGGATTTAAAAGTTGTGGCGATTTTGCTTGGAATGCATCTAGGTTATACCAGATACTGCTGTTTTCTCTACAGAAAGAAAATTTGGCCACCGAGAGAGTTTTTTGAGCCAGGAATGAAAAATGTAATCAGCACGCCATTAGTTTCCCCTGAAAAGATTTTACTACCGCCACTTTTATGAAATTGGGACTTATGAAAAAACTTTGTGCATGCCAAGGACAAAGAAGGCCGTGCTTTCAGTTATTTAAATTAAAAGCTCCCTAGAATCAGTTCCGCTAAAATTAAAGAGGGAATATTTATGGATCCCCAGATTAGGAGACTTTCCGGAGATGCGCCATTCGATTCCATGCTTGAATACAAGGAAAAAACGTTTCGAATGCTTTTAAAATGCTTGTAACATATTTTTTGGGAAACATTAAAACAGAAAACCATAAAGACCTGATTACGTACTTTTGTTTTACCAGAACCTAGGGTATAGTATGTCGTTGAAAATTCATTTCCTAGATTCTCATCTGGATTACTTTCCGGAAAGTTGAGGTGTTGTAAGTGACGAGCATAATAAGCAGTCCCACTAAGATATTTCAATTATAGAAAGAAGGTATCAGGGAAAATGGAACTGTGAGATCCCAACTACGGCTGGACTATTACGAGAGATACCCCAGAGGCTGCTTTCGAAAGACAGACTAAGAAGCGCAAAATGAGTGTCTAAACTTTAGATTTAATGATATAAATGTGCTATTTAATTGCTTTTGTTGAACCAACAATATATTGTTATCTGCGTTTTGTATGTTCATTGTATATGCCTATAAATTAAAATTTTGTAACAAATAATGCAGATTTTTTTTGGGAGCCAACTAATTTCTTTAATAGGTATTAGATTTTTTTTTGCGAGTCAACTAAATTCTTTAGTAGGTATTTTTAGTTACTCAGGTGTAGTTGAATCCAAAAAAATAGATTTTTTTATTGATTTAAAAAGTTCCGTTTATATATGAATGACTATATACAAAGGTTTTGTGGTTCTGTGGGTGCTCGCAGATCGGTCAAAGTTTCGTTAACAGGTCGACAAGTTATTCAAAACGCTGTTTTCTCGATTAACCGTAGCAAGTCTTAACTAGTTAACTTGTAAACCGTAACATCTAACAACCCTTGTCAAAATATATGCTTAAATTCCCAACAAAACTTTCACAGTAATTTTATTTTCTCTTTATTTTTTTTAGAACACATTAGACTTAAACAATTAAATACAACATACTTTAGTTTTATGTTTTTGTGCAATTAACCAAACAATTACAATACCATAATTACGCCTAGTTCAGCACCATCTGGTATAAGTAGTAATTGGGATAGAGCTAATCCAAATAAGATAATTTTTTTTGGCAAAAACATACTAAGGTAGATATCTTAAGATGAATAAATATGGATTATACTTTCCGTTCGGAAGAGGGAAGACCTAATATATAGGTAAATTAAAATTAGGTTGCTTTCATTCAACTAAGTACGTTTTGTCTCGCCATGTTGGTTTCTTCTTTGTTTAATCTTTGTTTTTAATTAATATACGCGAGACAAATCTCTGATTATGTGTAAATTAAATACTGTTATTTTTTACTTCTTAATAAGAGAATAGTTCATGTAAGTAATGAATATATTTTTATTTTTAATAAAAGCATGTGATTGCTAGGTTAGTATAATATTTTGATGCATTATATTCTTGCAGCTGTTCTGAAGAAGAGAAGAACTCATAAACCGGTAAACTTAGTAACTATTCTTGTGTGAATAAGATATTTTCCTTTCATATGTTATTAAAAATGTGACTCACATTACGAGTAAATTTGTGGGTACCTATAAAACACTTAAGTTTGGTATGGACCATCTTTTTGTGATGCAGGTCTGAGAAAAAAGACAGATAGAAAATTTTGTATGAGAGCACAACATCTTTTGAACTAAATGAGATTTTGAAACAATTCTCTCGTGAATGACTTTCAAGAATAATTAAATAAAAAACAATTTCTGGCCTCTTTGAAATTCCACCCTTAGGAGGTTAAATGTGTTTTTACTTTTTTTTTATAGTGTCGCTTCAACTAAATAATATTTTTACGTTTTTTTTTTTACTTTCCTCGTGAGGAAGTATTATAATAGCAAAAAAATCACCCCCCCCCCACCGGAGATTTTTCAGATCTTCGCGCTTCATTTTCCCTAAATGCCAGAAAAAACATGTTTTCTAAATTACGTCGGTATGTCTGCCAATATGCCGCAATACCTAAAAAAATACTTACAGGATTAATTTCAAATATTCGTCAAAATTAACAAGTTAATAAAGCAATATTTCGGTAAAAATACAATCTGTCTGAACGAAGCGGTCTAAGTAGAATATTAAAAAAATTATTACTAAAGTAAACTATCCTATTTATTTCAAATTTTGCCCAGAAGTCAAGTGTAACATAAGAATAAACGGTCGAAATCTTGGTACGCGTCCAAGATGAAGAAACAAAATGATGGCCTAATAAATAAATAATATAAGAAATCAAACTGAGAAACTACCTATTCGTTTAATTTCAAATTTTGGACGAGAATTTTATGTGTAATATGTGAGCTTGTAAAATTCAAAATGGCGGTACAAAATAAGTAAAATTATTGAAGAATCAGCGTGAAAAACTTTCATATTCAACTGACTTTAAATTTTGCACAAAAACTAAATGTCATACAGAAAAAAAAAACTGGTAAAATGCTTGGTACGAATTCATCATGGTGGAACAAAATGCCAACCTAATAAAATTTAAAATAATTAGTGTAAAAACTGCTTGATGAATTTATTTTAAATTAAGCCCAAGAATCAAATGTGGCGTAGGCAGATACTATTAAAATATTGGTAGAAATCCAATATGATGCAACAAAATGGCGCTCAACAAAAATGCTTGAAAAGACAGTAATGACTATGTACTGGACTAAATTGGGTCACTCTTCACCATTCCTAATAAAAGGATAGATTCATAACGAGGAAAGTTCCGGGTAAAAGAAATTTTCCAATTTTTTAATGCTACTCTCAACAATGTGAAAGGGGTCAGTCAAATTTGATTTTTTTATTTTTTTTTAATGTCCTTTACGCACAAACTTAATTAATGAGACATCGAGGCTATCATCGTCTCTTGGCCGTCCGCTATAGGCAAACCAAGAGGCACGATGTGACGTCAGGCTATAAACGCGTCTATTCGCTATTTTTTAAATGCAATTTTCACCAGGGAAACGTTTTAATCGAAAACTATTTAATATATTATGAATTTCGTGTCAGGTTCTGGCAATATTTGTTTGTTAATGTATATAACGTTTTCATACATATGTACAAGTTGCTTAATGTGATTTAGAATTAAAATCAGCCTATTAAAAATTAGCCATTTCAAGCAAAAATTGATCAGTGGACTGAAAATTATATCGTTTGAGATATAAATTCACACCTCAACTTTTACCCATTACAAGATAATAACGAAATTAAAGTAATTTGCTTTCTAGAATTCCTTAAAGTTTGAAACAACCAAGATTTTGAGAAACCAGAAATTCGAAATCAACAAAAGAAGTATGTGCTAGTAAGCTGTCACAATATACTTAAGTACTCTATTTAGCCTAAAAACCTGAATTTAAAACTTAATATAAAACTGCAAAATTATAATGATAAAAATATCCCGTAAAAAGCAATTATATTTTTTGTCAGAGTCAGGCAATAATTCAATAACCACATCTATATACTATTAATATTTGCTGTACAATATAAAAAAACTGTATTTTATCATATTTACCTGCCACGGCCATCTGCCAAAAGGTGCATTTTTTCCTCCTACTATTCTTGTTTGCGCTTTGGTAAACATTTGAGGAACGCCGCATTCTGCAGAAAAATAAAGATAAACATAAATTCCTATTAAACATTTAAGTCTGTTTATACGTTCTTTGTACATAATGATTTGAAACATATTTTGGATTCGACAAATGTCTGCTGCAGGAATTTGTGTTTTCGTGTAGATACAAGTTTAGTTGCTCATTACATCGTCTACTTCCGGTACATGTTTATTTTAAGTTTGCTCGTAAGAGATTTTTGTAGTTGTGAGAGAATATTAGTTCTCTAAATGGGCCACGTATACATCTTATGGACTAATGGGAACCATCAAAATTCATAAAATTTTACGATGTTATAGATTTCGGCTTTCTGATTATAAAATTTTTTGTTAGCAGAACTCAATCCTCTGACTAGTTTCAGAGATACAGGTGCCCAATCCCAATAAAATATATGGAGAAAACAAGATGACACCAAATTTCTTTTTTCAACATATATACCCTACAGTATTTCCGAAAATAATAAAAAAGTTTTATTTGAACATAAGTCGGCAAATGGTTAGCTCTTGATATACAGGCTGTTATTGTAAACGCTATTTATCCTATATTTAGGAAACAAAGCGTTTCTCTTCTTATTTTCATATTATTTTTTTTTTCTTATTTTGAGAAGTACTTTTATTTTATTTGGGTAAAATTTAATGTCCTGTATCTCTGAAACCAGTCGTAGGACTGATATATCCCCATAAATACTTTTAGTCCGGAGGTCGAAAACTATATATATATATATATATATATATATATATATATATATATATATATATATATATATCAATTTGACAGTTCACCAATATATCCATAACTTCATCCTTTTTTTTTTCGTATTTTCATGTTTTTATAGTCCTTAGAATAAAATTTACACAGTTTCTCGTAAGTGTTACTTTAAATCATCACCCTGTCTAAGCTTTGACAAACGACGAGTTGCATAAAATAGCCAACATTTTAAAATATTTGTCGCTAAGCTCGCATGAGTTAACTAACACCACCGACGGTTTCCCTTTTTAAAAAGTTTTATTTTTCTAAAATATTGTAAGTACAAAATATATGTATTCAAAATGGCTTCTTCTGACTGACTGCCGCGGCTCCGCTGAAGCGTAATATTATAACAGCCTCGTTGACATAGGATCCGCTGGCTCAGCAGTTCTTGGGGATGGAACGTGACATAACTCCTCCCTCCTCAGACTTAACTACACCTGGTATGGGGTAGTTCAATTGGTGGGCGGCTAGTTTCTGGCTGGGTGGTTGTCTTCTTGAAGAACTTTCTTTGAACCATCACTTTGCACAATGCATAGTCGCATAGTATAACTAAAATAATGTAAATTATAATTGTCCATAAGCTGGGTAATTTTGAGATTTTGTCAAAAATAATTCGTGGTTGGTTTTTTGAAATCTTGTTCTTTAGTGCATGTAATTCATCAAGTGAATGCTTAAGTTCAGTAGTGGTAGGTATGGCTGCGTTTTTTCAAAATCAGGAAAGATTATTGGCTGTTTCTCGAATTTGGTTGGACTCTCGTTGTTGATTAATGATATTCCATCAAATTTGGCTCGGCAACCGGTCGGCAGAGTAACTAGGTAACTTCCCTGTAACTTCTGATGTTCTTCTTCCTGGGAACATTTTATGTCGATGGCTGTACTTCTAGGAACAATGAGTAACCATTTATTAGAAGTATCTAGTTGGTTTGCGACTGGTCGTGTTATAGTGACGTCAACTTGTTTACATGTGGAGGTGCTTGTACTGGGCTGTAACAGCTGAACTTCACAGGGGCTCCATTGGTCTATTTCTTTCAATTCTTCATTTTCGCAGATAAACAGATTGGGCTGTATTTCTTGGCATGGTGTTCCTCGATGAGAGTAGTGTAATTGATTTTTAATTAAATATTTATCATGCGGTATGACAACCTTAAACAGACTCTGGTGCGCCACTGGTACAGAATATAAATGATAATATTCAAAATTGTAAGGAGCAACTATTGGTACCTTTAATAGGTACGTTATTTTGTTATTTAGTATAAAACAGTTAATTTCAATTAGTTTTTCATAGTGGAAAATATTTTCTAGATCAGTGGGTAAAGGTAATCTATTGAAACCTACTATTTTTCCAACTTCCAACAACGTAATTTCTTTTGACAGATCGGTTAATTTTATTATACTTGGATGAATAATTTTTAATTTAGAACATGCTATCGAGTTTTCAATATCCTGTAGGATTAGATCTATGATTTCATACAAATTGTTAATTTGGTTTAGAATATCTTTAATAAAGTGCATGTTTTCCCTATATGTAGTTTTTTGCACGATTATGCTAATTTGATTTATTCTATTTTCGATAAGATTTTCATTTTGGCCTATTTGTTGAATAGTAGTGTTAAATTTGTCGATGACGCTTGAGGAAATTGAGTTTTGGTCTCGAATGTTTTCAGCCAATTTACTTTGATTTTCTTCTAACTCTTTTATTAGTTTTTCATAATGTTCGCCATCGGCTGCATCTAAATTTCCTGTCACTACTTTGAAAACAGAGCCTACTATATTTACTAAGCCTCTTTTATTTCGTTGAGGATGAGGTATAATTTCTTTTAATTTGTTTTCTACCCTATCTTGTGTAATTTTTAATATTTTTAAATAATTAGTCGACTCAGCATAATATTCTTTGTGAGTAATTAAGGAGTTGGTTATGTTTTGTGATTTATAATGTAATTTGTTAATTTGTACTATAATGGGATTTAAATCATAATAATGTATAAGTGTGAAGGTGTATTCTTTAAGTTTTGCTTGTCCTAGTTTTAACGGCAAAATTCCTGGGTTGTCGTCTAGCTGTCTGATCGTGACTTTATCTCCGTCTCCGATAACGGCCCCGACAAGGCTGAAATATAATATTTATATTTTAGTCAAAGTTGTACGTTTGTCTAAGTGGGCGTTTTAAATTATCCATATGAATTTTAGAATGAGACTGAGTTGATATGGTTTTACGATTTTGATTCACTGCTTCGACTTTTGTAGGATCTGCAAATTTGTCAGAGAGTTTTTGTCTTATGTGTTTCTTAATATAGACTTTTTGGTCTGGGCTATATAATTCAGGGTTATCGCGGTTTTCGTTGATTTTTGAGATAAGTTTTTCTTTATGATCGATTAATTTTTGGTTTATATTTGAATACATTAATTGTGATTTTTCTTTGTGGGTGTTAATGTAATCACCTAATAATATTTGGTCTAAGTTAATATTAAACGGGTGATTTGGGGAGATATGACCATTAATTACATCGATTGGCTTTAAATTTATAGCTGAATGGATTGAATGATTGTACGCTAGAACTGCGTATATCATTTTTTGTGTTATTGGTGTTTTATTAAAATTTTGGTTATTAAGTAAGCGTATATGCTCCGCTATAGTGGAATGGAATCGTTCGACTAAACCATTCGACTGGGCGTGATTAGGGGAACAAAAATGTATTTTAATTTTGTGTAGATTTAAAAGTTCTGTCACCATAGTATTTTTAAATTCGGTACCATTATCGACTATGATTTGTTTAGGTATACTGTGATGAGAGAAAAACAACAGTAGTTTGTCTACCACTTCAGTGGCGGCGAGAGATTTGAGTGCATATGCTTGGGCGTATTTTGAGAAACTATCTATTATAGTTAAAAATTTGGTTTTTTCAAGTGTATATGTGTCTAAGTGTATGATTTCAAATGGTTTGGTAGCCGTGGGTGTGACATTCATTTGCATATTAATTGGGTGACGTTCGTATTTACTTTTTTGGCAAATTTCGCAGTTGTTAATGTATGTTTGAACAGAGTTTTTCAAGTGCGGCTAATAGTATTTATCTTTAATTCGGTTTAATGTTTCATCAATGCCGCGATGATTGGTTTTTGATTCGTGATAGTTTTGTATTATTTCGGGAATGCTTTGCTTGTCGGTGACGTCTTTCAATTTATTTAGACATCTTTTAAATTTTAAAGATGGCCATTTAAATGTTTTTCGAATGACCTCACAAAATGGCTCGTATATTTCCGGTTTTTCGAAATATAAGTGGTATTGCTTATCGGGAATTATTAATTCTTTAACAAAAGTTAATATGTCCTGGTCAAAGTTATTTTCGGATATTTGAATATTGATACGACGTTTTTTCTCAAATAAAATGGTAGTTTTTGGTTTTGCTGGGGAATGCAGTACTGAAGAAATAATTATTTGGTTAGAACCATAATTTACGGGAATATCGCAGATGGGGATTCCTATTATAGGATCTTCGCTTTCGTTGGTGTGTACTGTCATATTTTCATCAGGTGTTTTGTCGTCAGCTGATTTATGTGCTCTCATATCATTGACCTGTGCGAGGTCATTATCATCAGCTTGTGCTACGGTAGACATTTGGTCTAGATTTTCTTCTTCCCTTAGGTTTTCTTGTAATTCTCGGTTAAATTCTTCGATATATTGTTTTAGTGGGAAGTCTTCCGTTGTCTCTTTTGTATGCAGTTCAATTCGAGAAAGAGCATCGGCGTTTGTATTTAATTTACCCTTTTTGTATATTATGTTGTAATCATACTCGTCTAGTTTAATTCGCCATCTTAGTAATTTAGAGGTAGGATCCTTTAAGGAGAAAAGCCATTGAAGTGGCTTATGGTCAGTTATTAAATTTATTTTTCTGCCAAATATGTACGGACGAAAATACTTGGTGGCCCAGACAATTGCCAGGAGCTCTTTTTCGATTGTCGAATAATTCCTTTCGGAATCATTTAGTGTCCTTGATGCGTACGCTACAGGCAGGTCTTGTCCAATTACACCCTGTGAGAGGACACTCCCAATACCCACGTTACTTGCATCTGTGGTTAAGTTAAAGGGTTTTGAGAAGTCTGGGTACTGTAGTATAGGTTCATTTACTAGCAAATTTTTACACATATCGACACATTCTAAGAATTCTTTATTATGTTATATAGTGGCACCTTTTTTTAAACACTTAGTAAGTGGCTTTGTTATTCCCGCGAAGTTCTTAATGAATCGCCTATAATACCCTAACAATCCTAAGAAACCCTTAATCTGTTTCGTTGTTTTAGGAATCGGAAATTTTTTGATAGCTTCTATCTTGTCCGGGTTTGGTTTAACGCCATTTGCTGTGACTACATGGCCAAGATACGCTACTTCTTTTCGCAAGAATTCCGATTTATCTAATTGGATTTTAAAATTAGACTCACGCAGACGCTGAAAAACACTTCTTAATCGTTCTAAATGTTCTTGAAGTGATGTAGAAAAGACTATTATGTCATCTAGGTATACTAAGCATTTTTCGTTCTGAATTCCGCGAAGAATGTTGTCCATTACCCGCTGAAACGTTGCGGGGACGTTTTTCAGCCCGAATGGCATTCGCAAAAATTCATAGTGCCCATTTTCGGTGCTAAACGCCGTTTTTTCAATGTCACTGTCGTGTACTTGAATTTGATGAAATCCACTAGCCAAATCTAAGGTTGTAAAATATTGGCATTTGCCTAATTTGTCTAATAAGTCTGTAATATTAGGGAGAGGATAACGATCATCAAGGGTCTTAAAATTTACACCCCTATAATCTAAAACTACCCTATATTTAGCCACCCCCGAGGCATCTGCCTTCTTAGGGACCACCCAGATGGGTGAGCTCCACGGAGAACTATTAGGTTGTATAATTTTTTGGTCTAGCATCTTTTTTATTTGGTTTTCCACCTCTTTTTTGTGTATAAAGGGGTAGCGGTATGATTTTGTATACACCGGTATCTCATCTGACGTTCTAATTCGATGTTTTATTTTGCTAGTGAAAGTTAACGGGTCGTTTTCATTATAAAATATGTCCGAGTATTCATGAATTAATTTTAAAATTTTAATTGTTTCTTCATCATTTAAATGGTCTATGCGAAATTTAGAAAAATCTAATTTCGATTTGGGACAGTCATCAAAGTTATTTAACTCGATCTCACGTAATTCATTTGAATTAAACTTTTCCACGGTAATCGTCTCTGAGAGATCTAACGTTACGGGCTCGCAAGTGTTATTTAACACTGTTGTTATCGCAATGCCTTTTCTCGCAACTGATAAACACTCCGGTATCTCGCAGTTGTGTAATTTTTGATGAGGTATTATTATGTCACCATTTTTTATGGAAGTCTTGATTTTTATAACTTGCTCGACACGAGGCGGAATTGTTATACAATGTATTTGATTTTGTGTTTTATGAAATTGCAATTTAACGCGCGCATAAGGTGTTTCTAGGAATCCCTTATGATAGTCAAGGTTGGCTTGCAAAAGTTTAAGATTGTCGAGTCCTAGGAGACCGTCGAACACATTGTGGAATTTAAAGAGATAAAATTTCATATTCTTGTTTACGGGTAAATTAAATATTTTTGATGAAGGTATAAAAGCGCTGTATTGATGAGCCGATTTTTGGAATACTGTTGAAACCAAAAATGGGTCATTAATTATACAATTGGGATATAATTTTTTGGCAATATTTGGGTCGATAAATGATCTAGTCGAACCTGAGTCTATTAGTATTTTTAAATTTGTTTCGGGAAATACGATATAGGAGAGTTCGCTAGAATTAGACATATTAAATGAAATTACTTCAGTTAAGTCTTTTTGTCTTGTTGCGTCGGGTTCCGAAAATTTTCCTTATTTTCGGTTGTTTCTTCATAAGAATATTGTTCAAGAGGCGCGGTATTATATATGTCAGATTGGACATTTGCTTCCTTATATTCATTATTTACATAAGAATCAGAATTATTTTGGTCATAATATTGATACTGATATTGATCATTTTGATTATATTGGCAATATTGGCTATCGTCATATGAGAGTTGCTCTGGTTGGTAGAGATCTTGAGTTTCGGCGTTATAGACCTCTTCAAAAACTAGTTTTGGAGGGTTATAATTTGATGTGCTAGGCAAGGGTTTAAAGACCGACGTCTCTATCCCCGACATAGGCGTGGGTGTTTGTAATTGTTTCTGTTGGTTTGGTTTGCCGAAAACTTGAGAGTTCGAAAAATATTTTGGTTGTGGCCTATTTGGGTTTGGGCGCACATTTATAGGTTGTGTTGGAAAGCTGGGTCTAAAAGCGTTGTGTGGTGTTTGCGAATTAAAAGGCCGATTTTGGTTTATTGCGAAATTGGGTTGAAAACTATTAAAATTATGTTGCATGGGCCTAAAATTACTATTTTTTGGGATTACTGGACTAGATTTGGTTTGATTCTGAAAAGAGTGTATATTGTATTCTTGGGTTACAAATTGCAATGCTTGCATTAAGTTTTCTGGCCGCATACACCTTATGGTTGTACCAAGCGGTTCTTTTAGCCCTGATAAGAAAGTTTTAAGAGCAAGATCATTATATAGCTCGCGTTTTAAAAGTTTCGCAGATATAGTATTTTCATGTGAATCTATATAGGAACATAACAGATTTAAAATGTGTAATACTCTATCATAGAAATCATTAGGCTTTTCATTCGGTAATTGTTTCATCATAACCAAGTCTCTATTTAAACAAGCTTCATCTCTATGATCCGCAAAATTACGACGCAGGGTGTCCTTCAGACTTTCCCACGTACCAACATTTTGAATATTTGCAACTAATTTTGCATGGCCAGTAAGTTTCCCTATTATAGAGTTAAGTAAATAAATGTTTTGAAAATTTTGTGCATTATTCGTATCATAAAAACTATCGATAAGTGATTGGCAAGTTGAAAGATACCTATTTAAATCATTCGGATTTCCATCAAAAACAGGGACACAATTTAGGTACTCTGGCTTAAATTGAGCCATATTGCTTGTAATTAAATTATTTATTGATTGATTATTGATATCTAAATTTGTAGATTCTAAATTTTCACTAATATTATTTGAGTTTGTGTTTGTATTTAAATCTAATGCCTCTAAATTTGTATTAGAAACAGAGTCAGTTGAAGGTGTCGAAATTTTTAAACCTTGTAATTCCGCGACAATATTTTCAATAGACATCAAGAGTAAATCAATTACACTTACAGAAGTATTTGAAGGGCAACTCTGGTCATTTCTATAAGGCAAGCTTTGGTTGGGCGATTGAGGTCCTTCCCCAAATATTTGTCCTTGCGAAGACAGGCGATATTGGTCCTATCCTCCGTTGGTCAGCTGTTCGATGGTAATCCACAGTTCTGCGATAGATTGGAAATTTTCGATGTTCGGAAAATTTCACTCTGCTTCAAGCACCTCCGACAACGTCACAACAAATTGTTCTTTTCCGGTTAATCCGTAGAAACGAAAAAATCAATACAGTCGATATGTATCGATTTCCGAAAATCCGTTCCGACTGCGCCAGTTAACTAACACCAGCGACGGTTTCCCTTTTTAAAAAGTTTTATTTTTCTAAAATATTGTAAGTACAAAATATATGTATTCAAAATGGCTTCTTCTGACTGACTGCCGCGGCTCCGCTGCAGCGTAATATTATAACAGCCTCGTTGACATAGGATCCGCTGGCTCAGCAGTTCTTGGGGATGGAACGTGATATAACTTATGCAAAGGCGAAATAAAAACAGGGATCATAAGATATGCAATTGAAACCGGTATGTTTTTTTAGGTAGATAAACAAAATGTCAATAGATGTCCGTTCCTGAATATGACTTAATTTGTAAATACGTTAAAAAAAATCATCACCAGCAAATTAAAGTGAAGAAAGTACTTGTGCACTCTGCCTTCTCGTGCTTTTTACTTCCCTTTTAAGAAGAAAAACTTAGTTGTAAAAAAATCACCCTCGAGATGTTTGCAGATCTTCCCGTTTTAGATATCGAAAAAATGTTTCTGTATTTCGCTTTGTCGTTCTGTTGAACTGACTGCGCAGCATAACTTAAAAACGGCTTATACGTTTGACGTCAGTTTTAACCAAAATCAAGGGTAATATAAAGAACATGTTGTATTTTCGTAAAAATCCGATAAAGTGGAACAAAATAGAACAAACAGAAAATAGTGACTTAATAAACGTTAAAAAATCGGTATTCGAAAAATATTTTGCCAATTGACCTCTAATTTTATACAAAAATCATGAATAATATGGAGAGAAACTAGTAATATGTTGCTGCAAATGCGTTATGACGATACAAAATTACGGTCTAATATATTTTTTGAAATACCGGCTTTAAAAACTACTTATCTAATTGAATTCAGATTAGGCATAGAAATCAGGGGTAATACAGAGATGAACTGGTAAAATTTAAGTCTGAATGGCAAAATGGCAGCCTTAAGTCTGGCTTAAAAAAAGGCGGCCTAATAAAATATTTCCATTTGCTGGAACAAGTTTTTAAGCCTTTTTTTTTCGAGAGAAATAATAAATTACATAATCTATTTTATTGCAGACTATATAAAAAGTTTGTCAATATAAAATGATTTACTTGCAATATTTTAGTATATTGATTGTGCAACAGAATTTATAAAATTTTTATGTGACAGGTCAGCAGCAAATTAAGAAGAATATAACTTATCTAAATATGTATATTTACTAAGCAACACAGTGGCTGAACAAACATAAATCAGCTGATCTTTCTAATAAGGTGATCATTCATTTTCCATTATTCAAATAAAGCCCGAGAGCTACTGATTATCTACTGGAATTTAACATGAAAAAATTTCACTGGAATATCAGCTTTAATATTGTAGGATAGGCATGGCATGGAATTTAATTGAGACCTTTAAACTACAAGGACCTTTAAACAATGAACTGATAACGCTGGTAATCGCGACATATTAATACATGTATGCGTTAAAACACGCTTTATGCAATACAGCCTTTTGTAAATTAGGGTGAAAATAAACAACTGTGGATTTTGAAATGAATGTATGAAAATCAATTGATTCAATTTTAATTTCATAGACGAATAAATTTGAAACTATATATTATCATTATAATTATTCGAAAAAAACCTTAATTATTCCTTGTTACAGCAAAGAATTCTCCTAAAGACTTTTTTCTTACAAAATTGCGTCTTATTCAAATAATCTTAATAAACTCGATTTTTCATTTCCTATCGCCTTCTTCAAAAAAAAAATTGAAAACTAGAACGATAACGGTAATTTATTTTTTGCATATAAATATAAACATCAGTAAACTGACTTACATACATACACACATACATACTTACATACAGATAACACTGCTTATATATGCATATAATTATTTAGGAATAACTTTATACAAATATAAATATATAAACTATATGTATTTCATCATTTTTTATTATTAAGGTGCTAGCGGGTACCCGCGACTTCGTTCGCGTATATGACTATAATGAGAGGGATGTAAAGAGGTACTTAAATCGCCTCATTAGGATATCTGTTTATAAACCACGTTTGTTGTTGCATTCTCTGGCTGTAAAATAGCCAAGCTACTACGCGAACTTACTCTACAGCATGCGACAGAACTGACCACGGGAAAAACAATCGTAGCGCAAGTCTACTCTAGCTCTACTTAAGGATTGCCCTTGTGCTTTGTTAATTGTCATGGCGAAAGAAAGCTTTAAAGGAAACTGTACACGGTTAAACTGAAAAGGATAGTCTGACGGAATTAAATAGATATGTGGTATAAAAATTGTTTCTACCAGACCAGGGCTAGAAATATTAGTAGACTCTATTACGTTGGTTTGTAATGTTTTAACCTGTAGCCGAGTTCCATTACACAATTTTGATAGCTTTACATTTCGAATAAGCATTATTGGTATCCCCACTTTTAAAGTTAACTCACGAGGGATTCCTGAAAGGTTTAGAGCGTGTAGAAACTTGACAGGATAATTAATCGCATTTTCTTGGTCTATAACTACATCTATTGGGTAGCATGTTAATTGTGGAGCGGTAATTTTCTTTAAACCAAGCTGCGGTTTTATTTTGACATCTTTCGAGTCCACTATAAACATTTAAAGGGTAGTTTTACCCCTTGGAAACTGAGTTTTGAAGAATCCCTTGTTATCGAACCTCTGCACTTTAAAATCAAGCTGTTTGCACAAGCTCAGCTTTCTACGGCAAACGGTTTGAGAAAGATCGCAAAGATTAATCGACGACCCGATTTTTTCAAAACTTTGTATGAATTTATAAAAAATCTTAAAATATGTAATAAAATAAATAGCACGTGTTCAAGTGTTTTTCCGAATAACTAACCGTTTTTTAAATAAAAAATATAATATTAAAGTGGTGGCTTCAGCTCCTTGGACACCTTTCATCCTATCGGGATTATTTGTACAACTACTATGTGTCTATAAAAACTTAAGGTAAATGACATAATTTCTTATACTTGCTTAAATAATATTGTTTATATGGTGTAGCGAAACATTCCGTAGATAGACTAGTCTACATGTTGAGGTATGTAAATTAATTAAATATTTGCTTCAATTAATTTAAAGTTAAATATTTTTATTCAGTTGCGAAAAAGCCGAAAAAGATTTTTGTTTGTCAATCTAAACGCAACAAATAATCTGAACATATTTAAAAATAACATTATAGATGGCTGCAAACTATCATTTTTTTTATATCTAGGTTACATGTCAAACAAACTGACATATTTTAAAATTTTGAAATCAATTCTTTTCTATTATTTAATGTTTCTCTCATACGATCGGCGCACTGATGAGTCCCGATAGGATGAAAGTATTTATACAACTACTATGTGTCTATAAAAACTTAAGGTAATGACATAAAAAATAATTTTATACTTGCTTAAATAATATTGTTTATATTGTGTATCGAAACATTCTGTAGGCAGACTAGTCTACATGTTGAGGTATGTAATTTTATTAAATATTTGCTTCAATTAATTTAAAGTTAAATATTTTTATTCAGTTGCGAAAAAGCCAAAAAAGATTTTTGTTTGTCAATCTAAACGCAACAAATAATCTGAACACATTTAAAAATTGCTATACCTTATAAGAGCAATTTCCCTGTAGGAAGATATGATTTTAAATCTATTATCAGCTAAAGACTGTTCACCACCTAGAATATCCAAATCCCAAGTCTAGTAGTGGTATGACAAAAAGACGTTTCGACCATACCACATAAAACTTTATTTAGGTCAATTTTGAAATATCCGACGCATTTTTATGTCCTTTCGAGTAACTACAGCCTCTAAGAGTTTTTTAAATATCTTTGAAAAAACGCTAAAAATGGCATCTCAAACCTTTACCAAAATTTGGGACTTGAACGTACTAGGTCGTGAACAATCCACAGCTGACCTCAGAAATCATTTCTTACCTATGGGCAGTTTACTTCTGAAAAGATTGAATTCTTCTCCCCATAAAATTGTATGCCTATAACTTAAATCTGAAAAGATGCACCTCTACATCATCACGCCACAAAGTCAGTTTTAAAAGAACCCAGATATTAGCTTGTGGAATTTTAAAATAGAACACCGTGTATATAGAAAACTTGATGGATTAGCGTGAAAATATCGTAAAAAATAGGAAGAAGGAATAAAATATTATTACATTTTGATATACTGTAAAATACCTACACAAAATTGACTTTTCTTGAGTCGATCTTATTGTTCTAAATTTTTATTAATATCTGCCTTTCTAACGTCTCCTGATATTTTTCTTATTTTACTGCCTGTTTAGTAAAGTAAACTGAAATATCAAGAAAAAACTCCTACAGTAATCATGTCTTGAGACTACTTATTTTTCAACAAAATTCCCTTCTGCATGACACAAATAAAAATTTTGCGGTATTAAATAAGCCAAACACATCAAATATTCAGATTACACTTGTAGAATACGAATCCGAATATAAACTACACGAGAAAGGCAATTTTTAAAGTCATATTTCCTTGAGGATTTTCGTTGATTTATTTGTTGTACATTTCCTAAAATATTCAGATTTGTATGTAGGCTGCTATTTGTCTTCATTCGTTCTAAGATTATAGTGCCGCTGAAGGAATATTTTCTTATCCGGAATAAATAAAATACAATATCTTTGATTAGATCATGTTTCTGCAACAAAACATTCCATAGTATTGAGACCAGAATCAGCTTTTTAATATTAGAACTGTTATAAACTACAGATAATTTAAATTTTTAAGGTAAATTTTAAGTAACTCATGGTATTTATTTTTAAGTTGCTGTTGCTAATTATATAAAAAGTATGTAGATGGCTATACTAAATAAATATTCGCAAACTCTGGGGCATAATCATATATTAGTCACTAGTTATATCCAAATCATTTCCACATTAAGTTTCGTGACAAATGTAATTCTTTAATATTATAATTACAAATTTAAAAAGTAAAATCGTGATTATTACTTCTCTCTATATCATGGTCGATCCGATTTATCTTATCTCTGCATAAAACTGTAATCTTCAATGACCGGAGGATGACACGTAAAAGACACAACATTTATATCCAATGGGCCTCTGATAAATCTCCGAGAGAATAATTCTCAGCAACGGCAATCAATCAGCTTAGTGATACAAAAGCTGGAGATGTCATCACAGCATCTAGAAAAAGCACCATAATTGTGAAAACGATAGCTACGCTGACAGCGATTAGTCAGAGCTCAGGTTACAACTCACATGTGTCTCTTCGACATGGTCAGATAGGTGTCCTTGGTGGGATATCTTATGCCACTCTACCAACTTTGCAGCTATAAAATGTATATTTTTTATGGTTTTTTATAATTTAATTGGTACTACCGCTGCAGATGACACAAGTTTAGAGGGGTTTAGGTCCAACATATCTACAAGTGATTCGTAATTATTACGTTCTCATATAGAGGCTGTGGAGCAGGCTGCTAATCTAATTTTACTAGTTTTATTCTTAATGATGGTGCGGCTATTACTAATGGGCTTGGATTTTTTCTTTTGTAGATTTTAATAATCTGGCTTGTGATCATAATTTTCATCAAGATACCCTTAAATCTAATGAATTTGTTTGATTGAGCACTATTAATAATTATTCTTTTCCGTAAAAAAAATGTGGTAAACCCAAAGACATTGACACTTATTGAGTAATCCTAAAAATGTATTTACATTGCCTATTTTTATAAAACAAAATCATTTCTATGGTCTATTTTCTAATTAAATGCATCTCACTTGGCTATTATATTCTTATTAGGTTAGATGAAAACTGAAAGTTGTATTTAAAAAATACTTTTTGCCTTTTTGCATATAGAACATATTTGACAATAACTAGGTATTATTGGTTACCTAAATTTTCACCTTTGCGATCACGTTTAGATATAAATCTACCTTAACACATATCACAAAATCGAAGTGTTTAAGTTTTTTATTGCGACCTTGTCACTATCAAGAAGATGTCGAAGATTATTTCAAGCACATAAAACCAAATCATTATATTATTCCTATGAGCATTTCCAAGGAAACAGTGGATTTGGAATTGGACAATATCATTTGAACAAAAAACTTAAATTTGCAAAAAAAAATGTGATATTAGTCGACAAAATTCCCATTATTAAAGTGGTTTAAACTTATATTTAGAGAGCCAAGTTTTTAAGAACCCTGGCAGCTAAATGTTTATTACGCAATAAGAAATTATGGGGTTGTGGCAATACGTTTTTATCAAGATAATTTAAATGGTAAGTTAGATATTTCTGAATCGCTCTAGTTATAAAATATAGTAATTGATTTTAGGTGCAGGCAATTTAAATGTCCTGCGCAATATGAAAATTAATGATCAGAGGAATCTACTCTATTAACATGACGGCGCTCCTCCACATGGTGGTTACTAAATCGATGGTTTTTTATAAGCTGTTTTTTATAACCAATACATAGCCAACAATGGTTCGTTTTTTTTAGCCACCCCAATCCCCTGATCTAACAATACTCGATTTTTTTTATTTCGGTTACATTACAAAAATTAAGTTTATAACACTTCAGTCAAAACCATGGAATTCTGCATGCAGCAAATCAGGGATATGTTCTGAAATTTAAATTCAGAATCAATAAGAAAAGCAACCCATGAAAAATTACTGCTTGAATGCAAAAAATGTCTGAAAATTCAAGGGCATTGGTTCCAACATTTACTAAAAAAATAGTGTTCTTTAATCTTATTGTCTTTTAATGCAAAGTTTTTGTAATTTGTAATTGTATAATAAATGTCTATGATTTTTCTAACTGTATGAGTGTTATGGTTTCTGTTTTTGCGGCTATCAAATCGCAAATGTATTGCGTGTCCTTGATATCATCTTTGGTTTTTCGTCAGTTAATGAAAAAAGATTCTTTTCTTTTAATTTTTAGGGCGCCGGCTGAGACACGAGTCGAAAAAATATTGATTTGAAAGTTCTAGGAAAATGGTACAATATTGAAAATTAGGGTCTATTTAACGGTCTCTAGTGGCAAAATGGTACAAGTTTTCGACAAAAACCAAAAAAAATCTGAAACAGCATAGATAGGAAATAATGTTTTTTCTTCTCTTTAAACAATCGAAAGCAAATGCCGAATATCGCGTGTTTAAAAAAAAACCTCTTTTTGTTTTATTTTTTTTGCTGTCGTTCGATACAAATTAATTTTATTAAAAATTGCCTTCAGACAAATGCTTAATGAAGAGGCAAAAGAATACAAAACTACGTTTCAAGTTTTCAGCTGAATGCTTTAGGAGAAAAACTATTTGCGTGCAAAGCATTTTTATTCCCATTTGGTAGTCTTAATTGACACTGTCTAACATTAAATTTTATTAGTAATCAGCAAATGCCCCATTCTGGGATTTTTTTTCTAATAAATAAATAGGATAAAAACTAAAAGACTTATACTTTTTTCAATATTTGATAAGATATTCGTACTTTAAAATAGAATATAATGGAGACGGTTTATTTCTCAACAAAGACGAAGAAAATTTGAAAAGCTCAATCTATTTTCTACAACTTTCAGATTTACAGGTTGATTTAAAAAGTACCGAAATACCAGAAAATTTAACTAAAAAATGCATATATTTTTAACATTTAAGAAATTTTGTCACTTTAAATCGCGTATGGGTAGTATGTAGGTCTTTACCTGTTCTGGACTTGACGTCAAGTGAGTAGTGTCATGTTGTTATTGTATTCTGACAAGTTGAACATTAAACGTAATGGATTAAGAAATTAGCTATAAAAGACCGAAGGGCGGTACAATTAGGCATGGATCGACAAGCAGGGTAAATTTGGAGAAATATTATTATTACGTTATAAAGTTTTAACTTAATATACCCATTCGAGCGTACTGATGTCAGTGTTTAAATGCCAATATTTGTATTCTGCTATAGAGAGAGAGAGAGAGAGAGAGAGAGAGAGAGAGAGAGGCCGTACGATATATTATAAAATATTTAATTTTCTAAGTTAAATTTAAATAAATTAAGTGAAATGAATGCAGTATTAAAAACTACGAGTTTCATAATTTATATTAATAACTAGTAAGTTTACTAAAGGAAATAAAAACGAACCAAATAAAGAGGCCTAAATTTAACCCAATCTAACTTTCAGTTATAGGCTTAAGAAGTCATTTGCAGCAATGTAACAATTTTTTTTGTAAATGTCACAAATACAAAAACTGACATAGGTAAAAGCTAATAGCTTTAGACATTTAGAATTATTAACCGAGTTCTACTATCTGGTAGTTGCTAAAGCAATGCCAGGCAATTCGGCCTAAAGAAGGCTAACGAATTTTCTGATGATTATTGATAAACCATAAAAAACACTGTAGACTATGCCAATATTACGATAGAATGAAACACGCAAATCTGATATTATTATCAGTTTAATCCAACAAAGTCACAAATTACAAAATATTTATAAGTCTCTTAAACTAACCCAACCTAATATTCTGTATAACACAATTAGTTCTATCTATTTCTAAATCATATGATATGTAATTGCTAACTAAGCTACGTTTAATTAATAAATACAAGGAATTTCGGAACCGAAATTAGAAATTCTGGTTAAACTAGTCAAAACACGTGTATGCTGAACCCTACAGTCAATATCTGATTAATGTGAAAATTACATGTGTCTAGCAAAACTAGAGGTATTTAATTAGAACTTCTCAATAGAAATAATTAATATTTTTATACTGAACGCCACTGAGACGCCTGAGCTATTTTTTTTTTGTTAAGGAATGGAAATATATGCATGTTTCTATGTTCCGTTGCACATTAATTATTATTGGTCTAATTAAGTATCTGACATGTTTGACAAGTCACATGGGAATTTCCAGAAAGTAAGAATTAGATGTACCCCCTTTTGTAGACTAGAGTGTCCTTTATTATATTAATTGTTCTTTGTCCCTACTGAAAGTTAAAAAATGTTTTTTTTTTAATTACGAGGCTTTACAATACTATAAACGCAAACTGGATTTTGTTGATATTTTTTTTATCCAGGATTTTCAATAAACAAACTAATATTCTTTAAAAACTAGGACATACACGCACAAACCAACAAAAATAACTATTTATATCTTGTTCGTTTGCCTTTTGAAGGAATTAATGCTTCAATATAATATCAAAGCTAATTCTTTTAGTTCTGATATTTATGGAGGACAAATGACAATTCGAGATAACGTATTGTAAACGATTTCTTTAAAGTAATCAAATTACGTAATTGCAGTCATATGTGAATCCAACAGAACATTGTTGGGACATGCTTATATAACGCTTACAAATAACGGCACCAGCCACCTGAAAACCACGGGTTAGGCAGCAAAAAATAACAGCTACACAGCAAGTATGCCACGTCGCAATTATAGCTAGGCAAGAAGTGGCCAACAAGATGAATTTATTGAAAATCCTGGATATGAACTCGCACAAAATAAAATGTTTAATAGGAATTCATGCAACAAAACACGAACATTTATTTTAGACCCTGTGGCTTCCAAAAGACACAAGGTATAGTATTGAACTAAAAAGCAAGGACACTTCAGCCTACAAAGGCAGGTATATTTTTTATTCTTGACTTGCTCTCTGGAAAGTCCCATATGACCTGTCAAATGTTCTAGAAAAAATATAACTTTATGTTGTGTCCTGCATATATTAATAAAATACCGACGAACTCAAATTTGAGATAATTTCTTAGTCCAAGATTTTTTTAAATGTTTATATATATATATATATATATATATATATATATAAATGGCGACAGCAATTATTTAATTTTCAAGTATATTAAATAAAACTTTACAAGCCTGCTTACTTACCTTAGATAATCTTATATGTAAGGTCTCGTTAACAGACTGGAATGTCGTTAAAATTTAGAAGCTATTGCTTTTATAATTTAGACCGCGTCAAAATAAAACCATCACGTTTCGTCTTCGTTGCCCGAGAAATCTTTAGGGATCCTCACTTCACCATATCAGAATACTGAGTGAAGAAGCCGCATGCTCTCAGATGAGAAGTTTGCTAATTAAATTTGAGGCGGTCTAATCCCAAGAATTATAATTTCTTATTGCCCAAAATCCTGATTCATTTTTTTCCTTTATTTCGAATATCTAAATCGTAGAATTGGAACTGGGAAATATGGGTATCTGAAGTAACGGTTAAAATTCTAAAATTGATATTACGTATCCAGAATTAATTAAACAAACCAGATTGTCAGTTTCAGAAATATCTATTATTATTTATTTGTGGTTTTAAATAATAGCAACCTAATTCTGCGGTAACAATATTAATTTTTGAAAAATTCCCGAGCAGTCTAGTAATTTAGTTTGTTTATTATCTCAGCAAACTACACTGGAACTAGAAAATATGTAAGTTTTGTTTACTAGCGCTAATTGTCTTAAATATATAACTAATTCTAATTATAAATTTAAATTAATAATTAACGAAAATAAGAAAGGATATGATAACCTACAGGAAGGCAAACCTAGCGCAGAACTCTGTGTCTGTATCTGAGTCTGAGTAGAGCCAAATATTGTTTGAAATAAATTTGATGCTTTTGCTATTTGATCATAAAGTGGTGGCGCATTTCTCCAATAATACTCTAGAATATGCAGGCAAAGGATGTCATTGTCATTTGTCCGTTTTGACAGGCGCATTGCTAATTCTCTTCCTTCCCTAGCTTGTAAAAGTTTAAAGTTAGGAATTTTTTAAAGTTTCTTAGTTGTTAGCGCATGATTAAGAATTAAGAATTTGCGTAAACAATTTGACTAAACTATATGTTAAAAAATAAGAATGACACTAAGAATAATAATTGTATAAAATCGAAAGACACACCACCTAGGTACTATTGTGTGGAAGATAGGTGATATCCAGCAGTAGATTAAAAATGCTCATGGTGATGAATGATGATAGTAACAGGTGTCTATTAGAAATATTTACTCCCACCTTCATTAAAAAGTTTGATAGTTAGACCAGAATTATTTGCCTTAGCACATCCTTCCATTGTTGCACATTGTCTAAAAGTGTTTAGAAGTTAGAGCAGAGGTAATTGCAATGACAAGTACAATTTTAGTTTACCAATTATGTTATGCTTATGCACACTGTCGTTTAGTCACTGTGATATTTAGGATGAATATTTGTTCCATTGCTACATTTGTCACCTTAATTCTATATCTGCAACTATCGAGTTAAACATTTTTAATGAAAACTTTGGTTAGTCTTGAGGTTCATTTTTTCGTGGCAGATGAGAAAATAAAATACCAAAAATTACCTTCTGATGACAAAATCATCGGTAATGAGAACTATCATTTGATTCATTTCTTTTTAAAGAAATTATGTTTAGACACTAAGTTATTTAATTCTAGTACAATCAGATGTTTTAATTTCGAAGGATCGTCTATTTTGATTTTACTTTCCAACAGAGAGCAAAAACTGAGCTGTTTTTTCCAGAGATAATTAACTGTTTTGTTCCACTATTACTTTTAGTGTTTATTCGCCCTAAAATAAACTTCTGTAAAGAAAGGAAAGACTCAAATCGTAACACACTTTTTAGTAACAATATAAAACGAAATATTAACAATTGGTATCAATAAATCTATACGATAGTAGTCAAATGTGCGAAACACATCAATCCTACTTCATTCAGTCATCATGTCCTCTAGTAATTCAATTCTACAGTCAATGTATTATATAAAAACAATAATAATTTAATAATTATCTGATTATGTAAATGTTAAATAAATCGGTTATTTGAATATGTATTTTTAACACTGATCAAATAACCTCAATTGTATGAGACTGTTATTTTTATAAAATCGCAAACACTTTCTATGTCTCTCTTGATCATCTATTTAACTTTAATTAATAAAACTCATAACTTCCATTTATTTTGAGCAAAATAATGATTCTGTCAGTCACTTTTGAACTACTCGTACAAACGATTACTGTTTATAATCGTAACAGGGCTCCAGACACTAACTACTGGGTCGGTAGATGCCAAAAAATAAACGAGATCGTCGTCCATTTGAAAAACGATAAGGCTTTACAGGTATGGAAGGAACAAAAATAACTTTCTCTACTGAAGATTTCAAAATTGGGTGGCAAACTCGACCGCATAGTGACGTTTTCAGACCTTTTGTTTCTAACTCGCTGGGACACGCTCCGCGTCATCTTTTAACTTTTCGCAAGTGGGAGCAGGGTAAGTCTAAATTAGTTTTCTTGAGTAATAACGTAAAAAAATCAAGGCTTGAATTAACATACATGTGCAAGCATTAGGGTTAAAATACAGACTGAAAGTAATGAATATTCCTTATTGAGGCAATTATTTAATGAAAAAAATGATTTCCCTGTTCGGCAAACGTGTGTCTCGAACACTTTCAACTAACATTTATGGTCTAACAAAAGTAATACAAAAACCATTAAACTGCTACGTCCTTTGACTAAATCACGAAAAGATTCTGCCGTAACTACGTCGGGTCGCAGCGTCGCGCGTCGGCGTCGTTTCGAATGTCTGCAACTTATTTCAAAATATTTATTCCCTTGTTATTGACTTCTGCTGAACTGGAAAAACTATTATTATAATTTTGTTTATTGTTTTGCTTTTTGATCTGGTTGCATATCATTTGTTGATGAGCGTTTTAACAGAGTTTGTACTATATCTTCAAAGCTATACTAACATTCACCAAAGTTGTAAACAACTTTTCTTCGGATTATTTAATAACAAAAATATTGCAATAAATGTTCTCGGACATACGGTGATTCGACAGCTAGACTGAAATTAGTTGAAAATATAGAAAAACCGCTTGTAAATCCATATTTTGTATATATTGCTTATGCAACCATTCTCGGTGTCTCGGGAGAGATAAAAGAATTTTGAAAATAGACCTTACAATTAAAAAATGCGACTTTAGAGAACTCTCTAAGGTTAATAGGACAGGAGATATGAGGCTGATAACGTTTGGAAATTTTACCTTCTAGTCTTTTCCAGATTTCTTCGTATATTTATTTCAGTACGTGTAGTATTGTAGTAGTACACCGCGGTAGCTCAGTGGTAAGAGAGCTGGCCCTCCGCCCGGAAGGAGTTGATTCGAGACTTGGCGTAGCCGGCACTTTTTAATATAATAAAGAGTGTTCGATATGCCTGGTCCGGTACTTTCCCGAGGTGCCTTTAGTCGTTGGTATAATAAAACAACGACTCTGTTTGTAGACTTGGGGTCGACAGCGAACAGTAACAAGGCCTCTTACTCAACACATATACTACACGACACAACTGCGTAGAAGGCAACGGAAAACCACTACGTAGAACACATTCCCTAGTGTAATGATCTAGTGTATGGTCTAGTGTAGTGGATTCAAGAGACCAGTTACATCTTGATATAAGATAGATTTCAAGCCACTCACTGACCATCGCCAACGCCCGAATACGTGTATGGCACTTGAAGAAATATTGTAGCAAGATTTTTTTTTTACTTTTTCGCAACTCTACAAAAATATCTAGTTTTAAATTTTCTGAAACAAGTATTACATGTTAACTAATTTGCCCACGATAGCTTTCAGTACATTATATAAAACATATATATACTTTTGCATGACTTTTCTTGTCCCCTTTTCGTGACTTAATTTCTTTCGACTCCTTATGTTCTCGTTTTATTCCCGGTGATGTTAGATGTCCTGCGTCTCGTCTTTATCAAGATCTACAAAGACAAAATATATAGGCATGTTGCATTCCGCAGTTTTCTCTATTAATGTGGCAGATACGGAATAATAATAAAACCTTAATATTGTTCAAGTCTTTTGGTATTCTTCTTTTTTAGTAAGCACTTGTTTAACCGTATATGTAGTGATTTTTCTACTGTTTCCACTGAACTGTTCATCTTCAATATACAAAAAAAATCCTCTCCCTCTTTGTTAGTTTGTTTAATTGAAGCTTGGTGCAATGTCCATGTGTCTCAGAATTTAACACATATTGGTTAAGGACACATGAGAGAAAACTGGCAATGACAATTTAAAAATTGTAGGGTGATTGGCTTTTTTAAAAGAAAGAAGAATATATTTTATTTATATCGATCAAATAGTTTGTATTATAAAAGTGTATATATTTTTGATGTTTAATTTTATTTTAATTTCAAAGTATAGCTGTTTCGAAGTTTTAAAATTGCAAAAATTTTAATGACCTTAAATTAGATTCGACTTTTGGGGTGGTCAGTTAGGAAATTGTTAAAACCTTCCCACCTTCTCAAAGCTCATATCCTCGCTACGACTTTGGCTGTCAACGCGCCTTATAGTAACTGGTAGAGGTTATTAAGTATTACATCGTTGCTTTTATAAGAATTCATATTTCGTTAAAAATGGCATGCGGTTATGGCTTTGTGGCGTTTACTCTAGTTCTACGTTGCACAGTTAAGGAAATTGGAAGTAAATTTTCAAAGATGTGTAACTTTACTGATACTCATTTCAATTCAATTAAAAAAATACTTTATTGACATATAAAAATGATACTGTCGACAAAGCAAATTAACGAAAAATGATAAAATTAATCGAAGAGAAAAATATATGTAGACACTAGACTAGTAAAATAAAAATTAAAATAATTTTAAACTAACATAAAAAAGTGAACATTAGCATAAAAACAAACTGAGTTTTAGAATGCATTCAAAACGAGCAAAAAAAAATCCTTAAATAAATACTTTAAGAACTTGGTGAAATATTCAATTATATCTACAAAAAATCACTCAGATCATAATAAGCTTTTGAGAAATTAGAGACCTTTGAAAAATTCTGAAAGAGTAGGCCATTCAAACATGGTTTCTAACGCAGTTGGAATTGGCAAGGGCAAATCTTGAGCTTGATAAGTGATCCTGGATGCTGCGCGCTGGATGCCAAGACAACTCTTAAATTAACGAGAACAAACAACGAAGTAACTGTAACAATTTTCTGGAAGAGGAAGTGCGGTTTTCAAGATTCTCTCCGATTGACATTAGTAATAATTCGTTTGCAGTGCGAACAAAATGTTCAGCAAAATCCGGCTACTAATCACCCCAGAATGGAGTATCATATTTGAGATGGAACTCAAAAACCGCAAAAAACGCACAAAAGTTTTATTCCGAGTCCCATAATATGTTCTCCTAATCAGAAGACCGCGTCAACAAGAATTCCCAAGAATTTAGCTGAAGGCTATTCTTCAATCGGGTCGTGAACTAACTGGTAATCATGTAGCTTAAATCCAACTATATTTGTCTTTTCAACATTCAATGAGAGCCGGTTAACGCTACACCATTTTTTATTTTGCGATAAGTCACTTGAGACTCTAATCTGTCTGGCAGAGTAAAAGTATTGAATACCCTCAATACTTTTACTCTGCCAGACAACAGAAGTATTGTTTACAAAGAGTATGAATTTTTCAAAGATATTAGCGCGAAAAAGGTTGTTTACGTAAATTAAGAAAAGAAGTGGTCCCAAAATAGATTCTTTTGTTTATGGGACACCGCTCTCAACAATCTTTGGCGATGACCTCCTACCAGAGACAACCACCGCGCACCGATTGGAGACGATTCTCAAGATAGGTCACAAATCACTGGTCTGCAATTCTTCTTAATCTATAGCACACGATATTGGACAACAGTATTCCGTTATCCACGTATTGAAAAGGTTTCGGAAAGTCACAGAATACTGCCTCCACTGATTCATCCTCATTCATATGAAGATAGATACTTCCAAGGAAGTTGAATATTATATTATATTGAATTATAACTTGAAATAGTTCAATACTACCCTTAACAAATTTTTCATCAGTTTGGATAAAAAGGATATCGAAATAGAACATAGAAATAGGTCGTTAGAAGACTCACTGACATCCCCACCTTTGTGCAAGGAAATAATCTTCGCAATTTTAAGACAAGAATTGAGTTGAGGGGTATTAACAGAGAATCATTAGTAACAGTAGAAGAGGATTTAATGCTCACTTTGGCAACATTAAAAGTACTTCAGTGAATATTTCGTCGCCCCGTAAGTTTTCTTATTTTTAATATCCTGAAGAGCACTCCTCATTTCAGCTGCAAATGTACTTTGCAAATATTAAAATGAATGAGTACGATTGTATCAGCCAATATTCGGTGGAAATCCATACCTAATAAAATTACGTAAAATGTAAAAATAACAATATTTTTCACAAACACTTCTACTATATTATTTAAAACATCTCGAGATGTAACGTCCAAAGAAACTACTGTGCACAATTTTTTAAAAACAGTATATTTTTGTAAAAAACTGTCAAGGATAAGTTTTTATTGCACACTGAAATTTGATTCTAAGGAAGATAAAAAATAAATAAAATCATTGGAATCGAAACTTTTTTTAACGTATTTCCACAAAATTAACGATTTGTGATATCTTGATAGCATCCTTACAACAACGAATATAAATCAGACAGAATGGCTTCCAATTTGACACAGATTTTATGTTAAATTTAAATTTATAAATAATAAAATACTTAAAGCAAAACGATATAGCACATATTGAATTTTAAAAGTAAATATTTATTAAGTCCAGTCGATTATTTATCGCTAATAAAAAATATGATACTTACTGCGATATAAACTCTTCATGAAGCCAATCCGAACTACTTTGTCATCGCGAAGGCCTCTCAGGCACCCGTGGAAGGCCTTTAATAAAAAAAATATTATATTTAATGTTAAGAATTTATTTTTGTAAGATACAAATAAAGCAATAAGTCTTCGTTAGCGCTAATAACAAACTGATAAATTCAGTCAAATCCCATGTTCTATTGGTAGTAGATCTTACTTATTTTGAGCATCGTTACCTCCTAAACTAACCTAGTTATGTTTGCTTTAACTTCTACAGACTGACAAGACATATACGTTATATCATGAATTATCTTAGAGTGTTTGCATCTACAGAGAAGTTATATTAATCTACCAGAAATGTAAGTACATCTTATTTTAAAGGAAATAAAAAGTAGAAGAAAATTTACCCGGACTTTGATTTGTGTGATAACTTTCCGGTAGATAAAATTCCGAAATCATCACAAACCGGCACAAGTGATAAACATAAGGTTTTGCAAACCAAGAAAAGAAATTTGAGTTAGCTTTGCTAATACGAATTATAAACCAGCGTATTTTATTTTAATTTCACTTAGAATGGAACATATGATAAATATTTTTTATTATATTTCATTAGGACTTTTACTTATCTGAAACAATCTGATCTTATAGGAATTTAAAATGTCAGTTCTAATTCTCTAACAGGATTGAAATAAATAATACGAGTTATTTTTTTTTAATTAAACGTTTTTACTTTGGCATTTTCTATTTGAACATTTTAGTCCTAGGGTAGTTCAGACCGACAAATTTAAATTTAGTTCTACACTAAACCAAAAGCGTTAGCTTTTGACTGAGTTTGTTAAAAGAGACAAGACTTATCATTTTACTTTTTGTACATATTGTTAGTACTACTGCTACAATGATTTATTTTGGAAGAAAATAAATGCTTTACAAAAGAGAACAAAGTGGTTCGGGTTGACATGTGGAACACTAAAACTAAAACTTACCTAGCCGGAACATTAGATTAGAGATTGCGTTAAAAATATCTTGGCTGTCCCAAAACCTAAACTTTTGTTAAATTTTGTCAAAGAAATCTTATACAAAGGCCTTATTACAAAATATGTACTGGTACAGTCACTCAGCAAAACAAACACCGAATTAATATAGTAGTAGCGTGTACTACTATGGCTGAGGAGCAGACTCCAAAAGTTATAAATTAGAAGTGTTTATCGTAGTTTTTTAAAAAATATACAACTGCTCCCATTTTTAAGATGTCTATGAAATTTTAACTACATAATATGTATTCATGTTAATTTAAAATAACTCAATCCAAGCCATATTTAGCAAAAAGAGATATGTAATAAATATATTGTGAAATTATTAGTATGTCGGTTAAGGTGTAAACTAATAACAATGGATTTTAAAGTATATATTTCTTCTTCAAGGCAGCATTTCTAAATATCAATTCCTTAATTATTTGAGATATATGATAACGATTATCTTTGGTGCCTCAAAGATCAATTTCTTTTGATTATTTTTTAATATGCCTGTCACATTTTCCCTTGTTTTAAAAGACCTTATATTAAAATGTTTTAAAAGACCTTATATTTAAATTAATATACCTCCGCAAATTAAGACGCCATTTTACATCAGGACGTTTGAAAAAACACCTTTATTACTTTAAATCCTTAACCTCTACAATGGCTTTTGCTACTAAATTTAACAACAAATTGACAAAGCATTGCCTTCAGTGGGCCTTGTTAATTCATACGTTCTTATATATATTTGTCTTTAATAAAACTTAGGAAGCAGTAAAATATATTTAGTATTTTTGAGTGCCATAAATATTTTACCTTCATCGAACTCTTACACGTATCAGGGATTCTAAAAAGAGTACATCTATCCACAAAAATAAGAAGAAAAGACAAAATTACACCTTAAATATAAATATGTTTTTTGAGAAAATTTGAGAATGTTTTAGGTTTAAATCGAGAAAAAAATGTCGGATTTGCAAAAGTTTTATTTCTGGGGTGCTGCTCTCGTTATTACTGAATTGAAATATTTAAATTCAATAAATGCTTATCAAAAGTATCATATACTATATATCTCATAACCTATTTAACACAAGATTCTAATTTCTTGGTACCTTCCTTTATTGCCTAGATGTTTTGACGATTTTGAGTTTTTGTGATTTCTCTAAAAAGTGTTTGCTGCAAAGTAGTTAATGTTAAAGCTTTATCATTGCATCTAATGGTTTTAGAGAGTAATTCTTAAGAAAGTATACTGAAAAATCAGATGTGATATAAATTATTTTTAATTAATTGAACTCAAATGAATGTTATCGCTTGATTTACTGATATTTTTAAAACTTTTATTAACATTTTTTTACGGACTCTTCAACTAAATTTGTTGTTAGAAAACTGCTGCCAAATGTTTAACCCTTATTTGTTTTAAAATATTTAAAAAACATGTTATGCTGGATATTCAAATTTCAAAATATCAAACGTTTGCTTCAAATCAGCTAACCTAGCAGATTTTGTACGTAAAAATATTAGGGATTTTAAAAATATGACGTTTTATTAGGTTGCAACTTTATGACTTTCTAGGGTATGGTCAGTATGCCTTTTCTTTTAGAACATAAGATATAATGAAGCATGAGTAACTAAAGGTACTAATTTATTTATTTTTAGCACAAAAAATACGATTTTCATATTTACAGGGATGTAGCTAACTATATTGTAGCTTTGTTACAAGACGCGATAAAAAATCAGGATATTCGAAGGTGGATCAAGTTGCTGCGTTATAACTTGGCAATTCGAACATCGATAAATTACCTTTTTCAGAACATATACTAATATAACACATTCTACTGGAACAGAAGCAAATAAATGACTGGTATCAATCTACGTGCTTATTTCACCAATATATGTTAAAGTTTGGCTTTTGTCCTAAAATGTTACCATGTATGCCGATGCTAAGAAAACTGTCACCACACGGAAGTTGTGGAATAGGCAAATTTATATTTTATAATGTATTTTCTTTCATAAATAACATATAATATTCATATATATGTGAAAAATTCAAACACTGGGGAGCAAAATCAATTTTAAAGAATATTTGTTTTTCTGGGTGAAGAATGCCATTAATGATGGTTTGTTGAGATTTTATTTGCAATATTCGTAAACGGATAATATAATCGATTAAATAAAATTGATCTGTAAAAAGAAGCAAAAAATTCCTCAATTCTTGATCTATAAACTCCTCACTTACAATCATACGTTAAATACATTTGGTCCGTCCTATGTAAATAAAAAAAAGTAATCGTAACCGGAAAGGAACATTTTGGCGTGCATATTACCTGACTTTCGAGATCTTAAAGAGCTAAACAGTATTTTTGGCAATAAGTTAATGATTTTGTAAAACTTTCTCTACTTAAAGGATGAAGAACTCTACAATAGGTACCTTACCCTAAAGAAATACTTAGAAAAGATAATAATGTAAAAAAACACGAACTATAATGCGATTGAAACTGTTATCATGAAAATAGTGGTAAATCCCCGTTCCTATTTAAAAGGGCGCTTGAAGATACTGAAGAATATATATCATCGCCTGACAATAAATTTATCGACATTACTCCCGGATCGGTTAACTATTTAAGGTTTAGAAAAAGCAATTCTCAAAACGAAAATAATTACTTGAAATTATTTAAAAATGAAAAGTTATTGCTGCTCCTGTAGTAAACCACCCTAGCTAGATTGGGTTAAACCCGCTACTCACTATTCGGTTCGATCCGTCGGTTCGATTAATTAATTCGATGCGTCAGTTCATATAAATGAACAAATTGGCGAATATATAGTTGATAGTTTAGTCGTGCGGACAGCAAATCACTTTTTTACCATAGGGATACTAGTGCTTGTAAAAGTAAGTTATCGTTCTGTTTAAATTACTTTTCTTACTGCCTTTTGAGCAAGTGGTAAAAGTAACAAACCCATTTTCTACAAAAAATATTTTATCTAAAATAGTCTTTCCTCACAATAATTTAAAAATAAATGTATTTCTATCCATTTAGAAAATCGAAACAAAGATATGGCAGAAACATCAGCATTATTTACTTTTTTTTGATGAGAGTATGACATTTATTTATTTACGCTTCTGATATCGCTGGTTTCATGTGTCAAAAAATTGTAGGGGTTGATAAACAGCTCAGTAAAAATTTATCATTTCTACCTTCACTCATATATTTGACTGTCTTCACAATATGGTCTATGTTATACTCAGCTTTCAATTACTAAATATTTTGTCAAACAACTCATTCTCAATGGTTACGATATTAACGTGTAAGCTCAAAAACTATTTAAACTAGCCTAAGACCTAGGTCTATAAGAAAATTACGTAATTTATAGTTCACTTACCAGATCGGTGCAAAATCTGATCTTCCAGCAAGCTGCTTAGCGTAGAGATTTGTCCCTGTTCAGTCTCGCTTTCATTTCGTCGGTTCATAACTGTCGTTGTAGTCACATCGGTGACATATCTAAAATAGAAAGCAAAATAAATAATAATACTATTATCTTGCAGATAAATAAATACCATTTCCAGGCATCGTAGGATCAGCTATAATTTATCACCTTTAAGAGAATTGCTTTGTGAGATCAAGCAATAAGAAATATTGAAAATTATAATTACACAATGATCTGTAAACGAAGATGTAAAGTAATTTAATATGCTTAAACATCAAGGGCCTGATAGTCAATGAGTTATCTTGCCTCCAATGAGGTGGCCTGCCGGACAAAATAAGTGTACCAAACAATACTTTTGATAAAATTTAAAGCTATATAGCTTTGAAACGGCAAAGGATTTACAAATAATTTTTTAAAAAGGGATTTTGTGTTATGTAAATCCCTGTTTTTTTGCAGAAGTATGTTTCTTCCGAGAATCTCTTTTTGGTTTTTTTATGCCAAAATGATTCCAAATACCAACACAAAGTATTGATTTCCCCAACTTTCTCTATCTTCATTTATTTTCCGAATACGGGGAATAATCGAAAATTGTAACCTTTCAGTGCAAACTAATTATTAGCACAGCCAAAACATCCGAATAAATAAATTTAGAGCAGAAGTGCAATTAATTCATAAATATTATACAGGGTGGGCTAAAGTCAAATGATCAGCAACTTAATAAAATAACTTTTCCGAGTTCCACTGTTAATCTGCAAGTGTGTCATAAATCACTCAAACTTATTCATTCCCTTATCAGTATTAGGTAGACAGAAGCATTTTACCAAAACGATTGTTGGATCTTACCGTTATCTGCATTCGTCACAAAATAAACGGCTCACTTGTTTCTCAAATGTTTTTTTTTCGTTATTGTAGAGGATTGGTTGAAGGTGAAAAATTTTGAAATTAAACTCTGACTCACTTTTCGTTAAAATATTGGGCTGAACCATGGCATATGTATACAGTTTGGATAACAATTAATTTTTACATAATATAAGTAAATATGGCGGTATCAAAATGGCTGAATAATTTTGCCGTTTATTGCCTGATTTCACATAAAGTCAATATCTGAATTTTTAGAGATGATCAATGTCGAACTTTTGGTTTAAAAGTAGGCAGTTGCAGAGACGATAATTCAATTAATCGATTCAGTTCGACTCCCCAATATATCCGTCCTCAATTTGGAGAGTAATATATCTTCGTTATTACAAAAGTAGTTATAATAGGGGAGCGCCTCCTCCTCCTCCTTTTCCTCTCTCTCATGTCCCTCATTCTTAACTTCCTCCCCTTTTATTCTCATTCGCATCATATTTTTTAATTTTTTCTCTTTGTTCTCCCACATTTGATTTTGCATTCTTAAGTCTTATAAATAGGTGCATCAAGATCATTTTAGTATGTTAAGGTACGAGTGACTGTTAAAAGAAAAAAATCTGTTGAATAAATCTATTAATAATAATATTAAAATAAAATGAGTGAATCAGTTGGAGAAAGAAATCGATCCATTCCGCTTCAGACAATTAGCCTCGAAGAAATTATACCAGGAGTTCAAGAAGAAAATATACCATTAGTTCGAGAAGAAAATAATGGGATTGTTTTAAAAAATTTGAATAAAACTGAGAGTGAAGAGAAAAAAGTGTTTTGTGCTATTTGTTTTGAAATAATCGAATATTATGATTCATGTAGACCAAATACATGTTCCCACATTTTTTGTTTAAAATGTATTTTAAGATGGAATGATGAAAATGGTTGTTCTATAATGGTAAACAATTGTCCTGTATGTCGCACTAGATATTACTATTTGGTACAAATCTTCAAAGATGTAATTAGACATCATTTTGTTGTAATTTTAAAAAGAGGATAATATTTTTTATAATTTGTGTTTGTGAAAACTCTGGTAACAAATAATTTTGTAAAAAAAAGTAAATGTAAATATATATAATAATTGACACACATTTTTTCCTTTTCCTATATTGAAACGACAACAATGATCTAACAAGTTTTTTAATACATACTAATTTTCACATTACATAACAAAACAATTGTTATGGGTTTACACAAAAAGTGCCACGCCCTAAAATGGCACCACTTTTGCAAATGGAAGCTTAAATTTTCTTATGGGAATTTACATGTAAAAATGACGGTTTTGATTGTCGGACCGGCATAGCCTAATCTACTACTTTTTAATTATACTAATAATATTAATATAATTTGCATCAAGTAAGAGAAAACTCAATTGAATACAGAAACAAGCGTTAACAAAATGTTATGCTAATATATGAGTGCTTCTAGTGGCAGTTGACATAATCGACACTTTTTTTTTTTACATATGATTAGCTATTTCATTTACAAATACAGTGTCAGATGTTAGAATAAAAAGAAGTATTTTGCATATAGCAATGAAAATATATAACCGCTTATAGTAACAGTTGACATTTTTTAAAATTAATATTGTTGACGTATTCTACTTATTATCTTTACAATTTATGTTTAAAATTAATATTTTTGATATAATCTACCCATTACGTTTATAACCTATATATAAAATTAATATTGTTGAAATAATCTACCCATCACCTTTACAAACTATGTTTATTATTAATATTTAACAACATAATCTTCTATCTCTTTTTTTTCATTTTTGTTGCAGTAAAAGCAAGCATGTTCAGGAATTAGTAGAAAAAGATGTATCCTACAAATAGCACAATGTAAATCAGAAGCACTAACAACATAAGCTCTTTTGTAGTGGCAGCTCACATGATCGGACTCCCCTCTCCGTAAATATCTCATGTGAATTGCACTACAAGGAAGGCAAATAGCAAATGTTCCTAGTCTTCGACTTTCAATTTTAGAGTAGCTTTGTATAACACATACATCTTTTTCTTTAAAATTATTAAATAATTCACTAGCCCTAAACTTGCTTACTTTTACGTCAGCCTCGGTTCCTAAATTTAGCAGTTGTCCATCCATGTCCACTCCTTCGTCAATTTCCTGATCATCTTCCTCCATCTCTTCTTCTTCCTCCTCAATATAATTAATGTCGATGTTACATAAGAATGATCTTCTAACAAGCCTAGATGATTTGTCCAAAAATGAATGTTTATAAGTGATGGAATCGCCTTCCAAGTTAATAAAAATTTCTTTTCTTTCTTCAATTTGAGCGGCGTTCTCCACATTATTTTCTTCAATTTGGTCAGCGTTTCCAATCATATTTTCTGCCATCGTTAGGAGCTTTAGATTTAGATAGATATATTTGATAAAAAACAATTTTGGTTATAGCTTATAAAATAATATCGACAACTGATATTACAGCGAATGATACTGTATGATCGTCGAGTGGATGTTCTTAAGTATATATCCCATCAACCACCACTTTTACTACCTGCAATACTTAAGTTTTTTTTTTTTTTTTTTTTTTTCGCTGTCTCTTTCCCTGTCAGTTTCCTCGGGGGGGGGGACAGGGGGGGGGGGGGCTTCGCCCCCCTCCCCGCTCCGCCAACCCCCCTAAGAGGGGCTTCCTTAAACCCCCCTCACTCTCACCTTATCTTCTTTCTCTCCCTTCCTTCTTTCTCTTTTTTATATGTTTCTCCGTTTTCCTTCCTTCTCCTTTTTCCTTCCTTCTCCTTTTTCCTTCCTTCTTCTTTTTCTTTCCTTCTCCTTTTTTCTTTTCTTCTTTTTTAATCTAACCTAACCTAACCTAACCTAACCTAACCTAACCTAACCTAACATAACCTAACCTAACTTAACCTGAAGAGGGTAGCCCGAAATTGGGGAACCGGGATTTTAGTCTCGGAAATTCAGGGGTCCGGGGGGGGGGGGAGGGGGGAAGGTTGTTGATCGGCTTGGGAAAGTGGTTTTTAGAGATTGTGGTTCAACTTTAAGTAGGACACATGTGATTAACTTTTGCATATAAAATCGCCTCAGCGAAGAGACGAATGCAATTGATTTCTGCATTCACACTGTGCATAGCTCGCGAGTTTTCTGGTGTTTACATTGTGTCTATTTGGTAAATTTTTATTTTTATTTCTAACATTTTTATTTGGCAAGATTTAATTTTTATATATATTTGGTGACATTTTTATGTACATTTGTGGCATTTTTATTTGTTATTACGATTTTTTTCATAATGGACAATTTTTTGGCATCGAGTAGCAAAATAATTGACAATGACTTTGACTTATACACATGTACTCAAATGCAGAATTTTGCAAACCAACAAAACAATGAAACAGACGTATTTATAACTAGTCAACAACAAACTATTCAGGACTTGAATGAAATTATTTACAATAGCCAAGTTCAGAATAATGCCAACAAACACAACAACGAAAAATATTTATTTACAGCTACTCAACAACAAACTCTTGACGATCTTAATGACATTATTGACAACAAAACGGACTTAATTACAACAAAAACTAAACAAACTCTTGAAGAACTGAATGACATTGACGAAACTCAAAATTCTAGCTATGAGGATATTGTTTGTTTTCAAAAATCTAATCCAAATTATTTAACATTAAAATCGCCAATTAATTCTCCGAGACCAATTTGCTCTCCCTTTTTGTTTAGTGAAAATTCTGATTCGGAAGAAGAACAAATTGATCAAAATTTAAGTTTGGCTATTTGTCCTACTAATTCACCATATGATATTGTAAATTCTGATTCGCAAGAAAAACAAATTGATCAAAATTTAAGTTCGGCTATATCTTCTATTAATTCACCATATGCTATTGTAAATTCTGATCCGCAAGAAAAACAAATTGATGCAAATTTGACTTCGGATATTTCTCCTAATAATTCACCAGTTGAACAAAATTCAATTTCGAAACCATCATTTATCATTAAAAAAAAAATTTAAAATTAATAAAAAAAATAAAAAACAAATAGCAAACCTTAAGTGTCTGGGTTTCGCTATTCAAAATTTAACTAATTTGATCACAATTAAAAAGTGAGACGAAAGTACGGTGAATTATGTTAAACAGGCCTTTGACAAATTAGTTGACTCATTTGAAGAAATGGATTCATAAAGTCAATTAATTTCTATTGCTTTTTTCAAAATTTGACTATAACTAAATAAAAATGCACAATATTAATTTTATTATTATTATGCAGAAAATTTGACTATAACAGATAGAATTGCATATTAGTGTGTTATTATTATGCAGAAAACATGCATAAGTGTGTAACATAAAAAGTCTTTACTAGAAAGGATAATTTACTGCGACATATTCAAAAACATGTTAACGGAAATTCCACAAAACTCAACAGTTGGTTGAAAAAACCAAAGCTTGTTAAAGGTAAGAACATTTTATTTTTCATGTCATATTTTGTAAAATATTTTTTAAAATATTTTTTTCTTAATTTATATAGATTCTACAAATATTGTAAAATATTGTAAAGAATGCAAGAAAAATATAAACCAAAGTCTATGGGGTGGACATCTTCGATCTAGTGTGCACAAGAACAATTCCAAAATAGGCTTGGAGGAAGGTGTTGAAATTATCAAGTCAGCATTCAGGGAACGAATAATATCTTATAGGATTTCCTCACACCAAAACTTCATAAATGTGAAAGAATATTTTCAACATTTGGAATACAAAATTGCACATCTAATAGATCAAGAACTGCAGAAACATAAATGTATCAAGCTAAATATGGAACTGTTCGGTTTCTATTTTAACCCCAGCAGCGACAGCTATGATGTCAAATCTTTTAATGCGCCGTTCCAAGTCATTTGCCAGGGATATCAGAAAAAAGAACTGTTAGAGCAAATCTGCACCATTATTGACCAGAAAGCTGACGAATTTGCAGAAAGAGATTCAGGTAAAGAATTTATTTTCGATTTTACAACAGCAACAAAAAAAGTTTTAATTTTTTAATTTTTACGTTGCAGGATGGGCTTTGATGAATTTACTTCATTTGGAAATTAATGTTAACAAGCACAATCCGCTGAGAGCCTCATCTTTTATCGAACTTCCTCAAGAGATCAAGAGACGTCAAGCTGTGATCAACATTAGGAATGATGACAACTTTTGCTTCGCCTGGGCAGTTGTGTCTGCTCTTCACCAACCACGCGGATTAGATTTTGAAACTTCATCCTACCCACACTACTCTTCTGTTTTGGATATGTCAGGTATAGAATTTCCAATGTTGCTAAAGAACATTAAGATTTTTGAAGAAAAAAATAACATTTCTATTAATGTATATGGATTAGAAATTATAAATCCTAAAAAGGGGTATGAAGTAATTGGTCCACTTTATTATTCATCGAATAAAAAAAATCAACATGTCAATTTATTGTTAATAAGTGATGATGATGAAAAAACTTTTCATTATTGCTATATTAAAGATTTATCAAAACTAGTTTCTGCACAAATTTCTAAACATCACGGAAAAAAATATATTTGCGATGGTTGTTTACAATATTTCCCTACAGAAGAAAATTTATTACAACACAATAGCTATGATTGTGATCATTTACGAATTAACCTACCTTCTAAAGAATTAATAAAAGATAAGTTTGGAAACTATTCATATGATAATATTTTGAAATTTGTAAATTATCATAAACAAATGAAAGTTCCTTTCGTGGTATATGCAGATTTTGAATGCATTTTAAAGCCTTTAAATAATGACAATGTTGATAAAAATCCTAATACTTCATACACCTTAAAACAATATGAACATATTCCACATTCATTTGCCTATTACATTAAATGTTCCATCGACGATAATTATTCTAAATTTGAAAAATATAGAGGTCAAAATTGTGATACATTATTTATAAATTCTTTAGAAAGAGATGTGTATAACATATACAATAAATATTTAAAGGCTCCTAAAAAAATGATCCCTTTGAACGAACTGGACAAAATTTATCATAACTATGAAAAAGTTTGTCATATTTGTAATAAACCTCTTTTAAATGACAGGGTTGCAGATCATTGTCATATAACCGGTCTTTATAGAGGTCCAGCTCATTCACTCTGCAACATAAATTACAGAATACCTAACTTTATTCCAGTTATATTGCATAATTTGCGTAATTATGATTCTCATCTATTTCTTAAAAAATTATGCTTAAACAAAGAACAACTAACAGTTATCGCACAAAACAAGGAAAAATATATTTCATTTGAAAAGCTTATTCATGTGGACAACTATTTTGATAAAAAGACACAAAAGGCTAAGAAAAAAAATATATCATTAAGGTTTATTGATTCTTTTCAATTTCTATCCCATTCTTTATCAAAACTCTCTGAAAGCTTAAAAGATGAACAATGTAAGGAAATAAAAAAAATGTTCAATGATGAAGAAAGATTTAAACTTATTCGGCAAAAAGGTGTATTTCCTTACAGTTATATTGATGATTATTTA
Source organism: Kuschelorhynchus macadamiae (assembly GCA_030620095.1). NCBI lineage: Eukaryota > Metazoa > Arthropoda > Insecta > Coleoptera > Curculionidae > Kuschelorhynchus > Kuschelorhynchus macadamiae. The sequence continues at coordinate 82,195 of JAUTXW010002819.1, read as the reverse complement.
AAATTAGAAGAAACAAATTTACCTCAGAAAGACCAATTTTATAATACTTTAACGGATGAACACATCAGTGATGCAGAATACCAAAGAGCTGTAAAGGTTTGGCAATTGTTTAAATGTGAATCTCTTGGTCAATACTCCGACGTTTACTTACTCTCTGATACTTTACTTTTGGCAGATATTTTTGAAAATTTTAGAAGCACTTGTTTATCCACATATAAGCTCGATCCAGCTCATTTTTACACTTTTCCAGGTTTATCCTGGGAGGCGTGTTTGCGTTATACTGGAATAGGGTTAGAATTGTTAACTGATCCAGATATGATACACTTTTTCAAAAAAAGCGTTCGCGGTGGTGTGAGCTCTTGCATTTGTAGAAAATCTGAAGCTAATAACCCATTTCTTTTAAATTTTGATCCTTTAAAGCCAACTAAATACATAATTTATTATGATGCAACAAATTTGTATGGTTATGCAATGTCACAGCACATTCCAACGGGAGATTTTGTTTGGTTAACAGATAAAGAAATCAATGATTTAAATATTATGAATATTTCTAAAAAATCTAATAAGGGATATGTTTTAGAAGTTGATTTAGAATATCCTACAAGTCTACATTCCTATCATAACGATTTTCCGTTTTGTCCAGAAAACTTTAAACCGCCAAATTCTAAATGCATAAAATTAATACCCAATTTAAATGATAAATCAAAATATGTTATTCACTATCAATTATTAAAACAATGTTTGGAACATGGACTCAAGTTAACTAAAGTTCATAGAGTTTTACAGTTTTCTCAATCTGATTGGTTGAAAAAATATATAGACTTGAATTCAAGATTAAGAAATGATTCAAAGAATGAATTTAATCGTAATACTTACAAGTTGGCAAATAATAGTATTTATGGCAAGACTATGGAAAATGTTGATAGGAGAATTGACGTAAGACTTGTTACAGAGTGGGAAAAAAATAGAAGAAAAGATGGTGCTGAGAATTTAATTGCAAAACCATATTTCAAGGACTTAACAATATTTTCTGAAAACTTGGTAGCTATTCAAATGCAAAAGATTCAAGTTACTTACAATAAACCAATATATGTAGGCTTCTCAATATTAGATATATCTAAAACTGTCATGTATGATTTCTTTTATAATTTTTTAAAACCTCTTTATCAGGAAAATATTTCACTTTTATACACCGATACCGATTCGTTCATTTTAGAAGTCACAACTCCAAATATTTATTCTGACATGATAAAAAATATTCACAAATTTGACACATCTAATTATGAATTTAATAATATTCATGAAATGCCTATTACAAAGTCAGTTATAGGAAAATTCAAAGATGAATATGCTGGTGAACCCATTACTGCTTTCTTTGGTACTGGAGCAAAAGCATATTGTATTAAAACGGAAAACAGTTTAACAAAAAAAGCAAAAGGTGTTAAAAAAAGTGCAATTAAAAAGCAGTTGGATTTTATTCATTATAAAGATGTTGTTGAAAATCATTCTAAAACCTTTTGTTCAATGTATGTTTTTCGATCTAGACAACATACAATTTTTACAGAGTTAATTAATAAATTGGCTTTGAGTTCCGAAGATGATAAGCGGTATAAAATTCCCTATAGTTTTAATACATTAGCTTGGGGACACCAAGATATTGCTTTGTATCAATGGAATGCAGAACATGAAGATTTAGATATATTTATGTAGATATTATAAGGTATTTAAATTTGTTGTTTTTGAAACCAAAGTTAGTCTTCATAAGTCTTTCACAAAATGTGCATAGAAACTTTTGACAAAGAAATTGATAACAGTTATTTTAAAACATATGAAAAACGACTTTCCACTTTTAAAAAATGGAAAGGAAAATTGAGACCAGAAGTGTTAGCTGGAGCTGGCTTTTACTATACTTCAATCAATGATATTTGTAAATGTTTTTATTGTGGTATTGAAATTTTTGATTGGTTAAGTTATGATGATCCTATTGTGGAGCATAAGAAATTTGCTAGGAATTGTGATTTAAATAACTGTTTATGGAAAAATAGGAATCGAATAATTGTAACCATTCAAAATAAGTCTTCAAGCTACACATTTTATATAGTATTATTAATATCCTTATTTATGAACTTTTACATATATTTAAATTAATTATTTTATTGTTATTTTTTTACAACTGCTTTTGCTTTCGTGGTGAAAGTATCTGCTTAATGTTAATAAATTTGGAATATAATTATTAATTTGTTTTAATGACTATCAGTAGATCTCAATTTATTCTTCTTTATTTTATTTTCCAAAATGTTTTTTATGTTCATCATCCCCCTGGCGTAACACAGTGTGAAATATGTTTTTCTAATAAAACAGACGTCACTCTAAGTAAATATTGTAAATTTATGAAAATTGGATTAATTAACAATAGTACAATTAGTTGGATGGAACGAATAAATGGAAATGAAAATGCAAGTAAATTTTTTAAAATTTTGTATCATTATCCAAATCGATCTATTTTTGATACAAATTGGATAGAAAGGTTAGAGTTTAAAAATAATCAGTTACAAATTTTAACCCCCAACTGTACCAATTATTATGACGGATTCAAAAATTATTACTTTTCCATCATTAGTGTTACATTAAACTTTGCATTATTTTTATACATTACCATTTTAATTATTTATCTTTATTACAAATTTCAAACTGGAAATCTATTTTTTCATTAATCCATTTTAATCGAAACTTTAAAGAAAGTGGGGATGAGAATATTTAAGTACAAGAATAACACAATATGTTTCAGTCTCGTTTAGTCATTATGAACAACGCCGTGGTTCATAAACCTTTGGAAACGCTTCTTAATTCAAAAATTTATTTTTTAAATAATTCTTTGTCAAAATTTGTTCTTGTTGGCATTAGTTTAAATGATTTTTCTCCAAAAATTGTAATTGGTGGAAAAACTGGATTTTCAATCGCACTAACCGAAGAAAATTGGAAAGACATTTGTGTTCATCAAGGAATTATTGTAAACAATTTCTACTTTCCTCAAGTTGATCAAACCAGTGTGAATATAAACAACATTCATCTGCAGGTTCAGAAAATAAATGATACTCCTGTTCTACAAATTACAAAAGGCCCACACTTCATATACTTAGGACAAGAGTCTTTGGACAATTTGTGGCGATTAAAGGAAATTATTGATTATAGATTATCTATACTTAAAAGGCAAGAATTCAATACATATTTCAAAATATTTCAAAATAATATTTCATCTGATTGTGGCGACTTGTGTACGCATGTTTATAATATAATAAGTCCAACAGAAAATCCTAACAGTGAAAATGTTTCAACTATGATGGAATTACTTGCTTTATATCCTGAACAAATGGAAAACAAATTGAAGCAAAATGGAACAAAACGAAAATATTACGAAGAAAACAATGAAAATGGATCAAAAAGAAAATATTACGAAGAAAACAATATCTTTTCTGGAAGAGAACAATAAGGTGCATGTGTTAGTGAAGTGGAGCTTTGCTTACAGACAAGCCCGTAGGAGTAACTTTCAGATGTGGTACTTGGATAGACTCCGTTTTGAAAAAAGAATAAATGATTGTAAACTTATTCTAGATTCGATATTATCTGAGGAACATAGAAATAAAATATATTTGACACGTTTTAATAAAAATTGTATTTGATGTTTTACTTAATAAAATTTTAGTTTAGTAAATGTGAATTTTATTTGAAATTAATTAGCACATTAAGACTTTGTAATTTGTATCAGCTAAAGCATAAAGTGAGGAACAGAAATAAAACAAATTTAACTAAAATTTAATTTCAATTTAATTAAACAATATTTTTTTTATCAATCCATGTATTATATTTTTTATCAAGTCCTAACCATTTCACATAAACTTTGTTTCCTTTCCTTCTCAAAATCTTCTCAATAAGATACACATCGGTATGCTTTACTTTTAGTAATTCTTGCTCATAAAAACCACCCAGAATGTCCTGATTATCTTCGTCTTGAATTAAATATGTCCAAGGGTTTGTCATCTTAACTTCTTTAATGTGGAATATCTCATTTGACCAATTTGGTGTGTAACCTTTTGAAAATGCCTCCCGATGCTTGCTTATTCGTACGTGATCACCCACTTTAAACTTTGGAGATTTTATATCTAACGTTTTAGCATGAGTAAATGCAGATTTCAAGATTCTATTTTCATTTGTTTTATTTACTTGTTTTGGCTTCATTCCTATTGAAGAATGTTTTGTATTGTTATAATCTTTTACAATATCCGCTAATATATTAAACCATTTGTAATTTCCTTGAATGCTAAATATTTTCCACATATTATTCTTTAAAGTCCTGTTCACTCTTTCTACTATACTCGCTTTCAAATTGGAAAACGTGCTATAATGGTTAATTCGAAATTGTTGCATCAAATTTTGAAAATTTACATTGAAAAACTCTCTCCCTCTATCCGTTTGCAAGTTTTTTGGTGGAGTTTTTGCACTGATTAATATTTTTTTCATTGCCGCTGTTACGTCTTTTCCAGATTTAGATTTTAACGGTTCGGCCCAAACATACTTAGAAAATACATTTATGGTAATCAAGATATATTTAAATCCCTTATTAAATTTGGCATAGGGTAACATTTCAACCAAATCAGCTTGAAAAAGATCATTTAACCCTTTCACTACCACCCTTCTGCGTTTGAAGTTTTTTCTAGCAGGTTTATGTAATTCATTAACGACTTGTTGTTTAACGGTTGTCATGAGAACAAACTTGTTTATTCAATTTTAAGGAAGTTCACTTTCTATGTTTTGTAATAATTCGAAATATAACTTTTATATGTTTTTTCCCATTCATTCAATTTATCAATTTGTATTGTATAACTTTTTTCATTTAAAATTTTACTAATTTTAGTAATCTCCTTTTCTAACGCATTAAAGGATTTTTTTATCTCTCCAGTTAAGAAAGTAGTTGATCTACTATCACTATTTTTTAATTCCTCCTCTGTTTTATTTAATTCTTGTTCTAATTTCTTAATTACACTGGACATTATATTTTCCAAGGAAATATATTGTTGATTTTCTTCCAAAGTGAGTTGGTCAATTGTTCTACTGTTAAGAATGCTATTTTGATTTCTTTTTTTTTCATCATCTAACCTTTTTATAAAAGTTCTTAATTGTTTAATTTTTTCCTTGTGTTTTTCAATTATTAATTCTCTTATATTTGTTTCCATTATTTTATTAATTTTGTTGATATCATCACTTAATTTTTTGTCTTCCTTTTTAACATGTTCATTTAAAAATTGCAAATCTTTACTTATTTGATTTAGCGTTAGCAACTGTTTATTAACGTTTTCAATTGAGGTATAGCATCCTTTAATCTGGTTTTCATACTTTAAAAAATTTTCATCAAAAACCTTAAGCTTTTTAGCAAAGATTTCATTATTTGTTTCATTTTCACCTAATCTCCTTTTTAAATTATTAATGTCACTTATTCTCTCTTGATTTTGTTTTGAAATATGGCGTCCAAATTTATCAACTGTCATGTTGAGCTTTCATTAAACAATAAATATGATTATATTTGATAGCTGTTATTTATAGTATTACTTTATCTTCTCTTAATTCTTCAATAATAGAGATAATCTCGTTACTATGAGCATTATTTCCCGCATCACTTGATGAAATTAATAAACGTAGCCTATCAACAATTTCGTTAACATTATTCCAGTATACATAGTCTGTATTTGATCTGTTTGTTTTCAAAATTAATCCCTTTCCTGTAGATTTGGCTCTAGTTGTTCTAAACGGAGGTTTTGGTTTGTTAAATGCTGTAACTAATCTTGGCAAGGTTTTTGTCTTTGTAATCCCCTTTCTTTGTAAATATGGTCCTATTATTGTAACATATTTGTGTGATGTATTTCCTTGAACTTGTTCATTTGAATCAAAATTCCTACGATATACATTTGTTTTAGCTAGAATGTTCATGTAATTATCTAAATCTTCCTTCTTATAACCTTTCGGTTCTTTTTTGAAAAGCAATTCGTATAAACCTGGCGTGCCTGTGTACGTTATTCCTCCCACTTTAATGTCTTTTCCAATAATTTCTACCGGTATCTGTGTTAAACCAAAAGAAAACTTATCCGTTTCGAGGTCATGAACTATTCCATAATAATGGTCAAATTTATGTTGTGTATCTTTCACACCCTCATCAATATATGATCTGGGTTGAAAATCTGCTAAGTAATCTTTATATGATGGTGTACCAACATAGGTTTGAATTGTTTTTCTAGTTTGTTCCAATATGTCTGACAAGTTTAAATTTGTTGTTGTGTCACTAGAAGGATCTGAAGTTTCTGCTATAACAGTTGATGACAATGGTTGTACTACAGGAGAGGAAGAAGTGATACTACTGTCATTTAAAAATGTTGGTAGTTCTGTAGGGAGTGACGGAGTTTTTCCTGTTTTCTGAATATTTTTCGTCGGAGTTGATGTTTTATAAAGCTTTGTAGGTGTTTTGAAATCTTCATACTTTGAAACTCTTTCTTCTTTTAAATCGAATCGTTCGGATTTACCAATACTTGAAATTAGCTGTTTAAGTGGTTGTGTTATTGGTCTATAAGTTTGTTCTAATTCGGACTGAGCAGTAGCAGTATATCTGCCGTGATTTACTTCACAATCTTTGTCAATTACAAGAAAGCCATATGGATCCATCCAACAGTTAGCACAAATATTTTTAAACTGATAAACTCAAACAGTCCTGTTTAAATAAAATTAATAAGTTTGCATTTTCTCGAATTAGACGTTTAAGGATTGAGGAATATCCTTGAAAAATAAAAAAACAATCGGTGTTTCTATGCCTTCCATGCGTGAAATAGTCCCTAATAATAGATTGATTATGACAAGGAATATCATCAAAAATGATAACGGAATTTGGCTTTATCTCATGAGGTGAAATAATGTTCTAATCGCTATCATATTCAAAGTATCCAATTTCTTTCATAGGTTTTAACAACTTTCTTAAATATTCATATTTTGGTTGATCTAATGACTTTGAATAAACATAGACATTTTCAAACCTAATTCCATTTGGATGCTCGAGCAGTGTAAGCATAACGTTGGTTTTACCGCTACCACTGCAACCAACTATAAGCCCTCTTTTTGAACCACCGCAAAATAAGTCACCATGCTTTCTCAACTGTTTACTTAAAATTTTTTCATCATGATTATTTACTGGTAATGAGAATTTTTGTTTTTCAATCCTCATTCTTAATCACACTAGTAAATATTTTTAGCTGTAAAAGTATTTATACCAGAAAAATGTCAATGTGCTTTTAGTATAAAAAGAACTTCAATGACTGTGGGTCGCCATAAGTTGAAAAAAACTATTAAAACACGTAATAGAAAAGGCTCTGGTTTAGTAAATAAATTAATTAGCAAACTACCTTTCGAAGTTCATATACCAGGATATAATTATTGTGGTCCCGGCACCAACTTGGAAAAAAGATTAACTAGAGGTGACGTTGGTATAAATCCATTGGATTCCGCTTGCAAAGAACATGATATATCTTACTCTCAGACTGAAGATTTATCAAAAAGACACATATCTGACCAAATATTAGAAAAAAAAGCCTGGGATAGGGTAAAAGCTAAAGATTCTTCTATTGGTGAAAAAATTGCAGCTTTAAGTGTTGCAGGAATAATGAAGGGTAAAAGAAAGTTCGGTTTGGGATTAAAAAATACAAAAGGGGGTAAACTTAAATTGAGAAAAAAACGTATCATTCGAACACCCAAAAAAATTGGAGGATTTCTACCTCTTTTCTTTCCCATTCTTGGCGCCCTGGGTGCACTAGGTGGAGGCGCGGCAGGAATTGCTAAGGCAGTAAATGATGCTAAAGCAGCTAAACAGCAACTAGAAGAAATACATAGACATAATATTGCAATGGAAAATGCTTCTAAAGAAGGGAAAGGATTATATATTAGACCATATAAAGGAAAGGGACTATTTATTAGACCTTATAAAGGAGGATCCGTCAAAATGAAAGCAATCAGACAAAAAAAAAACTCAAAATAAGTTTTCCAAAAAGAGCACTTACGAACAATGATATTATTAAATATGTAAAGCTGTTAAAAATAACTGGCTTTAGAGGTGTTTTTATGCTCGATGAACTTCCAAAAAAAATTAATCTGAAAGAATGTGGTATTGTAAATTTGGATAAAAAACAAAATAAAGGATCTCATTGGACTGCTTATATTAAAAATAACAAAAATGTAATATATTTTGATAGTTATGGAAATTTAAAACCACCTTTTGAACTTCTCAAATATTTTAATTCGAATGGCAAAGTTTATGTATTTTATACTTATGAAAATAAACAAAAATTTAATTCATATAACTGTGGTCAACTATCCCTAAAATTTTTGCAAAAAAATATATAAACTCATTATTTATTGTAATATCTCATTCATAAATAAACTGCAATGTCTACCACAATTGCCATATCAGGAAACAGTTCTGTTTTGTCTGCTGATTTTAATCCGCCCATATATTTAGAGGATGAAAAACAATATTACCTGGGTTTAGCTGATTTTGAAACGTTTATGACTATCCCCAATATAAAAGAAGGATATAATAAATTTTATATAGATAAAAAAGTAATTGTTATTCCCGACGGAACTTATGACATTACAGATATAGAAACATACATAAGAGAAAGTATAGAAGATTTATTTCCGAATGAAAAATTTTTTTTTCTTTTAAAAGCAAATGTTAATACTCTAAAAACTTTTTTAATGTGTAGTAGAATAATTGATTTTACCAAGGAAGATTCGATAGGAAAAATGTTGGGTTTTAATAGCAGGATACTAGAAGCTATGAAAGAGGAAGAATCAGATAATGTTGCAAAAATAACTAAGGTGAATGCTATTTGTATTGACTGTAATATTTGTGTCGGTTCTTACAATAATGGTAAACCTGTTCATATTATTCACCAGTTTTATCCAACTGTAGCTCCAGGGTATAAAATAGTTGAATCTCCTTTGCCCATTTTGTATTTTCCAGTTAGCGTCAAAGCAATTAACAATATAACAGTTAAAATAGTTGATCAAGACGGAGAACTTATCAGTTTTAGAGGAGAAACTATAACAGTAAGGTTACATTTACAAACAAGTGAAATATAAAATGGTTGTTAGATATAATAGAGCCCTTGGGATGAGACTTGCCCCTACCACTATCAACAAAGTAGAAACTTATAAAAAGAAAAAGCCTAAACAACAGTTCAGTATCAAATCCAACACCAACAAGTTAAGACGAGATAATCGTAAATTTCTCACATCCTTGGGTTTCACTGTTTTAAAATAATGAACATATTAAACGTAAACGAAAAGCTTTATGTAGACAATTCCATCGTCAGTTCTGAGCTTCACACATATCAACCATATATTTCTTCAAAATTCGATTACAATGATGAAATAAGGATCCCAATTCAAGAACTCGATGCTTACACTCTACCATCAGATAGTTTACTTTATATCGAAGGAAAATTAACTAATACAGAAGGTAAATATAAGAAAGAATTGCTATTTATTAACAATGGTATAGCCTTTTTGTTCAGAGAAATCCGCTATGAACTAAACGGAATTACTATAGATTCAATAAGAAATGTTGGATTAGCATCAACCTTAAAAAGCTACCTTTCTCACAATACCAACGAAAGTTTAAAACTGGAAAATGCAGGTTGGTTTCCACATCGGAAAGAAGGTGATACAATTTTAGTTGATAATGATGGAAAATTCTCCGTATCCATACCACTAAAAATGCTTTTAGGATTTTTTGAAGATTACAGAAAAATTATTATGAATATGAAACAGGAATTGGTTCTTATTAGATCAACTGATGATTTAGATGGTGTTATTTTCAAAGAAGATCCGGCACACCTTGTTACTGCTCCTGACACTCCATTGGTTACTTTCGATAAAATTTATTGGAAAGTTCCTCACATTCTAGTTGATATGCCACAACAACTTGCTCTATCAAAAATATTAGAATCAAATAAAGATATATTGATAGGATTCAGGAGTTGGGAACTTGTTGAATATTCTTCTCTAACCGAAACAACCCGTCACACATGGCCGGTAAAAACAACTAGTAAACTAGAAGCTCCTCGTCATGTTGTGATTGGCTTTCAAGAAAACAGAAAAGGGAAAATTGTTAAAGATATGAGTAAATTTGACAATATTACCTTGTCAAATATTAGAGTATATTTAAATTCTGAAAGATATCCTTATCACGATTTGTACTTAAATTTCGAAGAAAACAAATTTTCTGCTTTATACGAAATGTTTGCCAACTTTAGACAGTCTTACTATGGTGTTCCAAATGAACCCATTTTTAATCCTGAACAATTCAAAAACATTAGTCCTATTACACATATTGATTGCTCCCATCAAAAAGAAACAATTCAAACGGGATCCGTAGTAATGAGAATTGAATTTGAGACACACAATGCAATTAAAAAAGATACTTCTGCTTATTGTCTTATTTTACATGACAAATTATTTAGCTACAACCCTCTTACTAAAATTGTGAAACAATTATAAACTTTATCCCCACTATTTTCATATTTCGATTTAATTTAAAGAAATTTTCAAAAGCTTTTAGTTTTAATCATGACATCAAAACTACAACTACAAATTGAAAAATTTATTTTTAAAATTAATCAACTGAAAGAAGAAATTGCAAATTATTCAAGTAAAAAAAGTCTCATTAAAAAATTTGCTGCTTTGAAAATATGAGATTGGTTATAGATATTCAAGGATTCAAAGATGAAAAAAATAAATTTATACCGAAAGAGCTTGCAGCTTTTGATGGTTATGAAATGACTCATTACATTTTTAAAAAGCCTTTTCCAATGGATTTTCTTTCACCTGATTGTCACAAGCAGGCGGTATGGTTAACGAAAAATTATCATTGTATACATTGGAATAATGGATTTACTCCATTACATCATTTCCCAAAAATAATTGAAACACTTACGAAGAAAGCAGATTTTGTTTTTGTAAAAGGAAGCGAAAAAAAGGATTTTATACAGAAATATTCTAAAAAGCATGTGATTGAAATAGATGAACAACAAGCGCTAAAGCTAATGGAACCAAAATGCTTCTATCATTCAAAATCACCTTGTATGTGTGCTTTGACAAATGTGTTATTTTTATATGACAATTGTTTTATGAACGAATAAAAATATAAAAAAAAACTTAATTATTTTTATTTTGATTGATTGAATACAATTAATATGATACCTTAAATCTAATTTTCTAAATTCATTTAAAAGTTCATACTCATTTTTATATTTTAAATAATCATTACAAAATTTAGCGGCTAATTTACATTGTTTCATTCGATCTATATTATTAACATATGCTGACAAATCTTGTGCTTCTGCGTCTTCTTCGCCTACAATTGATAAATATTGGAAGTATGCAGCAGATATAATAAACTCTTCATACATTTCAGTAACCATTTGCTCCATTGTAAATATTATTAAATTTATTCTTCCTTTTCAATTTCTTGAAGAATAGTATCCTCGTCAATAAATTGCTTCAAGTCTTTTAAATAGTAACCAAAGCCAATATCTTTTAGATCTTGAATAAGTTGAAAAAAATTTAATGTTTCAATGTATTTGTTGCAACAGAGGGCAGCCTTTACGAATTCCTCAGATTGATTACAATAAAAGTCTATCCACTCCGGACCACTTGCCATACAATATGAGAAATAGGTTTTTGAAAGATTACTAAATTTCTCCTCTAATAATTTAACTGCAATCAGCAACTCAGCCATTTCATTTATTTAACATAATATTTTAAATATGTAGGGGGATGTCTCTTGCGAATAGGATTAACTTTCTTTGATAATACCTGTTTTTTATCTTCGTATAATTGAAACCTCTTTTGGGTTGCAATAATAGCAGGTATAAATTGGCAATCTTCTCCTATAAATTCTATTAGGTGGCTTAATTCTCCTACAAAGTACGATTTCCCAAATGTATTGAAAAACGTAGTAAGGCTTATAATTCCTTCTAAATAATCATCACAACAGTCAATTGCTTCCAAATAATCTCGTTTCAGTGGATAAAACAGCTTGGTGTATTCATCTTTCGAAATCACTTCAAAGAAATTGAGATATTTAACTTTTAACTGTCTGATAGTTGTAGTTAATTTTTCGCGATTACACATAATTCACTTATTACTTGACACATTTTTTCTTTTTGTTTTATACAAAATTGGTGGAAAAATTCAAAAATAACTTTTTACGCAACTCGAGCACAGCTTAGTAAATGTGTCTCGGCATACTAAAATGATCATGATGCACCTATTTATAAGACTTAAGAATGCAAAATCAAATGTGGGAGAACAAAGAGAAAAAATTAAAAAATATGATGCGAATGAGAATAAAAGGGGAGGAAGTTAAGAATGAGGGACATGAGAGAGAGGAAGAGGAGGAGGAGGAGGCGCTCCCCTATTATAACTACTTACAAAAGATGTTAAATATATCTTGGATTTTTATGAAAAATTGATATTTATATTTAATATACATTTATTACACCAATTAAAAAATTACTATCGCATTTCCAGCTTTATTTTTATATTTCTTGGACTTTGTTAATATCAAGAACACTTTTAATGTCCATGTTTTTAAACACATTTCTCTAGAATTTTCAAAACATTGCAAGACGTTAAAAAATCCTAGGCATATTAAATATGGAGAATAAAGCAGGAAATCCGATGTTTGTACCAAATTAGGTGAGCCAAATATGTGGGGTGATCAGAGGTAACATGTTTTCAAAAAAAGTTTCACCTTGTATGATTTCCCAAAATGTATTGTGGCCATTTTGTAGACATTACTTGTAGTTTATCGTTTGTCAAGTTTGAGTTAAATTTCTCTAGAAATGTACGACGCACTCAAAAAAAAACTTAAACGTATTTAAAACTTTAATACTCTGTATCTTGAAAACGAAGAGATTCAGATCCATGTGCATTCAAACTTTTTATATATCAAATTGCTTCCTCAAATATTGGAACGAAATTTCCGGTTACTTTGTACAGGTCATTACATTAAAAAAAGGCAGTTTTATTATAGGAATTTTTTATTGGTGTTTAAACGTTTGTTAAATATAAATTTGAGCTCTTTGTAAAAATTCGAGATACTTTTATATTTAAAATTATTTTCTGTATTTTGCAACGACGGAGATAAAGATTTCATCAGAACACCCTGTACAGTGGCCTAATTTAGCACGGTATATTATGCTGTCGAAGTAAAACGATTAATTATAGTGTTTATATCGTTGGCGCTTTCTAGAATTTCAATTTTTTAATCAAAAGTTCGAAATCGGTTAATCTGGAAAAGCTGAGAAATTGATTTTAAGAGCCACCATAAATTCCTACAATCCACAATGCAAAATTATTCCATACCATTCCATTTTGATACTATAAGTAATATCTTTAATTATTTAAAAATATTACTAACTTAACTTTGCACGGAAAGGTTAAATTTTCGATTAAACCTAGTTTTCGAAAACAAATTCATATAAGCAAAATCGGGTAACATATTTTTCTTGCATTGATTCTCGGAACAGGCAAAAAAAATCAGGGTTTCACATAACACCCTGTGCAATATGGTAGTCATAGAAAATAAAAAGTGTGTTTAAGAGAAGAAACAGTAGTATCCCGTAATCATATGCTAAGAAAATATTTCTAAATCTTTTTGGATTTAAAAATTCTGTAACTTTAAATTTTGCCAAAAATATTGATTGGTGCAGAATGATAGTAAATAGTTTCCACCAGGGTCGGATTTTTGACTTTTTCTAAAATTAAATGAAAATTAGCCTGTAGTAAATTTTAGGTCGAAATGGGCGGACCTGAAGTGCTCCAAATCGATCAAGTTTAGATCCTCGAAAGTATGTGAGTTTTGCGCAATTAACATTATTTATAGGAGAATCAAAGTTTATTATAAGTGGTACAGATGATAATTACCGTTGATTATTAGGTTTTAGGTTGTGATTTAATTCTAAAGTACTACCTGCCAGGGGCGCATATATGGGGGCTAATGGGGGCAATTACCCCCGCAGGGAAGACATTTATAAATAAGATAAAATGGGGTATAAAAAAAAATTTTCACAAAAAAAAATTAATAACATGAAATATTAAAATAAATTATCCAAATAATTTTATTTTATTTTATTTTTTTTACAGTCACAATACCTTTCAGCGCAAATTTAATTTAAACTTATTAATGTAGTATTGGCTTTTATCATTTAAAGCCTCAAGATTTTTATTACTTTATTTTGAAGCTGAGCTTTAAATTTCTAATAAAAGTCCAATAAACGGTTTATCCACTTCAACGCAAATACGAAAAATTACCCACCATATTATATTAATTTTTTAATAGTATTGTAACTAAATCTAGCATAAGTAATATTAAAAAATTATATGTTGTAATATTTCTTTCAATGTCAAGAAAAGAAAGTCAACAGAAAAGTTGTTTTAATTAATAATTTAAAAAGTCACTATGTGTTTCTCAAATCCATGTTTTGTTCAGAGCATCTCAAGCATTTGCAGTTTGGCTCAAAAATTAACAGGGATATAAACTAACTTCATTTAATCAGCTAGAAATGCTAATCTACCTTAAAATTTGAGACATTTTCAAAACAGATTATTGAGACAGTATCTAAGATAAATATTCATAATGCCTTTTTGTTTAAATGAAATATGTCATAATTATTGCATGCAACAATTTGGGATATTTCAGACGTATTTATTAAGGAGGCTTAAGTTTAGCTCAGGTCTAACTTGACAGTTATAGGTTTAAGATGACATATGCATCATTGGAACAGATACTTTTGCAAAATGTCACAAGTGTAGCAGTGATATAAACGAAATGTAACTGGCGAAGTAACCGTTATTTTTTTACCAACAAATGTAAACTACACCCATTATCCACCATATTCGGTAAACAGGTTTAAGAGATCAGATTTAAGTGCAATGGCAATTAAAGCTTTTAGTTGGACACTTATATTGGACTAGATATAAATAAAGGTATACTCAGCAGAACGATGACGTAAAATTAAGCTACAGTAGCTGTTATTTTGTCAGATTAGTGGCCTTGGTATTATTTACTTACAGTCCCAGTATGACGAGGCCTACTAAGAGGACGGTCGTTATGCTATTTGGATCAACAATCGAATAAACGGATTTTTTTTAGTTGGAGTAATGTTAATAACTGAATCTAACCTACAAAATTTAATATGAATACAAGTATCTAGAAGAAAAATAATATGGGGCCTTTGGTTTCATTTATGTTTACTTTTAATGTTCTATATTATTCAATGTTTCTTAATCTATGTCCTACGCAACTCTGGGTTTCCATCAACTCCTTCTAGTGACCTCCGCAAAAAAATAAAGAACCACCAAAAAAGAAAACCTGAAAAATAAACTCGCTGAAATTAACCTTGCAATTAAAAAAAGGAAGTAAATGAGACTAATATTAAAGGAAAAGCTCCTGAAATTAAAAGACAGTTGCAGTTTAAGATCAGTTTTATTGTTCGCCAAGAACTTAATTGTTGTTATGTTCGCAAAGATATTGACAAGAAAGTATTGTTCTCTAAACTAATTTGTATAATAAAATAACCCAGCACTTACAGATTGAGGTGAATTATTTGAAGAATATTTTCCCAATGAAAGTAATGATAATATGGAAAATAAATAGAATATCCATTTGTTGTAGGAATATGTAAAAAATTCTTGAACTGCTTTTTTTTGCCGTCAGCCTATAAAACAAAGTATGCGAGTAAAAGTTTTTGTGCGGGTTTTACGTGGGTTTTCCTTTAGAAAATCTTCGGGAAAACCACCGCTAGGCCCAGTTGTGGACTGTGAATTTGAGGGAACGCTGGTTTGATCTAGATCCGCGTCTGTATACTAATTTCGGATCTTGGTTTAAATATTTAAATGTAAATTATATATATATAAAATATATATTATTTAATGTCCTGAAACTTACCTCAATGGTTCATAATTTCAGGAATGGAAAAAGGGGAATCCGTAGAACAAATTGTCCAATTAAGTATTCTGTATGTAGCGAAGTAATTTTAGGGCACGACTATATATCACGTTATAAGCACGAATAACGCGAAAAAATATTGGCTAGCCAAATCACTTTAGTAAATGAGTGCCGTCAGTACTATCGAGACACTGGTCGTTCGGTTTTCGGTAAATTTTATGCTTGACTTCCTCCATTTCCTCTTCTCTCCGTATCTCGTTCAATCTCCATAAATTTGTAGAGGGACAAAAAGGGTCAAATAAGCAAAGGAATAGACAAGGAAGGATATAGGAAATGTATTGAGCGTGTCAAGACATTATTATAAAATGAAATTTTAGTGTGTAAAAGTAAATAATATTTTATTATACCAGGGCAGTCTAAAATTTAATATATTGAAATATATATGTTGAAAAAGTAAATTAAGCCTAAGATATTAAACTATTTCCCAATTATAATTAATCAATTTTATAATTCATTTTAAATAAAAATTCCCAAATAAAAATGTAAAATAAAAGAAAGAAAATGGGAACGAACCAGCGAGTGAATTTTAAGGTAGTTTGAAAGACAAATATCTTCAAATAGCAGAAAAAAAATATTACTTTTTAAAACTACTTACTTGTATGATTTCAGTTGGGGATATGACTTCTATGTAAGACTAGAAGACAGTTTTTTCATACATCATTAATATTCGTGCTTATACTTATTTATTTGTATAATATTTAAGTTCCTAGTAAATTTAGAATTTAAAATATTATTAATTTTCTACTCCTATGTAGTAAATTCTAAAACATCGTTCTATATATTTTTGCTTTTTAACAGTATGTTGTCTAGGACCTTTCTCGAAGCGTAAAAATATGTATAAATATAAAAAAATTAAAAATATTTTAATGTGTTTCAGCATGTAGCCTAATCTGCCCACAATAACATTAGACATAAATCAACAAGCATATAACATAGTTTAAACTAGTATGTTTTAATAAATAAGAGCTGGTACACTTTACATAACAATTACTCAGCCAATAAAAAAAATCAACAAATTTCATAGACATTTAAAATATATATTTTAAGAAAATAATTTGATTTGAAATACATTCTTCAGTTCCTATGTACTTATAGCGAATTTTGTTCTACTGCATTTTAAATAATAGGGTTTTTAGGTTAATTCCACTACTACCTTCTTAAGTATCCTACGTGTACTTATATTTATGTTCAAAAAATTCAATTTCATAAAGAATGAAAACTTTATGACAATCAGATTCAGAGACACAAACTACAATAAAAAAACTACCAATATAAACGCGAGTTTATTTTTTCAGAAAAACTCGTTTATAAGTTCTCTTGATGGAAAAATTGTGAATAAACACTTTCTCTCTGAAAACATATATTGATCTCTTTCCACATTAGAATGGTGCAACTAGAGCTAATTTTTAGTTTTAGGTAAGTACTTACTTTTCTGTAGTAGATTTAGACGGCTTCGTTGGATATTTGCCACTATTCGGCAATGGCTTCTTCGTGGGTTTATTTGGCTTCGGTTTAAAACTTGTTGGCTTCTTAACTCTAGTTACAAATCCGGGCTCTGTTGTAAACTGCCAGCCAGTGCCCGGCTTGCTTTCAGCCTGGATTGCGTTGTGATTTAAATTGGCCACTTCGGTGCTAGGTTGCTTTTCTGGTTTGGTATATGGAGCTGCAAATAACGGAATACTTAAAATTGTTTAACATAATTTTATTTTTATGGGAAGTAAATTTTTGTTGGTTGTTAACGTTAAAAGTCATAATTGAAAGTATTGCTGGCTATTTGAAGCAAATACCTACATATTTACACTAAAATATATCATTGCATTGTACCAGATAAACGAAACAAATAATAAAATACAATAATCATAATATAGGTAAAATAAACCTACTTTTTTACTAAATAACTTCGACGAAATCTCAAAATTTACAGAGGATATTTAGTAAACAACAAAAATACCATTATATAACAACGGAGATAAATATAAATGCTAATAATTGTTTTTTGTCTTTCTGTGTTTTATATTTTCCCTACAGCCTATGGTGTTCTCGAGATAACCGCGTTCATTAGATTGCTATTGATTCTCAACCAAGTAATAATACTAATAATGCTATACATTGTGATGTTTAAAGAGATTTGCTCGTTACAATATTTTAGAAATAATTAATAGCATTTGGTAGGAACTTAAGCAGATCAGTTTATAATTTATATTATGTTGCTTCAGAAACTGTCAAACTTACTCTTTCTGTAGTAAGGCCCTTCCCTGATCAGAGTCGGATTTCCCTAGCCAAATTATAATCAAAATCCTACGAAATCGCCAAATTTTAGCACAAATGTAATGTTCACTAATGTATTCTTATTCACATGTCTTAAGTAAGCATTATTAACATCTTGATAGCTTAGTGATTGCATTTACCAATAAATGTTGCAGTATGTATAGGGGAACATTCCGTTTTTGTTCTCTTTAAGATGACACGCATAGTTAGGTTATGAAGCTAATGATTTATCTTTTACCACCCGCCGGGAACGGCCTTACTAAAATATTACAAATTAATTTCCCTATGAAAATAGAATCTAATAATTTTTTAAATTTCTCAAATTTAATTTTTCATAAAAGTTTAACGGTGGATCATGCTTTGACAAATTATGGGTATCCTAATAAAATGACAGCATTATGCTCCTTTATTGCTACAATATTTATGATTGTTTTCATACCAGTAGATGGGTTCAAAATAAAAATTTTCAGCTAGCAGTGAGTAGTTAATATAATATATGTTGTCTAAATATTAATAAACAAAAAATATAGAACAATTATTGAGTCGGGTTCTGGGTCAAGTGAAAAAATGTTCTTGACATTATTCAAATTTTGAGCCCCATTTTGATCAAAACGCAACATTTTGAATTTACTAACTAATTTCATAAGCACGTGTAACTATTTTGATGAAAACATTTTTTTTACTTTCATACATTATATCCACGCCACTTTTCAAAGTGGCATTTAATTAATATATTTTTAAATTTTACATCAATTTTTTGCCTAATAAGTCAGTCTATAGAAGCCAGTATACCACAGGCATATAGTAGCTGGCAGCTCCAGCTGTCAAATATTTTATTTGGATAACCCTTAGTCTCCCATCTGCACCTTACTAACACAGTGGTATCACCTGACAGACATATTAAACGACAATCCCGTTTGCCAGTGGCTGGAAAGTTGACTAAAACTGAAGTGCATTTCGAAAAGCGATCGTTATTAATGTGTATTATGTTTATCTCATATAGTTGATTGCAAAAGGTACGGAGGAAGTTTTAATGTTAAGACGAACCGGCGCCTCCTAGACGGATTTGATAAAACATATTTTTTTTTCACATAGGGACGCTAAAACTTGAAGATATATAAATCCTGAGAGAGTGATTTTTCCTCGATTAAAAACATTTTATTTGGCCGCCATTTTGTTCCGACATCTTGAATCAGTACCACAGTTTTACTAGTTTATCTCTATACCACAATTAGTTAAGGCACACAATTTGAAGTCAGTCCATTAAGTAGTTTTACAGGCTGACTTTTGTTTTGCCATCTTGGATTCATACCAAAATATCACCAGTTGATTCCTACATAATACTAGATTTTTATGCAAAATTTGAAATAAATTGAATAGGTAGTTTTTTAGTAATAATTTTTTTAACATTTAATTATGTCGCGATTTTGTTTTGCCATACTGGATTTTTACCAAAAATTTGAAGTCAATCGGTTAAGTAGTACTGACAGACCGACGGAATTGGGAAAACATATTTTTTTGGCATCTAGGGGCTACTTTTCTTTTAGGAGGGAAGTAAAAATAATTATATACTTATTAACTCATTAAAATGTTTATTCCGGAAAAATAAGGACAAAAAGGCTATTCTAGATTGTGGCAATATTTATGATCTTTTATGACTTTTACAGGGTGCAATATGTAAAGCAAACATCTCTATAGGTACAGAGACCGTTCATTTCCCGTTATTTTAGACTATGTCCAGTACTGACACTATTGAGAGAAAATAGTAGGTACTTTTAGTTTTATATGAGAATAAAAATAACGTAAGTTATTCAACAAAAGTTCCAAAAAAATGTTCGTTTTATTTATAGATATATTGATTAATAAATTAGACAGCGAAAAAGGAGTCTCGTATAAAATGGTTATACAGAGAATGTAAGTCAAATTATAAAACAGCCGCCATTCATAACACATTCATATATCCGAATCACTTTTAAATCTGGATATACCTTTATAAGCTTGCTAAATAAGACCAAAAATACGGCAGTATGAAGAATTGCGTATCCTTTATAAGTATGGTTAATTCCATATAGGTAAAACTAAACTAAGAGACCTTTAACTATTACAGAACACAGTAAACACACTTTAAATTTAAAGAAACGTTATTCATATAACATAACAAAAAGGCCTTTGGCAATATGTCAGATATTTGGAGACCCTTACTCCCGCGTATGAATATTTCAATTGTCATTACCGACGGCTTTGCTATATAAGCTCATATTCTTAGTATATACTTAATGACGATCCGAGACACATCGTTGATCGATACAATGTAAGTAATCTCAGTTACAGAGCATGCAAGTCCAATTTTGAATTTTATTCAAAATACTCCGCTGCCTAAAAGCTCTTGAATATTCATTGATATGTTTTCATTTAAATGTGGTTTGATAACAATTAAAGTTTTATTCAAAGTTTAAAATAAATTAATATAGGCAGAAAGAAAACCTTATTTATGTTTTACATTTGGCTTTCCCTAGAACTCACCACACCACGAGGTGTATTCCCTAGTATTATATAAACAATTATTTTTGTGTTGTGTGTTCCCTAACATTATATAACAACAATTATTTTTATTAATTGTAAAATATTTTAAAGGTTAACTAATGATACAGCAAGTCAATGAAAGAGGAAATATGATTTCTTATCCTGTTCGCAATAAAGATATTTTACTGTGCTTTGTTTTATAGAGAAGCTTTCTTTGCTGACAGAGCCAGAACAACTCTTACAATTCGCAAGTTTCTCCTCGACATAATTGACAGAGAGTTCATTATCATTTTCTTACTAGAATAACCTAGAATCTATAACTAACAAGCAGCTATTACCTTCACCAGGCTAATTTTTAAATTTATTGTGCCTATTTTTTGAGTTTAAATTAGATGATGTCGTTTCCAAAATTATTTATAAACTATTTGTCATCCTGGCCAACTTGTCCGGTTATCTATTTCTAAAACCATCAAATTAAAACGGTTTTTAATTGGGATGTACCTACCGATGGTTAATCACATTCACATTAAAAACCCTGTGGCTCTTTATATCTGCTCAATATTTCCGGTTTTACATTTACCAGTAAACTTTCTGGCAGCCATAACTATGCCAGCCAGTTCAACTTGAATTTATATTCGTCTCTTGATCATTCATAGTTCACAGTTCCAATACTAAAGGCCGCAGCCTTCTGTTATTTCTATGTTTGATCCGTCTGCAAACATATGTTTGCTTTCCCTGCAGCTATCTCATTTTTATCAGAGATTTCTGAAAAAAAAAAGCTTGTAAAAAAATGTAGTCGCTTTTGGTTCTTGGAGAGGTATTTGTTATAATACCCTTATTTCATGGGCCGCGTCGAGTTTCTACACATTCTACTTTTGGTTCTATACCAACGAATTTGAAACCGCATCCAGGGGGCATTCATGTGGAAAACGGAGGTGAACAATCAATAAATTAGAATGTGTGAATAAAAAACTGGCAAGTGTGCTCAAACACTCTTATTGGAAGACGTAGAAATAAACGTTTAAGAAAAGTTCTTTAACGAGCGTTTGCCATGTCCAAGTAGGCCGAACCCGGATAATATCTACCAGTGGTATACTATGTTTCTGCTTAGTGTAGGGTGCATTGCTTCAGTTTTATTTATTATTTATCTAAATTTAAATCTAGTGTGGGCATCATTTTGATACTATTAGCATGCATTTTTACTGATATTGCAAAAACATACCCATTTCTGCTATTGCTGGAGGCTTCCAAGTTCCAAATTCAATTACTTTACTAACTGATATGGATAACTTAGAGTAAATAGCTAGAAGAGATGACCTGAAGAGAAACTGTATTCATTGCTAAAAAAATTATATACCTGCAGTACCTTGAAATAACAATTGACTCACCTTATTAGAATTATTTCCCAGTCTAATTTCTCTAAAGTAGATTAGACAGATTTACTTTGCTCCTAGGACAATAGTGATTCGACTTCAAAGAACCCAAACCCAACACACTCTTCTAAATTTTGAGTACGAACCCCAAGTAAATCATTACATATCATTCCAAAAAAACTACAAAACTCGCTTCTGATTAAAAAGAAAAATTGTTTTCATTTTCCTGTTATAATTCACAATACATGATAAACTTTTTAAAACTTGGCGCTTAAATCTCCATTCTTACTGAAAACATAATTTTCGTTTAGTTGAAAATATAATTTAGTGGTTCTTTCAGTTTAGATGTTTCATTCCCTTCGTGGCTACATTAAATGAGTTGCACTTTAGCAATTTTTACGCAAGATAAAATCTGTATAGTAGGACTATAAAATTACCCTTCTAGAATAGCGAGAGAGTGGAAACAACGAAATAGCGCTAAAAGGGTTTTATGAAAAAGAAAGGTTCTTTCTTTGTAATAAATTCAATACTATTATTTGTTTTACGGAAAGCCCTGTAGGGGTTAAACCCAGTGGTTAGCAATTTGTATAATGTGTATTTATAATTTGTATTTAAGTAAATAGGTTTCAATCGTCAAAATTCTTATTAAATATTAAATTGTCCTTTAACACCGGCCAAAGGCCATGTTCTCAAGCAAAAAGTCCTTTTCGGAGTTTTCGAAACACTTCCGGTATCATTGTAGTATAGAAACTTCAAAGGTATAACGCTTGTTTAACTGTAGCACCTCAGAGAGCCTTCTTCGTCAAGAATCAAGAAGACAGGGGTGTTCAATTCGTTGTACTCATTTAGTATTTGTCACAAACTTAGATAATACAATACTGGTTTTCTACCTATTGACCTATTTATACGGTCCAGTACGACGTTTCCTAAACGGTGCCTTAACTAAATTTTTTTAAATTTCAGATACGAAAAGGTTCAAGTTATTCTGATATCAACTTAAAGAGCTCAAGAGTGGAATTTATAGATGAAAACCATGCATATTTTTCCGCTTCGAAATTGATGATTTTAGATTGTGAGAAGCAATAAAATATAAACAATTTTTATCATGCCAAAATGGATTGCATAGACCTATGTAAGTTCTTTGTGAATTTTATTACATTATCAACGCACACATTTTAAAAAGTACATACGAGAAAAAAATTTTAGTGTAATTTTGAACTGGAAAGTAACATTATAAGATTTAACATGAAAAATTGAGGAAATAAAAATAATTTAATTTAACATTTGTTTATTTTTTTTTATTATATTTTGTACACCTTAATTACTAGAGGTTCATCTTTATTTATCCTCTAAATAAAGAAAATAAAAAAGATATATATTTTTTTTTTTAATTACAAAAAAATTAAAATTGAGAAATTTGTATTTATCGTTTTATCATAAAGTTTCTTTTATCAAAAATAAAGATAAAAAAATTTAGATTTTATAACCTTTGAAACTCGAAAATTGTAAATTGTCAATATTTCGAAAAGACATAAAGGTTACGCCAGACAAAGCATTTCTTTTAGAAATCTTTTATCATAAGAATAATTACAAAAAAAATTGCTCACAAAATTTGTATGCTCACAAAAGTAATTCTCTCCAGCCTTTGGTGTAATATCCCTTGTTATATATATTTTTTTTTCAGAGAAGTACAAGTTAAATAAGAATTCGTCAAAAAGTTAATTTTCCCATTTTGTATATCTTTAAAAAAACTAGAGGATTCACAACGAGGGAAGTTTCGGGTAAAGTCAACTAAGCGATTTTTAAAATATAGAATTTTTTCCTTTTAAAAACTCTGCCATATATGTTAGTAATGTGAAAAAATCAAGAGAATTACAGGTTTTGCTAATCACTATAAAACTCTTAACGAATATATGACAAACAAAAATGTTATTCATTTCAAAATACGTTTAAGAATGTTAAATTTGAGTTTGATACAAATTTTTAATTACAAAATTGTTATATATCCTTTCTTGTTAAAAAGAATCATTCCGAACTGTTTATCCACTCTCGTAAACACGAAACTGGGGATTACATCATTTTCTAGAAGATGTTAATTATATGTAAATTCGTCAATAGAGTTACTTACATTTGCATGTACAAATTTCGTTAGCCGATGCAAACATTTAGAAGACTAAGGTCAGGGATTAAGATTGCAAAGAAGTAGGTCTTATTCATCCTATGCAATGGTCTAGGATGCAGTGCAGTGTTTTGTTATTTTAATCTAGGGACCCAGAATTTTATTAAACACCATTATGCATAAAGTAGCATGAAATTCACATTGATGATCTATAAAACTAGCTAGCAAACAAACTTTCATTACTCTGAAAGGTAAGCCAGGCAAATTTATTGATTTATATAATGTAAATCAGGCTTATACAGATACAAAATAGAAAAAAAAATCCAGTTATTTCGATGTTGCTTTGTGAGTCACATTTTTACAGAACATTCATTGGAATATAAATCGTCTAAAATAAAAACTTTAGTAAAACCATTTTTAAAATACTCGCCATTATTATTATTATTATGCCAAAAAATGTATACAAAATGGTAAAAAAATTGTAGTTTTAAGATTATCAAATACTTCGTTGTTTTATTCTTACCACAAAGCGTAGAATTTATAGGTGTCTTGCCCTTACATTAAGTGGTATAATATAAGCTTTTTTTGCCAAGTGGTTTTATAATAGCTAGAATATATTCGTTTAACCCCACTGACGTTAACTTGTTTCTTTTTCCAACTTATTTATTAATTAACCAAATTGAAGCCGCAGAAATGTCTAAGTAAAAATTACCTAAATATTTAAATTTTAAATTCCTCCTAAGAAGAAAGTATTGTAATTGTGAACAAATCGCCCTCTGAAATTTTTCCAGATCTTTTCAGTGTCCCTAAATGCCAAAAAATATGTTTTCTCAATTTCGTCGGTATGTCTGTGTGTCAGTCGGCCGGTCTGTCTATTTGCGACAAAACTAAAAACTACTTATATCTGATTGACTTAAAATTTTCGTCAAAATTAAGGGCCATATGAGGATAACATGGTAACATTTAGATAAAAAAAAATAACTACTAATGCAATTTACCTCAAACTTTTAACAAAAATCAAAGCGAGATATGGATAGATTGGTAAAATTTTGGTGAGTTATTATTATGGTGAAACTAATTGGCGGCCTAATGAAATGTTTAAAGTATCAGTATCAAAAGACTACTTATCCAATTGAGTTGAGATTTTGCACAAAAATCTTGTCTTTTTAATTGCTGGGATTATATTTCTAGATATTTCTTTAAATTTGAGTTTTTTCCATTTGGTGCACTTAACATGGCTTTTTAACATCCTCTTACTTGGTTTTACTTTGTAGTTACCTTAACAAATGAACACAAAACTATAGAAAATAAATGTGATTTTATATTATCTGATATAACTAGCATACCTAAACGGTGAATGAAGACATGTGTTTCTGATTTAAGATATCCATCTCTACAGTCAACAAGTTAAAACATAACTACAGCTAGTACCACATAACATACGAAAGAAATCACTAACAGAAACAAACAACGTTTGTGGTTATCAAGAGAACATCCGAAATATTCGCCGGAATTGATAATCTATAAACCATGAAGCAGCATTAAGCCAATTATGGCAAAATTTATAAAATAAAACGAAACAAAAACAAGAATTCATAACGCGCCAAATACAATAATTGTTTTTTCTAGAGAAAATCTACCAAAATATACTAAAGAAAAAGTTCCTGTTCTATCTTACTTTTTTATTGCTACATAATTCTGTAAAAAGGTAACAACGGTAATACTTACCTCTTTACTTATAAAATTAGATTTTATGCAAATCCGTCGTTACGCAACGATAGAAACAAATTAACGCAAATTTAGCAGATACAGACATGGTATTAAAATGTGTCATAAAATAAGGTTATCTCATACAAGAAATAGAATAAACTAAAAAGTTTTAAAAAAGTCTGTGGGTGTGATCGTAGTGACTAAAAAGATGGGGCAAAAAAAATTGGTAATGTGATTGAGCTGTAGTTCTTAACCAAACTTTAACCGCCAGTCATACTTGAATTTTCTTACATTGGAGATTAAATATTTAAATAATAATAATAAATCTCAATTATTATTAACAGTATTTTTTATCACACATTCTCACATTGTGATAAAATGCGTCATTTGGATAAAAATAGGTGATCTATTTCTAGTGTTCAAATAAAAAAGGCGAACCAAGAAACCTTTGTATAATAATTAAGCAGTAGGTAAATTGATCGTAGAATTAATAAAATTTAGCAAATTATTGTGCCTTTAGGCTGACCAGAAATGTTTGGAACATAAAGAGTACATTTTGACGAAATGCAAAATTACCATGAAATATTAATCAAATTTCTAAAAAAAGCCTTTCTTAATATTAAAACAATGTTAATGACTTTAGTAACTTGCTTATACTTCAAAGTGCAATAATAGCTTCCATTGTCTGGGGAACATTTTTAATTAGTGGGCGAATGGGCACGTATAGCAAAAATGCAATGAACCCAAGATCGGGACAAATATTAAATTAGTTAAATTTCTAGAGAGGACTTTATTTTCCCTCAACAATTTTCCATATCATAATTTTTTTTTAAATATTACAAAATCTTCTCACAGTCATCTTAAAAATTACATTTACGTGCTTAATGCAGTTTTCTTCCAGGGTTCCAATATGTTCTTATAAAAAAAAATACCTTATTATCTGATCATTTATTTCCTGATCTTTTTAGTAAGAATTGAGAGTTTTGAAGAATTAGAATCTGTATAATGCAAACACACCTATTGCCACTGGCATTGATTATATAAATACAAAACATCATTTAAGAAATCATGGTTCTTGGAATTAGACCATGTCAAAATGGAATCACTTTCCGACGTTTCGCCTTCGACTGCACGAGATATCTTCAGGGATCTTTAGTTCATGAGATCGGAAACACTAAAACGTCGAAAAGTGATTCC
This sequence comes from Kuschelorhynchus macadamiae, assembly GCA_030620095.1. NCBI lineage: Eukaryota > Metazoa > Arthropoda > Insecta > Coleoptera > Curculionidae > Kuschelorhynchus > Kuschelorhynchus macadamiae. Next base: position 54,897 of record JAUTXW010002819.1, on the reverse strand, counting down.
ATTTTGACATGGTCTAATCCTAAGAATCATGATTTCTTAATTGACCACAGCCCTTAAAGCTTTCGTTCTATTTATATCATTTTTTGGTTATGAACATATCCAAAAATGCTTTTATTTCTGTACATAGTTTATTTTTAAGAGACTAATTGCGCAATATAATTTTATAAAAATAGTTTAGGTTTTTCACTTTTTTCAAATATCAAAAATATAAAAAGCAAAATTCCGCATTTCTTGCCACAGCCAGGTTTATAGCCTATCTGAGACCTAAACGACATGCAGGCAGCCTTGTGATAATCAACTATTAACAGTATAATCCTGTATAATTAAAAATTAAAAAGGACTGAAATGGTGCGTACCTCCTGACCAAAAGGCACTGTATTTAATATTAATAATTTCTAACATATTTTATATTGTGTGCGAGAATAATGTTTTTCTATGAATTGAAAATAATCAGAGGTTTATGTATAAAAAAGAGTAAACTTTCTCTCTTTATTAATTAATAATAATTTTAATTTTAGTTTATATATAATAAATAATGTTTGTTCGTGCTATTATATAGAATGTGTATTGAATTGTATGTGAATTTTCCAAATTTTAAAAATGTTCGCAACCAACTATATTACTTTATTACCAACCAACTATATTAGTTTATTACAAGGAAAATAAACTAAATTAAAAATATAAAAATAATAGGAAAATATTCATAATACAAAGAGAACTACAAGGGATAGTGTTAAAATGTAAAAAATGCAAAAACATTAAAAACAACAAATAAAAGAAATATAATACATTAATTTTTTACTCATTATTCCAGAAAAAACTTTTTAAGTACTCTCTTGAACTTTTCCAGATTATTTGTTTCCTTGATTTTCTTTTGAAAATTACTATAGGTGATAATGCCAGTGTATAGAATTGACCGTTTTCCAAAATTACTTTTTATTAATAATATCTGTAAATCGTCTGTTTGTCTAGTATTGTGATGGTGTATTGTCTTTTTCTTATATAATATGATATTTGAGTGTTATAGAATGAATTAATATACAAACTTTTAATTTATAAAGCGAATTTATGTCTAGATATCCTTTAGTTTTATATAAATTGGGTGTGGGTTCTAAATATGGTAGTTTATGAATGCATTTAATAACTGTGTTTTGTATTTTTTTTAAAGGATTTAGATTACATGAACAAGTAGATCCCCGAACTGAAATTTGTACTGTAATTTTGAATAAACTAATGAAAAATAAACCTTTTTAAAAATGTTAAAAATATATAATACCTTATTTTATACAAGATTAACTTAAATTTTCATCAAAATATATACCCAAAAATTTTATACTTTTAGAATATTTTATTTCCTCATTCAAAAATTAGAGAGGGAGATATTTATATTTTTATTCAAAGTTAATTTATGTGATTGTAGCCACGATAATAATAGATTTAAGTCATAGTTAATTTGCTGGTAAATTTCTGAAGTAGTTCTATTAAAATATATAATTTTACTCGAAATTTTCTTTATAATGGAGAAAAATGTATTCTGGTTTGATAAATTGTGTAAAAAATATCCCCGAAACGTTACTAATAAAAAATATCACACATCACATATCGATTTTTTTCCTCACTTCAATAGTTTTTAATGACATTCAAAAGTCTCTCACACTACGCATTTGAACCAAGTAAAGTAAAAGTTTTAACAGGTTTTCATTTGCCTCCACCCACTCTGTTACACTTTAAAAGGATAGAATAGGTGTCAAAAATATAATTCTCATTGATGTCTTTATCAACAATATTATAGTTTTTATGTGGCTTTAAGAATAGCAAATGGACTCATATGCAGAATTTATCATATGACATTTTTTTATTTTAAGAGGAAGTGTTTCGTCTTATTTGTCTCCCCCAAAAATCGTGTTGACCACAACTTGAGACAATTTACAACTTCTGCATAAAACTTTTTTGGCACAGAGTATACATAATTTTCCGATATTATGCCATGGACGAAGTTAGGGGGGGCTTGGTGGAGATAGGCCCCCCAAATATCGAATTACCCTCCGCAAAAATATTCAAACTTGATACATACACTAAAAACCGATTAAAAAATGTATACGTTATTATCATACCAGGGTCGGGTTTTAGCCCCCCAGACCTGATGTCATAACTACGCCCATGTATTATGCCTTTCTGAATTAGTAAATTAAATACATTTTTTGCTGTAAATCGGAAAAAAATCCGCAAAAAACTAAGAAACTATAATTTTTAAAAAATGCCACAATTTTGCTCCCAACAAACGTAATCAATGCACATTTTCAAACAAGCCAGGGTTATCAACCTCTTTTTACAAAATTTCCCACTTTTCCCTTGATGATTTTGAAAATTTCCCTTTTCTCCAGGCCAAACATTTAAGTATCCAAGCTATTTTTCACTAATTTTGAAAGTTCTGTTTCGGGTTAGATTCCTTTAATTCGTTTATTTTTAGCTTCGAAATTTTGAGAGGCAACCGGAACAGAAAATGGTTAAAGTGGCTATTCCTCCCCCATTTTCAACATGCTTCACCTATTAAAAATTCTCGCTTAAAGCCTCCCTCTTTGTCCAAAATATCTCCCAAAGAGTCTCCCATTGTCGTTTGAAGTCTCCATTTACTAATTAAAATAGGATTACTATCGATATTAGGCAAATACAAAATACATGATTTTTTTTTGCTTCGTATGTATTTTATTATATATTCTTATTGCTTCCCATTCTCAGAAATGTGGTCCCTTTAAAGATGGTCAACATGGAACATGTAAGGTTAGGGTCATTTAATAATGCTAAGATTTGATGCGATTTATACAGGGATTTCCATAAGTACGGTACGTAACTTCAGGGCTCAATTATTCCTCCTGATATTTTAATAAAAAAGTGCATATAAACGTATGTTCAAAGTCGCTTAAATTCTGAAATACAGTGTTAAAATTGTTAAAAAATGTAATATTATTGCAATTAAGTATTGAATGGTTAAAGCTGGATTTTTGAAACTTTGCCAAGTACTAAGAAAGTAGCCGGATAATAAAAAAAATGCAACACTTAATGAAGCATATGTTGAAAATGGCCAGCTTCTAATAAAAGCACGGTTTGAATCGTCTCTTTGATTGAATTAATCAAATCGTTTTAATTTAGTACAGGCGTTATATACGACAGTCTAGAAGATTCATGTCTGCACTGCGAGCTGACCAATCTTAGGGACCTGCGCGTCCAATTTGAGAGTTTATGAAATTATGGTCTCGATTACTGGAACTTTCATAGCCTACCGTCTAAAGCGAATTTTATAGCAAAATTTGCAGATACTAGAATATTGATTCCCTAAGAACATATTGAGATAAGCGATTTTTGCCTTTGGGAAACTAACAGCTTTCACTGGTCGTCGGTCGATAATAGTCTGTTTTAGTCGGTTTTACCGACTGATGTAGAAATGACCAACTATTGACACGCTATCGTTTTATTAGCCACATTTTATATATATATATATATATATATATATATATATATATATTATATATAATTGAAATTGTAAGTCCTTTATATAATAGTTTCATAAATATTTTAATATTAACAAATTTGTTTTGATTGAGATTACTTTGTCGAACCTGTCTACATTTATGTTTTCTAATTATCAAATATAAAATAAAAATTTCGTATTTCCATTTTATACAGCAAATGACTGATTTTTAAAATGGCGATAATGTTATTGCTTGTTGTAAGGGCAACATAAACGACTACATCGTTATCATTAAAAAAAAACATTGCGTGAGAAATGCTCCCTAGAGCCTTGCCACGGTAATGTCACTGACATTATAAATACATACTTGAGATTCATTTTTCACGTCCCCTCATTTTATCAAAAAATTGAAATTATTGCAACATAATCTTCAAAATTAACCATTCATGTTACTTTTTGTCCCATTTAAAGATGCGTTAGTTTTCGCTAAAAATGGTTATTTGAAACTTAAATTTTAATAATTTAATATAACATGGGGTCTACTAATAAATTATTATTATCACTGGGGATATAGTTACAAAACTGGTCTGATCTTTATACAACGAATATATGATAAGGCTTGAGATATGAAGATCATTTTGGGGACATCAATATTTTATTATAAAGAATGGCAGTAGTATAATAAGAAACCATTAAATTGTTTTAGTACTTGCACTGTTGCCAAACCTTCGCGACACATATGTATAGCTTCGCGTGTGTTTTTGTTCTCTAACACATTAGACTTTAAATTATTCACAACGTCTTGATCAGCGATGTATCTCCGATCGTTATCAAGTGCAAACTCTTGGTTTACACTTGATAAGGATTATATTTTGTTTATAAGTAAAAAATTATAAATAATTTAAACTAATGACAATGCAAGTCCGACAAGTGATTTTTAATCAGAATGTTCAATTATCAACAACCTAATTCTGACACGTTTATATGCAGTTTATATTATCTAGGTGAATTAGCTACACTGTAAGTAAAATGAAGAAATAAGTAGTAAAAGAAAATGAATTTAAGAATATACTTGTATTCTTGCACAGCGATGTTTGTGTATAAGTACGAGCCTTACATCGCGATTTAAAATATGAATATATTTGTAAAATAAGATAACTTGTAAAATTATAAAATATGAAGTACTAACGTATGTTTGTAGAAGTCATTTTAGACCTGACAACTCCACATTTTCAGTTTTCCTTCACGGGCCCCTAATTCCAGATAATGACGCAAAGTAGCGAGACAACAGATTCATTTTCGCTACAATAATAAACCGCTAATAAAATATTTTTGTTATCTCTTTCAGAGGATTTCGGGGAAGGTAGTACATAAATTGTCCCCGAAAATAAAACATCTTAGTGGGGCAGTGGTCTGTGAAGCGTACCACGTAATCTAATCCTCGTAATTTGCAGGACGACGCGACGGTTTAAATCGTCGACGAACAATGATTTGTGCTTGCTTGCGGCGGTTGTTGACGACGCGACGAATTTGTGGTTAGGTTTGTGTCGCGAACATGTGAATTTCATTATTGCGATTTTAAAACCCATAAATAGTAAGTAAAATTGTATTTTTTTTGATTTATGGGTGGCTCTCGGCCATATCTCAGAAGGGATTTACCCAAGGTTATCGGGGAAAAAAATTTAATAAGTAAATCGACTAAAATAAAAAGCTGTAAATTATTTTCGACTTTGTAAGTCTGCCGCTAGAGGGCGCAACACCAACCGTAAAGTAGAAAACACGGTTTTATTCAAAAATACTCCCAATTAACCCTTATCGAAAATACTTTTTTTGTAATCTACTAATCATTCCAAAACTTTTTGTTTCAATTTTTTTTTCTAAATTTTCAAATAAAGGAAGGGGTAAACATTGGATTCAAAGAAATTAAATAACTTTTGTTTGGATTAACCGATTTTAACGATTTTTTTTTTGTTTTAAGGAGATTATGTGTAAGTTTCTTCGAGAATATTATTATTTAGATTTTATTTTTTTTCCTAGCCGCTAGATGGCATTTTATGACAAAGTCGCAAACTTTTGTTATTTTCTCTAAAATTTCAAATACAGTGGTATTTTTTTCATTACTTACAAAAAATACATAAACTGGAGAAAACCGTGGGTTAATATCTTTATTCGTGCCTGAGTTATTTTGAAATAACTTTATTTTTTGACAAAATGTGATGTCACTCACTTTAAATTTGCTTTCTGCATTTATTAGATATGCTGTCATCTCATTAAGACTTGGAATGCGCTACGCTGAGCATAAAATTATACATCAAGTGTGTAAAATGACTATTTTTTTAACTAATACGAATATCGTAGCAGGAGTCTTAGCGAGTGTCTGAAGTAATTTGTTAATTTGTATCATAAATTTTTAGTTACTCTAGGCACTGCTGAAATAACTTTATTTTTTGACAAAATGTGATGTCACTCACTTTAAATTTGCCTTCCGCATTTTTAGACATGCTCCCGTCTTAACCGTGCGTAAAGTGCTCGCTTATGCACTATTCGAGATGCTTAAATTTCATTTTTAAAGATGTGCCTAGAGTAACTAAAAATTTATAATACAAATTAACAAATTACTTCAGACACTCGCTAAGACTCGTGTCACAATATTCATATTAGTTAAAAAATAGTCATTTGATGCATAATTTTATGCTCAGCGTAGCTCATTCCAAGTCTTAATGAGGTGACAGCATACCTAATAAATGCGGAAAGCAAATTTAAAGTGAGTGACATCACATTTTGTCAAAAAATTAGGTTATTTGAAAATAACTCGGACACGAATAAAGATATTAATCAGCGGTTTTCTCCAGCTTATGTATTTTTTCACGTTCTTTTTTTCTAGGTAAAGCAAAAAGTACCATTGTATTTGAAATTTTAGAGAAAATAACAAAATTTTGCAACTTTGTCATAAACTGCCATCTAGCGGCTAGGAAAAAAAATGTAAATATTAATATTCTCGAAGAAACTTACCCATAATCTCTTTAAAACAAAAAAATCGTTGAAATCGATTAATCCAAACAAAAGTTATTTAATTTCTTTGAATCCAATGTTTACCCCTCCACCCTCCCTTTATTTGACAATTTAAAGAAAAAAAGTTGAAACGAAGAGTTTTGGAATTATTAGACTACAAAAAAAGTATTTTTGATAAGGGTTAATTGGGAGTATTTTTGAATAAAACCGTGTTTTCTACTTTACGGTTGGTGTTGCGACTTATAAAGTCGAAAATAATTTACAGCTTTTTATTTTTGCCGATTTACTTATTAAATTTTTTTCCCCGATAACCCAGGGTAAATACTTTTTGAGATATTGCCGAGAGCCACCTTTAGTTGAACACCCTGTATATATATATATTTTGATCAAATTTTTCTACGAAACTTTGCCAATACTAAGAAAATAGCCTGATAATAGAAAAAAAAATGCAACAATGAATGAAGCATTTGTTGAAAATAGCCAGCTTCTAATAAAACCACGATTGCAATCGTCTCTTCACTGATTGTCTCAAAAATACCTGCATTATTTCGTAATTGCCACTTTCAATAGTTCGATGTCTTTAATCGTTTTAATTTAGTACAGGCGTTATAAACGACATTCTAGAAGATTCATGTCGGCACTGCGAGCTGGCCAACCTGGGACCTGCGCGTCCAATTTGACAGAGAGTTTCCGAAATTATGGTATCGATTACTGGAACTTTCATAGCCTACCATCTAATGCGAAATTTTTTTTTCGAAATATGATTATATGATAATCATGATTCCCTAAAATAGATATATATATATATATATATATATATATATATATTCTTAGTGGTGGCATCGTATTTTTTTCCATTTTCTAAATATGCAGCTTTAGTAAATGGATTTGTTGTATACAAGGAATTAAACATGCCAAATTATCAATGAAGGATTTTCGAAGGGAAGTTATGGTAGCTGAGACTATTATTACACAAAAACGGCCAATGTCTTCGGGCGTAAATTATATTGCCATAAAAAAACAGAAGTCGTACACACCAGACACCAGACGGCAGCGGCGTTGCGCGAAATGCAAAACAGATTAGAACGGATTGGATATGTTCTGTTTGTGTATTTAGTACTAATTTTGATTACATTCTGAGATGCTAAAGTTAAATAAATTAGTTTTAAAACAATACCCCGCTGGGATTTTTTTACGTATATTTCTTGCCCCTAAAAGAGTTATACCGGGTTACCTAAAGGTATCTAATGAGTTATTACTATTTTATAGGATAGTATAGGAAATGACACTATATGTTAATAATTAGTGAACACAAAATATCTTAAGGCCAATGTCTTCGGCAAAGTTACCACTGTTTAACAATTGTAAATTATATATATGCCATAAAAAAACAATGTTAATTAAATTTTTAAAAATCATACATATAGAAGTCGTATGTGCCTTTGGCAAAATAGCCACATCGTTTTATTTTTCTCCACCTAGATCCGAATAACTATTAACGAAAAATGAGTGCCCACCAATTAAAAAGAGACACCAGACGGCAGCGGCGTTGCGCGAAATGCAAAACAGATTAGAACGGATTGGATATGTTCTGTTTGTATATATATATATATATATATATATATATATATATATATATATATATATATATATATATATATATATATATATATATATATATATATATATATATATATATATATATATTGCTGACTGAACTTTACAATTTCTAAGTATAAACAGACGTTTGGTGACATCTAGAAGCATTTTGCTAAATTATTATTTTAAAACTTTGTATGAGCTTACCCAATATACTGTTGGACATTGAAAAGGCATCTGTACTCATGGGCCTTAAACTATGCCTTGGAGGCTGAGTGGGTTGCCTCGATGAATAACTGGGGCGAAGACTCATAGATGCCGCTAGGGCATGGGGTTTTCCCGATATCGAAGGATTGGTTGTGTCGCCTATATACTGAGACGATGGTCTGCTAAAATTAAATTTGATCTATATCAGAATCCGTTCATCAGTATTAAATTATCATAAAGTACAAAATTTCAACATTTGCTTGTTTGTTTATATAATGACATGAAAATATACCACCATATTTATTCAGAAAAAAGATTGAAAATGTAAAACACAAATACCTACTTATTCTAAAATTAAACTGTTATAAAGATTGAAAAAACTAAATTATTCCACTATTACATGCTGTGCAATTATATTGAATCTTGACTAATTGCGATCACCAGTTGAAACAATAGATACAAAGGGAAAATACATTAAGGGAGTGTCGTAATTGTTTATTCACAGGCGGGCTATTTTGATAACATTAATTACATCAAATTGATGCCGCATTCAGTGTCGGACTGGGCAAGTTTAGCTCCGGAATCTGTATTTTTTCTGGCCGAAAAATCAAAGGTAGTGGTTTTGTTAATAAAATTAATCTTAAAATTTCTGCTATTACGCTAACATCGAAAAATATCGGTAATTTTCTTTTGTCCGGAACTTTCCTCGTGAATATTTCCTTTTATTAGGGATACTAAAGTGTGAAACCCTGTTATAAATACACCCTACTGTTGCGCCACTTGCGGCGTTTTGCTTAACTTATTAAAAACATCGATATAAGCAAAGTTCATCGAAGTTTTCGCAAGACGTCCGCGTCTATTACCTCGGAGTTAGGGTTTCGGATTAATAATGCAAAAGTCCTGTGTTCGAATCAGCGTTCAAAAGGATAACGGTAGCGCGCCAACCGAATTTTGAGTTTATATTAAATCAAGGATTTCTTTTAATATAAATAGAACCCTTACTGTTAGGTAGATCTGTCTCATTAGCGTTAGGTTAGCCCAGGTTTGTCGATAAAACCCTCATTAAAGCTATAAAATCACAACTCAAATCATCAAAAATCAGATTTGAAATACGTGCGCAGTCTAAAGTGGTGTGATTGGTGGAAGACGCGGTGGATTATAGCAGGGTTTAGCTTCTCCTTAAAGTGTTGTCCAATTTCATTCCGCACTTGGGTATTTAGTAATACATATATACTGTCTTTTCAAAAAATTTTATAAGGCGGAGTTTTGTTCCACCGTATTGGATTCGTACCAGTATTTTACCAGTTTCTACCTACCACACTTAATTGTTGAGCAATTTTAAAATAAATTGAGTAACCAGTTACGTTGAATTATCTTAACCGCCATTTTGTTCGGCCATGTTCAGTTGGTACCAGTTTGTCACTATAACACATTTCATTTTTCTGCAAAAGTTGAAGGCAATTGAATGACAATATTTTTTACGTTGTTTTTTAGACATTTTATTTGGCCGTCATTTTATTTCCCTATCTTGGACTCGTACCACAATTTTAACTGTTTATGTCTGTATCACAACTAATGCTGGAACAAAATTTTAAAATAATCCAATAAGGAGTTTTTTCAGGTTGATTTTTTTCAATACTTTGTTAAGGCATCATTTTGTTTTGCTATCTCGGATTGGTACCAAAGTGTTACATGTTCATTCCTAGATAACACTTTTTTTAACATTTCTTTTGTCCGCCATTTTTACCAAAATATTATCACATAACCTTTAATTTTTGACCAAAATATGAAGTTGATAGCGTAAGTAGTTTTTCAGGTAGGCCACTGACAGACAGACAGACAGACTAACGGAAATGAGAAAACATATTCTTTGGCATCTAGGGACGCTTAAACACGAAGATATGTAAAATCTGGGATTTTTTCACGATTGCAAACATTTTATTTAGCCGCCATCTGGAATTTGTACCACAATTTTACCAGATGATCTCTACATCAAAATTAATTCTTGCACAAAATTTGAAATCAATCTATTAAATACTTTTTTAGGCTAATTTTTTTAATATTTCATTAAGCCGCGAATTTATCTCGTTATCTTGGATTCGTATCAAAATTTTACCAGCAGATTTCTACGTAATATTTGATTTTTGTGCAAAATTTTAAGTAAATTGTCTTCGTAGTTTTATGTAGTATTTTTTTAACATTTCGCTACGTTGCCATATTACATTTTGGCCAAAAATCAATCGGGTACCAGATGGTAATCAGACAGGCAGACGGACAGACCGACGGACCTTGAAATTTAATATCTGAAAAAATCTTGGAGGCGAGGGAAGTAAAAATATGAAGAAAGATGTTATAAGATCCAAGCTACCAAACGCTAGCTAGGTATAAATCCGTTATTTTTTTTAAATTATACTGAAAATATGGTGACATTAGAATTATCCACTTAAAAAACGGAGAATGAAAACTTTTAAAAAACTCGCAAACATTTAGTATTTTAAAACTTACGTGATTATTAAATTAGAATGTTCTGGAGATTGTGCTAGTATTTTTTTAGTTACAGGTTCTATGACATTCACAAATAGCCGGTTCTTTAAAATGGGTAATTTTATTGCCCTCATATTACAAGATAAATTAAGATTTAAAGACCTTTTAAAACATATCTACTCCACCCCTCTTTCCGTTATTTTGTTTCAAATCGCGCCCAGCCACCATCTTGATATTTTTTATCACGGAACATACGCCCAGAATAGGCTTAATCTGGGACATACGCTTGAAGGGAGATTTAGTACGCTATTAATTTAAAGTGTGCCAAATTTCAAATTTTTAGCTTGAGGGCATCAACAAAATAATAAAAACTGTGGTAGTAGTCAATTTAAAAGCTATAAAAATAATCATTGCAAAATTTACTAGTAAAGTTATTAAAAAGCCACAACACACGAAAAAAATGACCAAGAAAATTAAAACTCCCTTAAAGTTTTTTAAAAATAAAAATAAAAAATAGATAAAACTTTCTTCACCCAGAACATACCACGATATGAACATTTCCTTTTATTAGGATTTGTAAAGCATGACCCTATTTAGTGTTACCGGCCGCTTATAATAACTAACGTGATTATTTAATATTGACTAATAATAGAAAAAAAATCGTTAAATTTCCTTTACCCGCAACTTCTCTCGGTATGACTTTTTCCCTTTATTAGGAATAGTGAAAAGTGTAACCCTTAAGGTGAATTATACAAATGTTTTTTAGAATGCAAGTTTCCTTTTTATAAACTTTTGATAGGAGGGCATATTAATTTGCCGTGAGTTTTTAGGATCGGTCCTGTTGTCTATAGTCATTAAATAACACATATGTAAACTGTGTTTTCTTTCACTTTACTAGACAAAAAAGACGAATTTCGCAGAAACGATTTAGGATGATGTCGAGGGGAAGGAGGGCAAAATATTAAGTGAGGACCTTTATTAAGGTGTTAAAAGTGATAAAGAGTGGACCTATATTAAAATTACGATTTTCAATTGATGCTATGTTTGTTTTATACATAACCCCAGATTAGTCTAGCTTAATCTGGGACATAACATTGTAACCACTGGGTATGCTCAAGGGGCGATCCCCCTTTCGCCTCCCCTCTATGTCCGCCAGTGGGGCTCAGTATGAAATTTCCAGTTAAGTAACTACTAAATGACTTTATGAAAAACTAAAGAGGATCATACTTTACTCTTCCCAGTAAAAGCAAGTTCCGGGTAAAAAAATATACCGATTTTTGATATTATGTAACATTTTAATAAACCTACATTTTTTCCATCCATATTGGGTTCGTATTAATATTATAGCAGCAAATTTTACCAATTTTTCTCAGCTATATCTCAGTTTACTCTTGCGCCAAATTTGAAATCAATTAAATAAGTAGTTTTTTTTAGATTTGTTTTTAAACATTTTATTATGTAAATTAAATACATAGTTTTTAGTAATTTTTTTAAATTTTTCCGAGGCTCCGCCATATTGGATTCTTACCAAAATGTTATAACCTTTAATTTTTAACCAAAATCTGTAGTAGTAGTTTTTTAGATATGCCGCGAAAACACAGACAGATCGACAGACCGACGAAATTGCGAGAACCTGTTTCTTGACATTTAGGGAAACCTGAAGATCTGAAAAACGTCGGAGGGTGATTTTTTCGCTATTCTAATACTTTCGTCTTGCGAGGGAATAATTAGTTAACTTACACTAATGGCAGCGAAAAAAATTAACAGTCCATTAATCACCTATAAAACAACCGTGCTAGTTTTTGCAGGTCTATTTGAAAATTTTCCAAAAAAAGTCTTTAGTTTCTGATAAATGGACGTTTTGAGCGTAAATAATACGGACAAAGAAAAGGTCATTATTTTTGTTTTAAGTTAAACTGGCGGGTTTTAGCAACCAAATCCAAAAAAAGTTCCTTATTTTGTACCATTTCTGTTATTTTAACTTAAGTAAAGCTAGCACTGGGAGTAGCTTTAACTACGCCTCTGAATTTTATAATTTATCTAAATTAATATTTCCCAAAAATTCGTTTTCAACAAACAAATAATTTAAAAGATCTTGGCGCAAGGAAGATCAATAGCGGTTTATTTACTCTTTTCATTGAAAGATCGGAATTGAGAATATTGGCGATTTTGATCCCCGATCTAGATTCGGACAAGCGTTTCTGGACACTCACTCTGACTCTGGCATCATGAATGAGGTAGCAGTTTATACACTTTTATTTTAATTTATTTTTTTAGAACTATAGATAATTGTGAACAAGAAAACAAGATAATTGTTCTTAGATGCTCATAAAGCCAAGCGATGCAATATAGATTTTGAAATATATCCTAATTGATTCTTCATTTATCTGATTCCTATTTATTATGGAATATTACTGTAATTCATACGATTGCTAGAAAACCTTTCCTTTGAAATCAAAACGTCAGACAATTTTTTAGATTTTAAAACCTAGTTATTGCAAATCCTGCAAAGTGCCCTAAATCCTATTAACTTCACTATTCAACACTCAATTGCATCAACTATTAATTACGTTAATTTCAAAACCTCGTATTTCCGTTCTAATTGAAACGATTTTAAAAAACTTTTTATAAGCTGAGAGTATTTTTCTTCCTCTCAAGAACTCTCTATTAAATCACTCAGTTTGTTTTATTGTATGAAGAAAAATATAAATTACTCATAGGCTCTCGATTGGGGTGCGCTCGCCCTCCTCCCCTGGAAAATGCAAATATTGTATATTACATGATATGTATAATGGTAAAAAATTGGTTTCGCCAACCACCCCCCCCTGTACAAAATCTAATTTTCTTCCTGCCACTTTTGGGGTTACATGTATATAACAAGTGGATTATGGATAACCTTTTTTTTTTAGTCATCAGTTATTTTCGGACATTCTTGCCCCCCTCTGGAAATAGTTCTGCGGGCGCCCATGAATCTATCTAATTGTGCGATTCACCAAAAATGTATATAACCGCGAAACAAGAACCAAAGGACGGAGTTTTTTTTTTTTTTTAGATGTTTTGACACTAGGACAGTGGAACACTAGAGTATGTAATACAGGGTGTGTAGAAATTGCGATAAGATAAAATCAATTTTAAAGAAACTGGACCTGGAAGTGTTTGAGCCTTGAGCCATTCTATCCACAGTAAATAACGAAATGTAGAGTTGGCCGATGAGACATTGAGAACTCGAATTTATTTTTTTTACTTTAGTTCTACTTTTTCTACTTTTTAACAAGAACAAAATATTATAAGAACTCCTACACCACAAATCTGATTTAGCCTACCTATTGCTATTTTTGAGTTCGGAGAGACGCTACGGAAAATTCACGACTCTTAAAGTAGGTATCACATTCAGAATGTCTAACTCACCGCGATTTCAACTTTTGAAATCCCTGTGTTTCTTCATATAATGTGGTACGGGGATACTGTGACCGAAAGTTCCAATTTGGTGTATCTTAAGCCTTCGAAAACAAATCAAAGTTCTGTTTTTTATTTTAGTTTAATCTCTTAACATTTTCTGCACACCCTGCACTCAATATCTGACTGTCCAACCTGGTGTTTGAGATGCAGACATACATATATCTCAAACACTTCAAAAAGAAAATTTTCAAGATCGAGTTTTTTTAAATTTGATTTTATTTTATAACATTTTCTACAAACCCTGTATAACATACCCGAGTGTCCCACACAGTGGCTTGATATGTTGGACCCAAGTGTATGTAAAACATCTAAAAAAGAAAAATTCCTTACTCTGGTAAATGTTTCGCGGTCATGTACTTTTTTGATGAATCTACACAGTTAGATTGTTTAATCTTTTTCTCGTACAATAAAATAAATTAAGAGATTTATAGAGTCATAAATTAAGAGATAATACAGAGTCACATAAAGAGGAAAAAAACGACCTCTTAGTTTTTTAAAACCGGATCATTATTTACAAAAATATGGGAATTTAAACTTAATGGCATTAATAGCGGATGCAATATTAAGTATTGACTAGTGTATTAGAGAATTAAGAGAATACGATATTTTAAAAAGAGAATATTATGTACACGTACGTCTTTACTTAATTACTTAATTTGAAACTGTAAATTTTTTCCGTTTTAAACACAGATTAGAAAGATAATCTACTTCCAATAGTTTTAAAAACTTTTTTCTGCTAATCACGTAATAATAACTCCTAGAGACAATAACACTGGTTTTGAGTTAGGTTAATAAATTTAAGTTGAATATTACGTTATATCTCTATGTTAAGTAGATTAAACTATGTATAGCGTTTTTTTTAGGATCGCATTATTGATGAAATATTTGCCAAATAATTAAAGTTATTGATATGTTTATAAAACAAACCCACTCGTCCAATAACATGTTTTAAAAGAATATATGCTTTCCGGATAGTGTTAGAAAAAGAATGTATTTGGTACATTTCAAAACCCTATTAATTTTCTGCCTGTAAGAAGTAAATATATTCTATAAAACAAAAAAGAGTACAATATTTGATATATAAAATTCCTCAGAATTGAAACGTGATCTAAATCTTGCTTTGTACCAAATATATTTTCTCTGCTTTTTTTTTGCAAAACAAAACTCCTGAGATTATACTTATACAATACTTAATACCGAATAGTTAGTTATACAGTGTGGAAGTAAATCTAAAAACCACAAAATATATTAAAAAAAATGGATCTACGTTAATTGGACGAAAACCCATTGGAGTAAAATGAATTGGCTGAATACAATTGGCCGGAAAACTAATTGGACGAAAAACGAATTACCCAAAAACAATTTGGCCAAAAATGGTTGAACACATGAAAAACAAAACTACGTTTTACCTTAAAGGACGAATCTTCTTCATAAGTGAATAAAAATATTTCTTAAGTGGCACCTGAGGCGTAATTTGTTGGGCGCGCATAGTGGCGGGTTAAGCTAGTTGTCACGCCTGCATAGTATTAGCCACTGTCGTATTTCTATTATGGCTTTAACGATGACTTTATTGCCGAATCTGTTGCTAACCTGATGTGGGTCCAACTAGCGGTACCGAATAATGGATTGGGTATCGATTGTCGATTTGAATGTCAATTTTAAATGTATACGCAAAACCATCATATTTCTGTTATGGCTTTAGCGACGGCTTTATTAACAAACCTGGTGTTAACCCAGTGCAGATCCACTTCGCGGTCCCGAATAACGAATTGAGTGAGTCTTGAATTATAGGACCCTTACAAGCGTGGCTGCTTTTGACCATAGGTTTCAGGACCTGTCTAGGTCGTTACTGCTTACGCCGATGTTTTACCTATTTTATATTATCATAATAAGAATGTCTTCCATAATATAATGAATACAGCATACAATCTTTTTCATTCTATTAGTTTTTTTGAAAAACTAATAGAATGAAAGTCGAACCTGCATATATTATTTTGATAACATCTATTGATCTTTCCTATGAAACGTTCTGACTATTGACGTATTAAGCCTATTTACGTTACGAAAAATGTCTTTTCGGTCAATATGTTTTTAAAGCAATTTGTTTTTCGGACAAATAATTTTTCGATCTATTGCCCTCGGCTAACTCACATTCTGTAAGTTGACGGAATCCAAAAAAAAACATTTGATAAAGACACAGGTCGATTTAAATTTAATTTGGTTTAGACTTTCTAAAACTCCTAAAGCTTAAAATGACTTTGTAACTCATGTGATGAAACCTCATGTTAAAGTCGTTTTTGTGACAATTCGTTAAATTGTTTAAAAAGGACAGGACCTGAAAATTTTAAATTTCACAAAAATATTGTAAACTGTTCAGAATGAAAACAACATTGATAATATTAACTTAAGGGTTTATTGAAGTTTAAAGCAGGAGAAGAAAACAAATCTCCGCAGAAAAAAAATCTAATTGGGTGTTTTGACCAAGCCATGCATTTTGACGAAGATGTTCTGTCGCATAACATGGACAACAGAAGAACCTAAAAACAACAATTGCTCTTCTTCGCAACTAACATTTTGCAATCCAAAGTTTTGTAACGGATGTTTGTGCCAGCTTGCTTGCACACATTATCAGAATATTTAGTGGCCCAAACGGATAAACCTCAGGAAATTTAAAAAGTACCATCAAATTTCCAAAGTTTCGGGGGGGGGGATCCAGACCCCCTAGGACCCATTAGCTCGAAAATAGTAGTAATTAGTATGTGTGTATATTAAAAAGCATACTAAAAAGATGTATGCAAGGTAATCGCAATACATCTGATTTTGCCTTGCTAGTGGTAGTAGTGGGTTAGAACAAAAACACGTCTGAACGCGCCTGTTTTCGGCATGTCAGGTATACAGCAATATTTATTCTGGGTGAGAAAGCATACGCATGGAAGCTCTTTTTCAAATGATTTCAATAGCCACTTTTATCTTGAAAGTGAATTATCGCTACCAGACACCTATTAGATCCAAGCTCCTCTCTTTTACGAGTCCTTTTCCTCCTTCTCCATGTTTATGTTGAGTGCTTAATTAAGCATTGCCTTGCATATACTAGAGTAATAAAGTTTAATTCTTTTCGTAAAGAAACCTCCATTGTCCACCTTACCCAATTGTGTACGTGCTATTAGCATACGCATATTTTATCACTGTATTCCTGCCAGTGATAAAGCATTCTTCGGTATACTTAAAAGCCTGCTTCATCACTGGCAATGCATTCGTTCCATGGGGTTTAGAATGTGTATTTTCGACATTATGGTAACATACATTTCTACCTTAGCTAGCTTTATTCAAACAATGAGTTTGAGTGAACAACCCCAGATATTGCGGTTCCAGTTTAGAAAACTTTCAATTCCTTCAATGTTTTTTCTTCAAATTTGTCTATTGTGCTCAAGACAAAAATATCTTGAACCAATCAAATGGGGTTTCATATAACCCATTATCATAAACAAATATGAATGGCAACGTCATACTTTTCAAAATATCGTCTATTTAACAAAATCTAAATTTTCGTTATTTTTATTTTTTTTGAATAGTTTTAGTTTCAATAAATATGTTGTCAGGCATGTTTTTATATAATGGGCCTGGACATGCGTCCTTCTTAAGTTCTTGACCTTGCACACTTTATTTCAATATGTTAAACCACAAACTCAAACAGATATTTTGTTTGTGCATATATGTATGGAAATGCAATATACAAAAAGGTAATAAATATAGTATGTAGGCTTAAGGGAATTGCAAATGGTGTGTAACTGTTCACAGAATTATCACCTATTGTATGCAAAACGTTAATTGTTTGTCACTTCTAAAATTAATAGCAAATTTGGCATACATATTATATTGTTTCTGCCTGGGTGACCATAAGCGAAATTCTCCACGAAGTAAATTATTTTCGTTTATGTATAGCAAAAAATTAATATCTTAGTTTGAAATCTTTTGATTAAGGCGATTTAATTTCACGCTATTAAGTTAAATTAAAAACGACGCATGCTACAGTTTGAAATTCCAATAGAATAAATTAGTTTTAACTTGTTTTTCAAGAAAACGAGATCACGAAGATTCAGTTCACTTGCATATGTATAACGATGGTTTCCTTGTCTTCTTGCTAGTCGCGTTGTTTTTGCGAAGTAATACATTTGCCTAATTTAATGAGGAAGTAATAAAAAGGATTTTATTTTTAATACATTTCAAATCAATAAATACAACTCATGTGCATTGATCATTAACTATGATTTAGGTATAATTTTTTAGACTGCAACGAGAGCCTTAATGGGGTCCTAGTATAAATACTTAAGCGAACGATTATACCTTTGGAGGCCAAAGAAAGCATTGGCATTGACGCTGATACAATTTTTATAAACTATAGTCGTATTTACCCAATCGGTTATCACGCATAAAATCAAGCAAAATAAAAAATTCAAAAACTCGAGACACAAATTTTTCTAAAATTTGCGCGATTTTATATAACACCCTATATATAATGCGGAGAATTATCTTGGCAAACCAGCACAAGGTTGACCAACTCCAGATATATAAAGTCTTTAAGCATTGAAAACGGCATTCTTATAACTTTTTTAATTTTCAACCAATATCAATTTAAAATGGTTTAAGAAATTTGAAATGTGCTAATGCAACTCCTAAAACTCCCATATATCAAATTTCAATCTAATCGTAAAATTTTAACCCTCCTCTACACTGACGTCGCCATTTTGTATTTTTAGTTTTGAAATAATAGTTCTATAAATGTGTATAAAATTTTTCTTAGACAAGTAATTAAGTTAAATTTAATAGAAAAGCCAATATAACAAACGTTTCTATAGCAACTTGAAAGTTTTTGTCAAAAGTTAAAAAACTGTTTGGGTAAATATGACTATAGTTTACAAAAATTGTATCAGCGTCAATACCAATTCTTTCTTTGGTCTGAAAATTAGCTTAACTTATATTGATGAGGATCTTTTAAAAAATTCCAAAAATTTTGTTACGTTTACTTCATATTCAAAAATTGTGTGCCACCCTGTGTAATACAGCTGTAGCTTTTTGACTAACGTAATCTTAACTAAGAAGCAACTATCTAAAAATTATTAATTTTAAATAACAGAAAAGTTAAAAATAATTTTCTTTTAGAAGTTCCGAAATTATTAAATTTACCCCATATATTGAAATTAAATGAATGAATTAAAAAACTGCCAAATTGATTTTAGATAATGGTTCGTAGAATATCATAACATGCCCAAAAGGAAACCTAACTAAAATTGCAGAAACTCGGAACTTGCGAACTTTTGTAGAATTTGTACGATTTTACACACCCTATATATTATTCGAGGGACCCTTTTGATAAACCGAGACAACGTTGACCAATTCTAGATGGATGGAGCCTTTAAACATCGAAAAGCGCATTCCTGTAACTTTTTTAGTTTTTGAAAAATTCCGCTTTAAATTTGGGTAAAAATTTGGAGTTGTGCAAAGCAAATGGCTAGCAGTTTAGTTACGCCGAACTAACGTTCTATATTTGTGTATATTCTACAATGTCTACCACCTTCAAACAAATATATATATATATATATATACCAAGTATTATAACCGTGAAAAAATCACCCTCCGAGATTTTTTCAGATCTTCACGTTTCAGGGTCCCTAGATGCCGAAAAACATGTTTTCTCAATTCCGTCGGTCTATCCCTCTGTCTGTCTCTCTGTCTATTTGCCTGTTCGCGGCATAGCGAAAAAACTACCTACCCGGTTGACTTCCAATTTTGGTCAAAAATTAAGCGTCATATGGGGATCTTTTAACATTTTGGTAAAAATCAAGTATCGCAAAACAAAATAACGGCCTGGTGAAATGTTAAAAACATTATTATTAAAAAGCCTCTGATTCAATGTATTTCAAGTTTTGCACAAACATCAAATATTATTTTGGAATCAAGTGGTAATATTTTGGTACGAATTCAAGATGGCGGAACAAAATGCCGGTTTAATAAAATATTTAAAAAATCAGCCTGAAAAAACTACGTAACGAATTGATTTCAAATTATGTGCCATAAGTAATTGTGGTATAGAGGTCAACCAGTAAAATTGTGGTCCTAATTCAAGACGCCCGCACAAAATGGTGGCCAAATAAAAGGACAAAATTTTCTAAACTCGGACATGCTGTATTCTAGACACATTTATATTAGCTTTGTCTGGTGAGGGTTTAATGTTATGTGACATTACTGTCACCAGCAATAACCATAAAAATAACGTAATTTTCACTTTTTAACTAGCTAATTTGATAATCTATTTAATAACATCAATATGGGGCCGACAATGTTTACTTCTAGTTTAACAAAATGTAGCAGTTTCAATTAAAGGTAATTAGTATCTGTCACTAAATAGATTTTCAAAGACAAGGAGTATTGCTATAGCTCAAGCTGTTTATATTTTATAGCCAGTTAAAAACTTAAAATTGTCATTGTCATAAATAATTAAATGTCGCTCGTAAGCATATTGTGTCGACAGTGTCCAAGTTTTAAAGGCTAGTTTAGTATTAAAAACAAATTTTAAAAATACAGAGACTTACTGCTCTATTTTGACGTGAAGTGCAAATGTGTTAAGTGAACAAGCAGAACTAGAAATAAAAGAAAAACAATACGACTGATGCACACACCTAGTTTGTCATCAAAAACGAAGGAAATGAAGTTAAATTTCAACAACTGATTAAAACAGCTTCATAATGAGTATATTCAACATAAATCAGATAGGATAATAACCAGGGACCTAGTAATTTAGTCAAAAAATTGAAGAGTTTGGAAACAAGACAGAAATATCCTTATACCTTCTAAAAAACAAATTCTCTCCCTTCGTTCCGATTTGCACAATACACAGAAAAAATCGGAAACAATTGAAACCCGAAAAAAAATTAAAAAATTAATATTTCATGGAATACCTGAAAAAGGTCAACATCACCTACTTGACGAGATTTGTGACTTTACCACATCGAAGCTAGGAGTCGACATAACATACAATCATATAAGTACCTCTCGCATTGGATCTACATATAATTCACAAAATCAAAACAACCTACGCCCAGTTGAAGTCGAATTTTTCACGCAGTGGAAACGTGACCAAATGTTTTATGCAAAAAAGGTTCCGGTATGTTAGTGAGTGAAATGGTTAACAAAAAGCCAATAGATCTATTTTTAGTACCAATGATTTTCAAAACCTTCAATAGTAAATCAGACGTGGTCAACATTCAAAATTTCTTCTTAATTTTTTATTATTTTAAAAATGTTGAAAATTGGTTCTTTTATCCAGAAATTTAAATTCGCTCATTTCAATTTAAGAACATTTATGGCTAAATTTCATAATTTTAAAAGGACTGTGCAAAGTGGATAATATAATCTGGTGGGTTTGACACCCTCTATATATATACATATATATATATATATATATATATATATATATATATATATATATATATATATATATATATATATATAATAACCGCAGGAATTAACTACCAAGTTAGTTTCAAATTTTGGAATGTGTATGGATTCAAAATATGATTATTTTGACATATTCAACTTTGACATCGCTTATTGGCGTGTGAGGCTCGAGGAGAGTAAATGGTATGATTTTTAAGAAAAAGATATTAGCGATCTTTTTAACGAAATTTTGATTCTTAATTCTTACTCAGTATCAACATATACATATACCAAATTTCAGCAAAATAAGTTATTAGCTTTGAGAATTACGAGCTTTCAAAAAAGGATTTTTTTTTTAAATCAAAGGCATAAATCTCTGAAACCATTGTCTTGATCAAAAAACACTATTTTACATGTTTTATTATTTTAATGACCTTTATATAATAAACATATTTAAGGACCACAATAGCAGAGCTGAGTTTCAAAAAGTAACAAAATACCTTCTATATACCCGTCTAAGACTGTACCAAATAAAGAAGAAAGAAGAAGTAAGAAAATATAAAAAATAATAAATCCGAAACTTTACACGAGAGACGTAAAGTAATATGGTTGAGAGCGTCATAAATAGCGTTATTTGAGTCCGTATCAATATACATGGTGACCCCTTTAAAATAAGAAAGTTGATACCTGCCCTCGAAAAACGACGTACCCTGTATATATGAAAATTAAATAAATTAGACCCCCAAAATACCCTAATTAACCTTTATATTCAACTTTTCGCTTACTTCGTACACTTTTCGTGATAAGGTAGTGTCGTAAATAAGAATCTAAGATCAAAATTTTATTTAATAAATCACTAATATGTTTCCTCTGAAAATTTAATTTTAATTTTAACCCGTACATAGCACTTAAAATTGAAACCTCTCTGGTAACTAAATGCAGGGGTTTTCCTCTTTTAAATGAACCCTTAGTCAGAATCAACAAGAAAGTTTTCGAAGACAAAATTATCGTGAAGCCTTTATCAGAAACACTACGATCTTACCACAGGGTCACGGTTCGGCGAGCACAAGTCGGGTATAAAAACCCGCCTGAATCTCTTCGAGCTCATTCAGGGTTCAGATCTCGTGGAGTAAAGGTCCCTGAAGATGCCTCGTGCAATAGAAGGAGCAATGTCGGATAGTAATTCCAATTTGACACGGTCTAATCCCAAGAACCATGATTTCTTAATTGACCAAAGCCATGAAAGCTTCCGTTCAATGTTCAATAAAGATCGTTAAAATAATAATGGTTTAGGAGGTTTCTGCCTTTGAAATAACAAAAAAAGCATGTTTTGAAAGCTCGTATTTCCCAAGGCTAATGGCTTATTTTGTTGAAATTTGGTATAAGGGGTTTTTGATGATGCTCCTCCTCTATGCTCGCACGCCAATGAGCGATGTCAAAGATAAATATGTCAAAATAATCATATTTTAAATCCATACACATCACCCAAATTTGAAACTAACCTGGTAGCTAATTCCTGAGATGTAAGGGTGTTCCGCTTTTAAATGGGTCACACTGTATATGTATATATATATATATATATATATATATATATATATATATATATATATATATATATATATATATATATATATATATATATATATATATATATATATATATATATATATATATATATATATATATATATATATATATATATATATATATATATATATATATATATATATATATATACGGGTGGTTTTTACCAACTCACTTTTAAAAAAAAATTATTTATTACTTAAAATTGTTACAGAGGGTGGAGATCTATAGATCCCACCAAAAAGTACTAAAAATATTATATAAACTTAAAGGAATGAATAATGAGTAAAAACTGACGCTGTTAGGCTGGGTCTTCAATTTATATGTTCCTTGTTTGCTGATTCAAGATCACAAGAATCTTCTACTGGATTCCGATGACGAAGTGTCAGGTGCTGTTTAGTGGTAACGTAATATTGCATCATCTGTGCTGAGTCTGCAAGACGTACGGCTCCATTACTGTTTATCTCATCTGGGAACGTAACTTGATCTTTGTAAACAAGGACATCTTAAGACGCAGGTGACTTGAAGCTGACATTGGGTAAAAACTCATATAACAGCTCCCCCTTTTAGATAAAAGTTGATGCGTGGAAACAACTTTTAGAAAACTGTTTGTTTGTTGACGTTAAGTTCAACTTCTTCGTCTTCTTCTATTGGTTCTCCAAGGCGATACTTGGTCTTCTTTTGGGAAGTATTTTCTTCTATTGTTTCATAAATAAAGCTTCTGGTTTATTTCTTGGTGGAGAAGGTGGATAGTCATCATTGGTTGTAGCTATTCCAATTTTTAGGCTTCTACTTCTTTTTCGGCATTTACAGAAAATGTATAGCATGAGTAGACTGACGATCAGTACGATGGTCAATACTGTGACCTAATGGATATGTTTATCGATGAATGGCTACTGTATTAATGTGTCCAATTCATCTGAATATTGATTTAATTTATATTGAGCGATGTTCAAATCTTCTACATTGATTTTGTTTAGCTTTAATGGTTTTAGATCTGGAAGATGAGTTTTCTCAGGAAAATGATTACAACAGTTGTAAGGGGATGATTACTGGATGACTGTTGTAAGTGACATTGTTGTAGACATCAATTTTATGTTGGGTATGGACTCTTATTCTACCAATAAATGCGTTGCAGTTAGGTCGAAGCTTTAATAACGTGTTGTTGGTGATAATTTCGGTGATAGCATCTTTGGATTCACATTTGATCGTGACAGGTAGTGGGTCTGAGACGGCAATCAACCATCTTTGGCGAACACAACTGAAGTTTGGCATGTTCTTGGAAGATGGCTTAGTTGCGTCAGAAGTTGAGCTTCACATATGGCATCACTGTCAATTGGATATGGAAGGATGTTGGAGCAAATCTTCGTTTTACTTTCTAGGGTTTTGCATGATTCCAAGTTCTGGACGATGATATATAATAATGAATCATCATTTCGCGCAATGTATTTAGTTGTTGTTAAAAGAACACGATAAAGACTTGTTCGACTATCCAATATTGGTATTGGATATAAATGGTAAAGAGTGTATTTTTCTAGTTCTACTAGTGGTATATTAAGAATAAATACTATTCTTGAATCCAATTGATAAGCCTGTAGTTCAATAATATTCAAGTATTGAGCTACACTTGAAGTGTATATTGGTAATGGAAGATTATTCTTTTGCAATGATTGTGATATATGCCTTAAGGATTCGATTAAATCAAAAGGTGTAATAATTGAACTATGAAGAATTCTTAATCGTGCAAAAGTAATTGCATTTATTATGTCATTTAAAGAGTTTTCAGTAAATTTAAAACTTTCCATTAGTGATTCACTCAAATCTAAGATAGCGACTTGAGCTGAGTAGAACTTAATTGAATCAGATATGTCCATTATTGATTCTCGAATTTCTACGATATCTTTGTTTCCTCATGGATTTGTAATTTTTGAATTATAGCATTAAAACTTTTATTACGGAAGTCGTTACTGATATTTGATTTTTTAATACATTTTCGATTTGATATTCATCACGAGTTATTTTTTCAATACTATCATTAAAATATTCACCATCAGATGCGTCTAAGTTTCCGGTAATTTATTTCCAAACGGTACCTATTCCGTTGAAAATTCCACGTTTTTCTCTAAAAACGTATTTCTTTGTTTTGGCCATTATTTCCGTATATTTTTGATTTACAGAACCCGATATTTGTTTTAAAAGGCTTATGTGCGTCTGAACATTTCATTTAAATGCTACCATACGGGGACATTTTCATTTACATTATTAAGTATACTATTTAAAATTCTATCATTGTTATCTATAGTTTTCTTTAAAGGTTTAAGATCTTTATATACAAGAAGTATCCATTTATCATTGGAGACGTTGATTGTGGCTTCTTCATGAAAGAAGATTCCTCCGTGTTATTTATTGTCGTTAGGGAGTACTGGGGCTCAATCAGGGGTGATAATCCGAGGAGCCTGGAACAGAAAATTCATTCATAGTATGGTTTTAGCCTATCAAAATTTATTTTGCTTTTGTAATTAGTTTCAAGGTTAACTACAATAGCAGAATTTTGGAAAATCTCTAAAATTTCGAACGGACCGTTAAATTTATTTTGCGATTTGTTTATAATTTGGGTTTCTCATACATATACTTTATCTCCGATTTTATATGCGTGAGGATGTTGTGATATGTGTTGATCGAAACGTTCTTTTGTTTTTTCTTTTGGTTGAGCGATTCTAGCTCGAGCAGTTTTATAAAGATACTGCATCCGGTTGCTTAAATCACGTACATATTTGGAGATGAGATTTTTCTCGTTATAAATTGTTTGAAGGGGTCTAGAGGAAGTATGTCCAAAAATCAACTCAAATGGTGTAAAACCATGAGTTTGATTTTTTGTGTTATTATAACAAATAACAGCATATGGGAGTACGTTAAAAGAGTGTTCATTTGGATTTTATTATTAGATTCGAGGTGTCCTACGCTTGAAAATGTTAATTTAATATAATAATTGTTTTTGCAGTTTTATTTTCTATTGGATATGCCTATGTGAATTTGATGAGTTCATCACGGACAGTTAAGGCATAGTTTTGCGTTGGATATTCGTATAAATCAATATGTATTCTTTCGAATGGCGTTTTAGGGGTTTCAGTAATAACTAGAGGGTTATTCAAATTTTTCCTAGAAATTTTAACTTTTTGACATATTTCGCATTTTTTCTACGTCTTTAGTAATACCTTGCCAATTGTATTTTTCTCTTATACGTCGTAACGTTTCATTTATTCCACGATGTAAATTTGTTTTTCCACGGTGATAGTGGTCTAAAATTTGGAGAATTTCATGTTGATCAGGGGTTTAGACAATATTTTGACAAATGGTTAATTTGATATCTTTGTCTGCAAAGATAAATGAAAATGTTTCGAGAACTGGTAATTCAAGATTACTTTCGACATAATACGTAGTTCCGATGTCAAATTTGTCTTGACATAAGTAAATTATATAAAGCATTCTCTGGGCAACAATTTCAGGGTCAAATGGAAGGGGAATTATAAAATATCTTCGATTTTTTACTGTTTTACTACAAAAAATATTGATTTGATTAGTGCTGAAATTAGAATTTTCTTCAAACATGTCATCTACTATTTTATCATGAAGTTTTTCAAATTTATTTTGTATAAAGAAATTTATTATATTTTTATGAGATTTGTCTAGTAATTGATTGTTAAAAGTCTCAATTTTTGAATAATCGATTAAAGATTTAGTTTCATAGAGATTAACAAATTTATTGTATTCATCAATAATTGTTTCTTCGTCGTATTCGTTTGTCGCGATTTCTTCATCTGAGTCACAGTTATTGGCTAAGATTTTGGAATACAGTGCGTTTGCGTTTTTGTTTATTTTTTCGGGTTTATGAATTATTATGTAATTATATTGTTCAAGTTTAAGACGCCATCGAGCTACTCTCCTACCAGGGTCTTTAATTGAGAAAAGCCATGTAAGGGGACGATGATCTGTAATAAGGGTAAATTTTCTACCAAAAAGGTAGGGTCGAAAATGTTTGACTGTCCACACTATTGCTAGTAGTTCTCGTTCAATAGTGGATTATCTGGTTTCTGCGCCACATAAGGTTTTTGAGGCATAGGCAATTGGTAAATCTTTTCCAATAGGTCCTTGTGAAAGGACAACGCCTATCGCAAATGCGCTAGCATCGGTTGTAAGAAGAAATGGTTCTTCAAAATTTGGATAAATAAGTATTGGATCAGATATTAACAAGTTTTTTAATTCTTGGAAAGCGTTTTGACAGTCTGTGTCAAAGCCAAATTGAATGTCTTTTTGAAGTAATTTATTAAGGGGCTTTGAAATTTTTGCAAAATTTGGAATAAAGCGAGGGTAATAACCTGCTAAACCGAGAAATGATTTTATATCTTTGGAAAATTTTAGTTCAGGGAAATTTTGAATTCATTTAACTTTTGTTGGATGGGGTTTTACTCCTTCTTGGGTAGTTATTAAATGTCCAAGGTATGCGACTTCTTTTCTTAAAAATTCGCATTTATCAGGTTGGATTTAAAGATTAGCGTTTCTTAGACGTTTAAATACATCAGTAAGTCTTAGAATATGATCACGAATAGTAAGGGAATAGACGATAATATCCATATATACAAGAAATCTTTCATTTAAGATACCTAATAGAATATTGTCCATTACACGTTAAAATGTAGACGGGGCCTTTTTTAATCCAAATGGCATTCTTATGAATTCGTAATGACCATTTTCTACATTAAAAGCAGTTTTACGAATATCTTTAGGATCTATTTCAATTTGATGAAAACTAGAGGTAAGATCGAGTGTCGTGAAATATTGACATTTTCCTAATTGATCTAAGAGGTCTGAAATATTGGCCAAAGGATATTTATCACCGACAGTGTTTTTTGGGAACAACTTAAACTTGAGATGACCAAGGAGAAATAGAAGGTCTGATAATTCCTTGTTCTAACATGTTACTTATTTGAGATTTTACTTCTTCTTTGTGTATTTGAGGGTATCTGTAAGATTCGGTAAAAATAGGTTTGGTATTATTAGTGTCGATTTGATGTTTGATCTCATTAGTGAACGTAAGATGATCTCCTTCAGGATAAAATATATCTTCGAATTCTAAACCAAGGTTTGTAATTAATTCACATTCTTCATCATTAAGATTTTCTGTGCGAAGTTGGGATTTGATGTTTTGAAAACGATATGGAATATTTTGAAATTTATTTTCAGTTAAATTATAGTTTAAACATTTTGATTTTTGTTAGGTTAGGTAGATAGGGTTCAATTTGTATTTCAGAAAAATCGATACTTTTAGGAATTGCATTAGCATTAATTATTGAAGTTAAAAATTCACCTTTTTCGTTAACATGGACTAGGGCATTAGGGATATGTAGCTTTTCTATTTCTTGTCTTGATAGGATAGCGTCTGTATTAGTTAAATTACACTTTAATTTAAACACATTCTCTGTTGTGCCTTCAATACTAATTTTATTTTCATTTAAAAGTCCGTTTTTTTTTATGTCGTTTGTTTTTTTGATTTGGGGAAATGTGTCTTCGATTCGATATAACGGCAAAGTTTTGAAATTAGTTATTAGTTGTCGATTCTTTAAATCAATAGTGCATTGATAATGTTCTAAGAAATCAGGGCCAATGATACCGTCAAAGTCTATGTCTAAATTATAGATATATACTTTATGAGGGCTTTCGTCATTAAAATTTATTAGAATCGATTCAGTAATTACAAGTTTTTCGTCTGTTATTCCTTGTATAGAAACTTGTTCAGGGAATCGTTGTTTATAATTTTTTACAGTGTTTTCTTTGAAAATTGATATACCTGCACCGGTATCGATAAGTAATTTAAAAGTATTCGTTGCATTTTTAATAAAGTATAAGTGTCTGGAATTTACTGCAAGGAGAGAGTTTAGAGAAATTTCTGTTCTGTTTTGTGGGTATTTGTAGTCAGAGGAAGGGTTAGATTTAATGTCTGAATTTGATTTTGTATTTCTGTTATTGTCTTGGAAAGGTGGATGGTTTTGGTCGGGATACAATTGAAAATTTTGGTTTTCAGAATTTTCATTGTATTAAGTTTGATTATATTGATTTGTGTTAGTATAATTATTGGGATTAGTTGATTGATTAAATTGATCGAATTGGGGGTTGTGATCAAATGTTAAAAATAATTTTGTTTGTTTGAGTAATTTCTATACTCATAATCATCATAGTAATTATTTTCAGAATAGTCATATTGGGGTTCGACAAAATGGGCTCTTTGATTATTTTGGAAATGTGGATTTCTTCGAATAACTGTTTGTCTTTGGTTATTCTGATTTGATTGATTAGGTGTATATTGGGGTTTTGTTTGGTCATTTTTGAGTGAAAGTATTTCTTTGTGGGTTTGGGTAAAATTTGTACGCTGTAATTGAGGATCTGGATTAAAATTTCCGGTCTTTCTTATTTGTTGATTGGTTTTTGGTAAATTAGGTTTAAGGGTTTTTTTGTGTTTCGAAATAGGATAATTGGAGTTCACGCCTAATTCGTACTTGAGCTTCAAGAAGATTTTGGGGATTACTTGCTCTTATTATGTGTCCTATCCGCGGATCTAGACCTGTTAATAGAGTACTTAATGCCAATGAGTCAATTAAAATTAATTGTGCGCGTTTTTCTTCTGCTGAAAGATTTGATTTTTAGTTTAGCGTTTGTAATCTGTTTAGAAAAGCTAAAAGAGACTCATTCTGTAATTGTTTAATTCGTTGTAAATCTTGAATTAGAGAGGATAAATCTCTAGTATCGCCAAAGTGAGAATTTAAAAGTTGTTTTATCTCAGTATACATTAATGGATTCCTAGAGCTTATTAATTGCGCTGCTTTACCTCGTAATTTATTTTTTATGTGAATGACTAATAATTGTTTTTGGTTACCCGAAGACATATTATAGGCATAATCACAAGCATTTATAAAAGTTTGTAAAAATATTTGGTCACCGTTATACGCTGGGACAATAGAAAATATTTCTGATAATTTGTAGGGCTCAACTTCAACTTCAACTGGTGCTTGACGTTGTACCGGTTGTTGTTGTACCTCAGGATTTGAACTATATTTTTATCAGACATTTTGATTAATATACAATATACCAAAATGGAATGAAATTAAAATAATTGATAGT
Organism: Kuschelorhynchus macadamiae; assembly: GCA_030620095.1. Lineage (NCBI taxonomy): Eukaryota > Metazoa > Arthropoda > Insecta > Coleoptera > Curculionidae > Kuschelorhynchus > Kuschelorhynchus macadamiae. Next base: position 24,476 of record JAUTXW010002819.1, on the reverse strand, counting down.
ATTATTATTAATGACAAAATTGTATATTATGTGCACAAAGGAAAATAGGAAAATTCTGTGTTGTCGATTATCAGTATAATCGGCAAAGGTATGTACGAATATAAAAGTTTGTTCAAAGTACATAAAATTAAATTTATTAACTTTATGATATACTTACTTTATGTTATTTTTCAACTTAAATAACGTTTAGTGTCAGTTAACAGTATAACTAGCACACGGAAAATTTGAAGTTGTTAAATATGTTTTATTTCTTTTAGAAATATGATTCAATTAACAGAATAATTGAGAAGATATAGCTAGAAAAATAATTGGATATTTTCTCAAAATATGGAAAATATTTTTTTTCAGTGTAGTTGATCGATTAACTGAATAATCTGATATTTTGACTAGATTTTTAGTGTATTTTCTTAGACTAATTTGTTTTTCTTGATTTTTACTTAAGATATCAATTAGCAGTATAATTGATTGTTACAAAAATATCAATTAGCAGTATAATTGATAATATATTGAAAAGTCGAACAGTTTTAGTTAGACTTGAATATGTTTTGCTCTTTTGCAATAAAAATATGTAAATATACCTAAAATATACGAGATGATTCGATATTTACTTACAGTAGCAGTAAAAACATTTGCTTCCTTTTTGTCTTGTTCTCTAACAGGGATCGCTACCAGGGGCTTCACCAGGTGTTCCTAATCCGTAGGTCTCTGTCAAGTGAGGACGCCAAGGGACGAAGGGCTCTTCTGATCAAAAGACTGGAGTCCACCGTTGCCAGTTAGTATACACGTGTTCTCGCAACGTATTCAGATCCGAACGACTGCGCCAATTTGTTACGGGTGGTTTTTCACAACTGACTTTTTACAAAAAATTATTTATTACTTAAAATTGTTACAGAGAGTGGAGATCTATAGATCCTACCAAAAAGTACTTAGAATATTATATAAACTTAAAAGAATGAATAATAAGTAAAAACTGACGCTGCTAGGCCGGGTCTTCAATTTATATGTTCCTTGTTTGCTGATTCAGGATCATGAGAATCTTCTACTGGATTCAGATGACGAAGTGTCAGGTGCTGTTTACTGAATATTGCATCATCTGTGCTGAGTCTGCTAGACGTGCGGCCCCATTACTGTTTATCTCGACTGAGAACGTAACTTGATATCTTGGTAAACAAGGACATCTTAAGACGTAGGTGGCTTGAAGGTGACATTAGGTAAAAACTCATATAACATATATATATATATATATATATATATATATATATATATATATATATATCAAAATGAACCAAGAATTATGTTCAAAACCAGAAATAAAGCTTCAACACGGTTTAAAAAATCTCAAATAAAGACCTACTGGAATTTCTAATAATATATTAGAAACTTAACCACGCTTAGTATTAGCAAAGAGGAAAAATGTTTTTTTGAAACTAGATTTGCAAATTCTTTAAACATTTGGGTCGATTTAAAAAATAGTTGATTACAATTATACAATATACAAATAACTTAAGCCCTTCGAAAATAAACAAAGAAATTTCTCAGATATTCTAAACAATTACAGCACTATATTTGCAGTAAAGTTCCTATCTTTTTAAATTGTAATGAAGTATTTCAAATAGAAATTTTTAAATTTTCGAAAGTGCCTACGCTCTGGAGCTGAAGAAATGGATAGTAGACCTCCGACTAATTATTGTTGTTTCAAAAGTTTTGGAAAAAATAATGAATATTCAACCTACAAAGCGCATTGAAGTTTGCAGCATTCTGCCTGAAACACAATCTGGATTTCGAGCATACCATAGGTGTTCAATTGCGCTGGCTAATGTAGCTGACCACATTTTTTAGTCCATTAATCATAGAAAAGTAACTTTATTAGCACTGCTGGACTTTTCCAAAGCCTTCGACACCATAAATCACGAATTACTGTTAGCTATTTACTTTACATTGGAATTTCTGACACCACACTTATATTTTTTTTTACTTTTAAATTAAATCTCAATCAATATAAATTGATACCACAATTGCCGCTTTCGTAACAAAGAAAAACGAGTTGCCGCAGGGTTGTACAGTCTCTCCACTTTTATATGCCATTTATATATCGTTTTTTTCTAGATCTCTTGAAGACCGAATTTATCCTTCAATAGAGTCGATATAATTGACAGCTGAAGGATTAAATTGTTTTTATGTTCTGTTATGATTTTCGGGACTACAACAGATATAGATAAAATATATCATTTAATTAAGGTGGAAATTGTCCGTACCACGATTAAATCTTCCGCGTCATCTGGGAGGTCGTGGCCTCTTGAGCTTAGAGTGTCTGCACCACAAGGTGATCTTGGATGTAGCGTGCAGGATCGTTAAGTGCTCCCCCTTCTCTACATGATACACCAATACGAGCAGGAAGGAAGAGGGCGGCAGATGAACTTCAGATTATTTATGACGAAGAGCGAGTGCTGGAAGAATCGATTACTGAGCTGCTCGTCTGAAGACCCACGTGAGAGCCTCAGAAGTCGGTCTACACCTACAATATCATAAGAACAAACCAATGCATGGTCAGTTCTTCAACATGATGGAAAATTAAGGCTTGCTTACTAAGACTGACCTTTGCATTTTTACGATCAAGTGGACTAAGATCGGAGACGGAGGGGTTAATCATATCATGCCAAGATAGTGTTTATAACACATTAGTATACCGTAGTCGCGCGACGGGTATGGTGGTCCCTGAAACTAACTGTAGCGCGTGCCACAGGGCACCCGAGAGACTCATGCATCTTTTAAGTGCATGTAACACGTATGTTGCCTCGGTCTATCTCAATCGACACAACGCGGCTCAACGAGTCCTTTACTATCATCTAAAGCACTCGTAAGGTATAGAGTCCGTGATAGTGAACGAAAGATGCCGAATTTACTGGAATTACTCGTTCTCAAAACTTCAGCTGATACGAGATAATAAGCCTGACATTGTCCTCCTTGATTTTGCAGATAGAATGATATATGTGAATTTTCTGCGCCGGCTGATGCCAAAATCATTGCAAAAGAGGATGACAAACGGACCAAATACCAGGATTACTTATTCAAGCTTCGCACGCTGTGAATATAATGTGAAAATGGTCGTTCTAATCATTGGGGCGCATGGAGGAATCAGACGCTACTATGCTCCTTAAAATTTATTCCAGCATGCCCTAGTAAGGGTCACATTTTAGCTGGAAGCATGCAGCGGGCTGATATCTTTGCTTCATTAAGGCTGCTTAGGGCACACGAGTCTCGGACTCAGTAGCTACTTATCATATTATTTTATAGAGCAGCATATTAGATCGTCGGACCAGCCCCAGGTGGTCGAAGATCTGGACAAAGACTGGGATCGATAAACTAAATAATAATAATAATAAAAATAATAGCCATAAATGTTTTTATTTCTGAATATTTGAAATACATAGAAAGAAAGATCTACTTAAAATTATTTTCTTCTTTCAGAAAAAGGCGAAGTTCAGATGAAGCACCACAAGATACCTTCCTGTTGAACCTTAACCCTAACTTAAGCTGCTGAGATAAACCTGCCTGGTGGTAATATAACTAGCCTTACCTACATCCAAAGATATCAATTTATATAATTGGCGCTTATTTACAATGTATTTTAAATATTTACTCTTGAAACAGGCTGTGGCCAATTTTCAAAGGTATCGGGCATTGAGGGGCAATTATCTTCAAAAAAAAATCTGATGCAATTCTCTTCTTTCAGTCATCTTTAACCAATTTGAATGTTTCAATGTTTGTGAAATATTTTCATATTTTCTCACTTCGTAAATTATCCTTAAACATGAATTTTGCGCAAGTTGAATTCTTCCGCAACACTAAGGCTATTTTCATAGACAACAAATGTTAAAGAGTCCCAAAGTTAAATTTTAGTTTTTCGTGATAAAGTATGGCGGTTGTGAAAAACCATGTTTAATTGAACAAAAGCCTTTTATGTGTACTAAATCTTAGATATTTGTCAAACGTGACACCCAAATTCCGTGTAGTTCGAACGATGGGTGATGACTTCGGTGTAAAGTCATCATTTCTTGTTTCAAGTTTTTACATCGATTTGGAACAACTCTTCAATGTTCCATTTTATAGTCCCAAAAGAATATAAGAGGATCGGAAAGGCAAGCATATTTATTGCAAACACCTTGTTGTTATCCGGAAGACCAAATCCGTCAAATAAGGCGCTGATACTTGCCGCGGAGAGGCACTTTAATGGTGCTAACCTCCTGGGTGTGCGGTTGTTCTACACCCACGTAAGTACAAATCCCTCCTGCATCCAGGTGTCGAGGAATGCTTCCATCCACCAGTTGCGTGTCCACTCCGTAATAACCACAATGATCCCTCTTGAGGTGAACCTGTGCGCATTTGTCCAATCTAAATTCCATTCCTATCCCATTTGTATACTCTAGCACCACCCGATGAGACTGGTTGAGATCTCTTTGGCCGAAAGCATAGATCTTAAGATCGTCTATAGATAAAAGATGGGTTACTTTATGTCTCCTGTTTCCGGGTGAGCCGCAGCAATATCACCGCATACCAAATTCTAATCAAAAACCTTGTACTTTCAGTCAGACAACTTGGCCACCTTATATGTACATATATTTTGTTTAAAACTCAGAAGGATTACAAATGTATTTTGATATAGTAATTACTAATAAAATAATGAACAATATGGATTATTTTGTGATTTTTTTTTCGACTCCGAGGCCGAGTCTCGAAGCGTAGTCCCGGTATCGCTCTCGGTCTCTTGCAAACTTGCGAACCCCTAGTCTAAAACTTATTCGTATATTTTAAACAAATTTAAATGTTTATTAAAATAGTGTTTGTTTAAAATAGTTTTGTCACCATGGTGTAAATTTACAATACCCATATATATTTTCGAAATAAATTAATTGATAAAATTAAGATATAATCTACAATATTATATTAAATGACAGGTTCGAGATATCATCGGTTTCTTTAAATGTTTCATTTTAATGGCCACCGTTTGAATATATATGCTAATCAAATACGGGAGTGATTGATGGGCTAGTAAACTAAGTGAAAGTACCTTCACTTTTTACGTAAAATTTTCGTGGTTATAAATATTTATAACTAAATTCATTACGATTGTTTTAGCTGAAATTAATTTAGCAAATTCCATATTTGGCACATCTGGGTCGGGTTTGGCAAGTGAAGCTGGACTTTTTTTATTTATATCGGTCGCAATTAATCAAATAGAAACTTGTAATTGTTTGCTCTTTAAGATAATACGGGCCTGCAGATATATATATATATATATATATATATATATATATATATATATATATATATATATATATATATATGTATATATATATATATATATATATATATATATATATATATATATATATATATATATATATATATATATTTGCAGAAAGCTAAAACATATACAAATATGTTATATAGTATATATATATAATATATATATATATATATATATATATATATATATATATATATATATGTAGATATTATTTGCCTTTAACATATTTGTATATGTTTTAGCTTTCTGCAAACCTAGTTAAGGTTAAGTTTTTAAGACAAGAGTGGGTTCTGACAAGTCAGTTTAGTTAAAGTCTTATAATAGATTAATAGTAATAAATAGTTATAAATGTTACCGATAATTTTGATACATATTAAACATATAAGAATTTTCTTTTTTACATTCTTCAGTTTTTATGTAACTATGCAGGTATAACCATAGATGCCGGAACCGTGGGGGCAAATCTTGTGCGGATACTGAGCACCCGTGACAATTTTTAATATAAAATTGATCCAAAGTCATATTAATCCACGGTTAAGATAAGATACGTTGATATAATCATTGCTTAGTTATGAAATGTTTGAAATTGAATATTTAATCCACGGTTAAAACAAATTATTGTCTTTAATGCCCGTATTTTGTGGTTATCGACCCTTTTAAATTTAATATAAATTACGCATTAAAAAATGCAGTTCACATTTTTTTCTTTAAATCCAGAGCCAAGGTAATCAATTTGAACACTTGACTGAAAGATATTGGAGAAAACTACGTAGTAAACAAACGTACGTAGCTTGTAGACTGTATAATATAAAAATATATTTTCAGGTACTTGGTTAACGGCTATCTATCTAAGAAGTTAAGCGAATGTTTTTTCTTATACTTAACCCTTATCAATCACGTAAAATAATTTTGCACAGAAGCCCACCTGGCGTCTGATAAATTAGATACATAGATACATACAACTAAAAAAACATAATTCTTTAAAAAATCCATTTTATAATTACCTACAAGTTACGAATGCACATATCAATATATAATTTAAAAAAATGTAATGTTTTTAAGAGAAATAACAAAAGAAACAGAGTTGCGCTTTAAAAAAATATGAAATTGCAAGCACTTTAGTTTTTTTTTGTCTAAACTTGTTTTATTGAATTGTATTAAATACTATTATTACTTATTTCAATACTATTTTAAAATCAAAGTATAATAAAACAGGCCTTATTTGTCATTTACAAAAATAATTTAAAAACTTTTTGTATAACATAGTAATATATCACTCTATCAACTAATTTTTCTGGAAAAATTTAATTTTTACTTTATTTGCAATTTATGTTAACGGGGACCAATCAACAAAAAAAATTGGGAAATCTAAAAATTCCGGTTATACCGCTTGCTTATTTCAAAATAGGCAAGCCGTATCCTAAGTTATTATATTTTTAGATTCTACCAGAAATTTTATTCTCTTATGCAGGTACATATAATTGATTTATTTTGAGCGACTTCCAAGCAATAAACAGCAGATTGGCATTTTTTAGTTTTGAAGGGTTATAGAAGTTTAGTGTACTTTAACTTAGGGTCAACCGTTTTCACTTTCCTGCATGGTTTAACTTTTCATAATCGTATAATTTAACATCAGTTTCCAATTACTAAATATTTCTGGTCAAACTGGAAGTTGATATCAAACGATAACAATAGGAATGAAAAGAAAAAAGCAAACGGTTTAACGCAATTTAAACCGTTTGAAAGCTTTGAAGATAAAAATGCCGATTTTAAGGTATTTGTTTTTTTTTTCGAAAATCAGAATACTTATGATAAGTAAAGGACATGCTACATAAAAAAGGTTTGAAATTTTTCCTAAAATTTAAAAGTACAGTGCCAGATTTTTTTACAATATTTTAGATGGGCCACCTTCGACAATAGTATCTCTCAACGGGGTCGACGGATTTCTGTAATTTTATGATAAATATTCTTTTATTGAATTAGCATCTTGTGTTTTCTTGAGTAGTTTACACACAATAATATTATTGCCGAATATTGACAATTGATAATAGTTATATAAATTTCAGATTTCAGCTAAGTGTAATAAGTACATATCTACTGACAGAGAGATCATGGATAATAAACAAAAGAACAGTTATTTACTATTCTTGTGTAATAAAATTCTGTTATTAGGTCAAAATAAATTGTTAAAAAAAAACAATTCAAAATCTCGACACCGTGAAAAACAAAGACAAAATCGAGATAATGTATGGTCTCGATCTTTATCTCGACGTGGGGACCGAGACCAATATCGAGACCCCTTATAGAGTTTTAGTTTGACAGCTTGTAAATAAATCGGGCCAACCTCTTGCTGGATTGTCATGAGTATTAAACCATGTCTCGCCAAGGTAGATAATAGGACTTTTTTTGATCTGTTTTTTTATTGACGTTAAGTGCTGATAGCTCCACTTCCGCGTTCACTGTGATTCCATTAGTGTTTGCCTTTAATAATTTAAGGTACGATATTTCAAACTCACTTTTAATAGAACGTAGATATAAATAAATTAGTCTGGTGATTATTGCCTCTAAAATAAACTACAAAGATGCAGTCCTGTACACTAAAAATTGAATTTCAAGTGTTTTTATTATACTAAGCCGAAAGATCGTTTATTACACAAGTTATTATGAAAAATACCCTACAATGTATTTATGTACAGGGTAGTCATTTTAACTTGAGTTTAATCTGCTATTACTTTTGTACTTTTCAGGATATCAAAATGATCTAAAGAGTAAATTCTGTAGCTAGTTACGAATTTTTTTTTAAATTAGGAAAATGCCAACCCTTTAAATAGGTCCAATCTTTAATGAAACTTTCTGTAAATTTTACTTTCAGTAAATGGCTTTATCTTATAAGGGGACTTTACAACCACTTCAGCTACTTAACAGCAATATTAAATACGTTAAGACGAGCAAATTCCTTGGTTTGAATATAAATAACAACCTAAAATGGTCTAAGCATATTGACACCTTAACTAAAAAACTTTCTACCTCCTGCTTTGCCATTCGATCAGTCTCAAAAGAACTGGACGCGTCTTCTGCCAGACTCACTTATTTCTTTCTATTCGAATCCCATCTCCACTATGGCCTTCCCTTTTGGGGCTGCTGTACCCTCCGAGCAATTTCTTAGTATTTTTAAGCTTCAAAAGAGAGCAATTTGCTATTTCTTTGGTCTAAATAATAGAGCGCACTGCCAATACTAATTCAAAAAACATGAAGTTTTAACACTTCCTGCATTATTTATTATAGAAACCATCTGTTTGATAAGAAAACATATAAGCACATTCCCGGAAAGGCCACCACACGTATATCCTTTTGGGGTTCATGTTGCTGCATAGTATTTGAAAATATTTTATAAGGAATGAACTGTCTGATAGTCCGTTAACATTAATTATTTTTGTTACATGTTGGATTAAAGTTATACATTTTCTTTTTTTTTGTAGTACACTTTAATTACTATATTAGTTCAGTACACTTTTTGTTTAACGTCACTTATTTTGATTGTATAACAATAACAAAATAGAGTTTAAGGTCACGTAATTTTAATTTCAATGTCATCGAAATTATTCACCTCGCATATGTATTGTTTATTTACTTTTGTTAGATAGACCTAGATTCATTAACCGCTTTACGGCAATGTTACGAATATAACGAATGTTATATTTATAATTTATGTATTTACATTCACCTATCGAAAAATCTGATTTTTTTTCGATTAATATTTCATTTTTTCATTGTTGTCTTTTGTTTGTTTGTTTGTTTAGGTCTTTTTTCCTCATTTTAAGAATACCGGGTTTAATATTTTTATTTTAAAAAATAAACGAGTGTGATTACATAAGCGAAACCAAGGGACGGAAGGGGGAGGGACTACCGTGCTGCAGCCCATGTTGTTACTTTATAAGTTAAGCGTACATCCTAAATACAGTAAGAAATAGGTAGTAACTAGTACCAGTAACAATATATTGTTATAACGTTTTGTTTAAAATAAATAAAACTTAAAAATTTTATTACATGGTGTAGGTGACAGCGCACCTCCCCTCACCACCAAATAAACAAAATCTTGGATTCTTCTATGTCTGGTAACCATATCATTAAATGTGAAATTAAAAGAACTACTTTGATATACTAAATGGATATACTGTATGAAAATGTAAGTTTTTACGAAATGCTGGATGCGATGAATATTTTATCTGTGGGGCATTTCCTATACTGATGTTTGTTTGAATATAATTCCTGGATTCGCCTATCTGTGACGAGGATATCTTGAAAAACAAGTCTTGATATATAAAAACGAATAGGTTAAAATGACCACGCTGTACATATTGAACATATAATTAGGTAAAACAACCAGTAGGCGGACTGCTTATGTAAATATAGCATAATTATTTTAGAGATTAGTCTACATGTTATGATACGTTATTTCCATAATATATTTTAGTCAATGTTTAGTTAGGCAAAGTTGAATCAAATTCAAAGTTTTACAAACTAAAATCTTTTTTGGCTTTTACGCTACTGAATAAAAATATTTGACTTTAAATTAAATGAAGCAAATATTTAATATAATTACATACCTCAACATGTAGATTAGTCTGTCTACGGAATGTTTCGATACATAATATAAACAATATTATTTAAGCATGCATAAGAAATTATATCATTTACCCTCAGTTTTTATAGACACATAGTAGTTGTACAAATACTTTCATCCTATCGGGACTCATCAGATGATTAATTTAAAGTTAAATATTTTTATTCAGTTGCGAAAAAGCCAAACAAATAATCTGAACACATTTAAAAAATTCAAAGTTTTAGTCTTAGCCATATTTTTTTTACTTAGATAGCCATTTGATGCGCTCCTTCGAGCACTAGTAGGTCTACGATTGCATAGAAAATTCATTCAGAATTAGATTTGTTTTTGACCACGCCAAAAATTAATTGTTGTCTTCTGGGTGGATTATTTTAAGGATCTAAACAGCAAATGCGCAGGTGCTAATTTATTTGAGTTCGTTCCGGAGGGGGGGATCCGAGCTTATAATTGCTTAGCTTATACTTTTATTTAATATGATAAATGAGCTTGGGTGATCCAGACTCCTTGAAAAATAAAAATTTTAAAAGGATATCTATCATCATGTCTACGTGTTAATTATACCTTTCGTTAGTCTATCAACAGCTAACGAGGAGGGGTTCTGACCCCCTGGACTAAATACGCCAATAATTTTAGAGGTAGGCGCCATCGAATTCTTTCACATCCTTGTTTTGGTTTTATAAATGATGCTTGTTATATGTGCTGGCTATACAAATATCCTGAGAAGCAGTGGCGGTTACTCTTTGAGGCTGCGTGGCCGCGCGCCTTTCTAGAAAAATGTTAACATAACACTCGATTTCAATTCTCAGACATTATTAATATTAACATAAGATTCTGCTAAAGAAAACAATGCACAAAACTTCAGGTTCACTCATCTGTCCTCGTTGATTCTTTAGAATATTGAAATATGATTCGGGTGCTCCAGGCAACATGGAAAATAATAAAGGCTGTGATGAAACCATGGCGCGGGTGAATTCTCCAGCGACAATGATATTTTAGTTCGGCCGGTTAAGAATTCGGTTTTGGGTTTTGTATGCTCGTTTGCGTCTGGTCGATATTTACTGGTATTGTAAATAATTTGGGATTATTTTCCAATGGAGTTAGGTGTAACAGGCTTAAGTGATCATATGAATATGGTAAACGCATTTCTACTGTTTTTTATTATCAGGTGAATTAAAAATTAGAAAGCTGGAAAGGGCTTTGCTGTAATTAAAGCTAACTTAAGCTATAGTACATTAAACGACAATTACGCGTCGTTTTCCAACACGGCGGAATTAAAAATGTCCTGTACTGTCCCCCGCTTGTCACCCGCTTATTCAGTTTTTCTGTTTTCTGAAGAGAGTTTGTTTGGTATCATTTTTATTTAAGAAAATTAAAAAAAAAAAATTTGTATCTGTTTAAATGTAGTTTTAAGGGGGTAGCAAACTGTATAGAATAACCTTGCACCTGTTGTTGTAAAAGAGATCTAAATAAGGAAATGCTGAGAAGATTTTCCATTTTATAAATATATATATATATATATATATATATATATATATATATATATATATATATATATAAATATATATATGTTCGTCTTTTTTTCCATGAAGAAATTGCTATAATAGACATCAATTTGTTTGATACACTGTTAAGAAGGCAAACATATCATAATTTCCACGGGTCTTCGATACCATAGTGCACACTGACTTGGTTGTGTTTAATTATTTTACTCACGAACGTTTGGATCCTCCCACGAGCCCGCGCTCTTGAAACTATAAAAATACCTCAACATGTAGATTAGTCTGTCTACGGAATGTTTCGATACATAATATAAACAATATTATTTAAGCATGCATAAGAAATTATATCATTTACCCTCAGTTTTTATAGACACATAGTAGTTGTACAAATACTTTCATCCTATCGGGACTCATCAGATGATTAATTTAAAGTTAAATATTTTTATTCAGTTGCGAAAAAGCCAAACAAATAATCTGAACACATTTAAAAAATTCAAAGTTTTAGTCTTAGCCATATTTTTTTTACTTAGATAGACATTTGATGCGCTCCTTCGAGCACTAGTAGGTCTACGATTGCATAGAAAATTCATTCAGAATTAGATTTGTTTTTGACCACGCCAAAAATTAATTGTTGTCTTCTGGGTGGATTATTTTAAGGATCTAAACAGCAAATGCGCAGGTGCTAATTTATTTGAGTTCGTTCCGGAGGGGGGATCCGAGCTTATAATTGCTTAGCTTATACTTTTATTTAATATGATAAATGAGCTTGGGTGATCCAGACTCCTTGAAAAATAAAAATTTTAAAAGGATATCTATCATCATGTCTACGTGTTAATTATACCTTTCGTTAGTCTATCAACAGCTAACGAGGAGGGGTTCTGACCCCCTGGACTAAATACGCCAATAATTTTAGAGGTAGGCGCCATCGAATTCTTTCACATCCTTGTTTTGGTTTTATAAATGATGCTTGTTATATGTGCTGGCTATACAAATATCCTGAGAAGCAGTGGCGGTTACTCTTTGAGGCTGCGTGGCCGCGCGCCTTTCTAGAAAAATGTTAACATAACACTCGATTTCAATTCTCAGACATTATTAATATTAACATAAGATTCTGCTAAAGAAAACAATGCACAAAACTTCAGGTTCACTCATCTGTCCTCGTTGATTCTTTAGAATATTGAAATATGATTCGGGTGCTCCAGGCAACATGGAAAATAATAAAGGCTGTGATGAAACCATGGCGCGGGTGAATTCTCCAGCGACAATGATATTTTAGTTCGGCCGGTTAAGAATTCGGTTTTGGGTTTTGTATGCTCGTTTGCGTCTGGTCGATATTTACTGGTATTGTAAATAATTTGGGATTATTTTCCAATGGAGTTAGGTGTAACAGGCTTAAGTGATCATATGAATATGGTAAACGCATTTCTACTGTTTTTTATTATCAGGTGAATTAAAAATTAGAAAGCTGGAAAGGGCTTTGCTGTAATTAAAGCTAACTTAAGCTATAGTACATTAAACGACAATTACGCGTCGTTTTCCAACACGGCGGAATTAAAAATGTCTTGTACTGTCCCCCGCTTGTCACCCGCTTATTCAATTTTTCTGTTTTCTGAAGAGAGTTTGTTTGGTATCATTTTTATTTAGGAAAATTAAAAAAAAAAAATTTGTATCTGTTTAAATGTAGTAGGGGTAGCAAACTGTATAGAATAACCTTGCACCTGTTGTTGTAAAAGAGATCTAAATAAGGAAATGCTGAGAAGATTTTCCATTTTATAAATAAATATTATATATATATATATATATATATATATATATATATATATATATATATATATATATGTTCGTCTTTTTTTCCATGAAGAAATTGCTATAATAGACATCAATTTGTTTGATACACTGTTAAGAGGGCAAACATATCATAATTTCCACGGGTCTTCGATACCATAGTGCACACTGACTTGGTTGTGTTTAATTATTTTACTCACGAACGTTTGGATCCTCCCACGAGCCCGCGCTCTTGAAACTATAAAAATATGTTAGTATATGCATGCTTCTTCGTAATTTTCCTGATGTTTGACCGTTTGGACCCCTCCTCGATTTGAATTTCTGATTTAAAAGTCCCCCCCTCCCCGATTCGAATTTCCGGCTACGTGTCTGATTCTATTTGTGTATTCGAGTTTTTATTTTCGGTAGTGTGTTGGCTCTTTGGTTATCCGAGGGCAGCCCCATAAGGAATCGTCTTACGATTGCAGGTTGCAATGTACGTAGATTACGTTAACATTTTTAGTCAAAGTTATTGCCTAATATTATTTCGTCGGGATAATATATTAAAAACATACTGGAAATATTTGAATAATGCCTTTCGATAGTTCGCTAAAGCGATTCAATATTGGGAAGAATTTAATGCCAAAGAACGATTTACTTCTAATAGGCGATCCAATAAATGGAACATAAAAGACCATTTAAATTAATTCCAACTTTGAAATATATTCAGTATAGTTGGGATCTATCGAGAAATTAGCTCCCGCTCAACGACTATAGTTGCCGGTCCGCTTGGCAAGGCCTCTGACTTGCTGGTTAGATTTGTTTATAGGTGGGTTTTGCGCTGTTATCCGGCACTCCTCTTTGTCTCCTTAAATAATACATTTTTCAAAACAAATATACCCAAATATACACTACTGGTAACAGAGCGCTAAATATTGTTGGGCGCGTGGTAATATTAAGATTAAATGTCGATATGAACGGTTGATATGGCGAACTTATAAAATTGCGTAAACTATCTATACGAAGTATAATCTGTCTTTGATAATATAAATCTTTATTTCCAGAATTATATTGTCTGTTAATTGTATCTAAATATGTGTTAAATATTTCCGTCGTATATTAGTACATTCAAAACTATTTATGTTGCAAATTGGTCGAATTCTAGATTTCGTACTTATAGGTGCTATATTTCGTAATTATTCAATTGAAGATGTTTCGAAAAAAATGGCTCTTTCTGAATTACTGAATTTTCCCTTAACTAAGTATCTACCAAAACCACAATTTAACCTACCTACAATTTATTCGTCATTTAAATGGAATTTTTGTTTCATTCAATGATAAAATCTTCCTCAGTGAATGATAAATTATTAAACGTCTAGGTCTGCAAGTTTATTGAAGCAAAACATGACAGGAAACAAATATGAACATATCGCCAAATGAAGATATATTAATGAAAGACGAATCTGACTTCTGACATCGGTAAAGTTGTTGAGTCATATAAAATTTGAAATTGGAAACTAAAATTCTAGTTTAGTGTTACTAGACCGTTGTATTATCTATTCTATTATTCTCAATTTATTGTACGTAAGCAGTTAATCAAGTAATAATAATAATTAAGAAAATGTTAATAAATGTGAGTTTCCAAATGACATTATGTCTAAAACATTAAGAATTAGCGATAGGAATACAAAGGGAATAAGGATGAATTACAACTATACTATTACAATATTGGCAAGGTTCTACTTACCTAGTGGGTCTTAATTGGTTACCACTATAGTGACTAAGGGACGTTGTTTTGACTGGCTTTTTGGTGACTTGACTATGACTACTGAGAGTGTGACTAGGAGCAGTGTATAATACATGTGGTTTTGACGCTGACGCACTTAACTGCACTATAGAGTTATCGGTAAAATTATGAGCACAACACGATCCGAACATAAAAGCGTCTACGCACATCCCTATATGGTATCCTTCGGACTTTATGCATTCGAAGACAAACATGCAGGTACCTTCTTGACCGTCCACCCAGCAGGGTTTGGGATTTATTTGATAACCTAAAAAATAAATTAAAATCTTAAATTTTAATTGGAATAAAAGTTGAATTAAAATGCACATTGGTGGCGTACTTCATAATGTATTTTTTGGAGTTCTTCTAGTTTAATGTACCAATTTGTAACACAGCCAAATAGGCAAATATGCAGAAAAAGTGCTACTTTTTGAAGTCATCAAAAAATTAACGCACTACCAATTTAGTAGTTAGCACCAGTTACTATTTGGGATTTTTATTTATTCTAAATTTCCATACTATAAATATATCACTAGTTCATCATTCAATTTCAAAAAGGTTCGGAAGGCCGTAGCGGCAACCATTCAATTAAAAGTTCCACGTAGGTTATTTAATTCGTTCTGTTGGACTTGAATTCTCATCATTATTTCGGTTTCACAACGTTTCGAATGGTAACTATCTACAATCGTTTTCAAGTGTAAATTGATCCGACGGAACGAGTTTATTAGATTATTTTTTTTTTGAGAGTTTTAATATATCTCAATTTCAAAAATGTTAAATTTTATACTTTTATCTTTAGAATTGTAATGGTGTTTTATATTTCTTTTACATTAGCTCATCTTATAATTCAAAAGTTTCATCGCCATCGCTTTTATTTGTTTTACTATTTTAATTTGAAAGTTCTGTCAAATTGGTATTTATTTGATTATATGGTACGTTTATAGGTTTTAAATAATATTTGTCTCACCTTGTCGACTAGATGAACTGCTTTGTGCAGAAGGAACACTATACCATACTAAAATGGCTCCAAGAGTGGCCATCCAAAGCATTCTTAATTCTGCAATTAAAAAAATATAAATTAAAATAATTCTTTTTTTGCCAACGTGATAGCTTAACTCTAAATGAATATTTCTTTTAAATAGTGACATATGTAAACATAAATCAATGACATTCTGGTATTCTAAATGTTAAAATTAAGATATTTAAGTCCCTGATGGATTTCTGATTTTCGTCGATTTTATACGCCTCCATATGTTTTTAACCTGAATTTCTGTTTCTCCACGCTAGAAAATTAAATTTTGATTCGTTAGGTTTACAACATATTATAAACAAACAACATTTTCCTTTCTATAGGTAGGCAAGTCTAATTAATTGCACTGAACTGAAAATCAAGTTTCTTGACTCTGAAGTAAAGTTAAAAATTAGATGATAAAGGAACAACTTTTGGCTTTAACAGACGTATTGATTGAAACACTTAAAATGCATAGTGAACAATAGTTCGTTAAAGCTGAATTCATGTTTATATCTGCAGAAAGGAAATAGATCACCCACAATCCTACCATGCTACACAGAGAGACAAGTTTCTTGGTGATGTTTGGATTATTAATTTCTGGGTTCTGGATTCTAGTGCAGAACTGACTGCATCAATAAAGCAATCCCAAAAAGATTATTTAACTATTTTTAGAAAATATATTGGGTGACACTTTTTATTTATTTGGTTCAGTTTCCTATTACTACAGCTGAGTAGAAAGAAATAGACATGGGTTTTAAAATAAATGGCTTTTTCGTGGCGTCTAGATAATCAAGATTATTAGGCTGGATTTGTTTTGCGATTTGTACAGAGTATATAAGTTATCATAAGAGAAGTATTATAGGACCCAAAATAGAAAATCCAGTTTTCAGGATTTATGGTGGCAATTGAAGCGATGTGATCATACCAGCGCAGAATCTGTTAAAAAGCGATACCAACTAGGTGAGATTTAAGATATTAATTTTCGAGATAATGAATATCAGTCCATTGCTTTTATGCTAAACCTGGTTTAAAATTGTCCAAAACTTGCTTCATAATTTTTATATTAAAATAAAGTCTACTAACGTCTGCATAGTTGTAGAAAGAAATACTATTTGAAGAAAGTGAATCATGGTGACCATGACCAAAATATATTGTACCGTTTTTTTTCTTTTTTAATATTTGAAATTTAGCAGAAATTAAATAAAAAAAAAAAGAGGTTTAAAGTATCAACAATTTAATTACAATAAATAATTAATGCATATAATTCATGTACATATAATTATAAATAATATTCAAAGATATAATAACTTACGAGGTACGAATAAGAAAAGTTATAAAGTTATATATTAGCTATGAAAATTCATTTAAGTTATAGGAGTTACAACGAAACTTGTATATAGCAGAAAATGGATTTTTTTGGGATGACCGCTAAAGCAATGAAATTTGGCTAACTATAGACACGTGTTTCTGACTTAAAGTCTTCATCAGTGCAGTCAAATAGTTGAAAGGCGAGTACAACTAGCGCCAAAATTAATACGCAAAACCATACCGGAGTCACTAACAGGAGCAACACCGTCATATAGCCACAGCTGGCTATATGCTGATACGTGGTAATAAATTATCAACTTTGGCGAAGATTTCGGATGTTTTCATATTCGAATTCAAATTCAAAGTATGCTTTATTGTCAAAGAAAATGAATCTTATTGACAAAGTGGGTATTTAAAAAAAATATTTAAAATACAATAATAAAAAACTAATAATAAAAAGAGAAAAACACAGAAAATTTAAAAATTTTATTTGTAACAGAAAATTAAAAAACAGTTAAATATTATCAAACTAAAATTAACACAAAACTTAAGTATAAGTTAATAATACATACAGAAATAACAGACAAGTGATTCCAAATGAAAATAAGACAAAAGGTAAAATGAGTGTGCTTGACGAAATAAAACAGGGGTACAAAATAAGTAATAAATGTATAAAAAAAACAAAAAAAAAATCTTAAATTATGTTAACATAAGCCAAATACTCATCAATACTGTAAAAATGCATTTGAAATGATAAGTTTCGTGGCCTTGCATCTAAATACTTTATACTCTCCAATCTGGCGAATGCTAACTGGTAGACTATTGAATTTTTAGTTAAAGATGAAGACGGTATTGGTAAACTTATATTGTATGAACTGCGAGTAGTGCGAGCATTCATGGAGTGAATATCAACTGAAAATTTCTTATGCATCAGACATACAAATTCTAAAATACATAAACAGAGTACTGTAAGATTTTTTCCGGTCTAAAGGCGGGTCTACATGTGTCACGTAGCTTAAGATCACAAAGGAACCTGATAGCTCGCTTCTGCAATTCAAAAACTCTGCTAAAGAGATTAAGCGAGCAAGTGCCCCAAAAACATATCCCGTATCTTAAGTGCGCGTCAACAACTGAAAAATAAATATTTCTGGCAACTACAGAAACGTTTCTTATAGATCTAACACCAAAGCAGCCCGAAGATAAGTTTGCACATAGGTTATTTGCTATAAATTTAAGTAAAGTTATGGTAGCGATAAAAAAAGATATTATTTATATGTCCATTTTATTCTCTTCACACCAAGCGCTTCCATCTGACGATGTAGGAGGACGTAACTTGTTTCACCCTGCATAGCAGAAAAAGTCTCTCTTAGGCACTAGGTATGCCTCCTAAGAAAAAAGAGGGCTTTTCCACAGTTGAAGAGAACTGTCGCGGAGCAGTAGACACCTCGCAACTGATCCTTAATCAGCTGTGCTTCGGCAACATACACGTGGACAGGACCACTACGTGGAGCTCTAAGGACTTCTAAACATTCACATAGGGCCAAACGGAGACAGGGCGATACCAGGACAATACTCGCACGGAATTGCGAAATAGAACGTTGGAGGCCTGTAATAGACAGGTCATCGGTATTTTCAAAAAAAGAAAAATCTGACCGAGAAAATAACAGACGACAAAAAACCATCGATAAAGACAAATTCACCTATTGATGTTGTGGCGGCCTCTTAGTCACATTTTCTCACAACCGCTAGGTTCTACGCAGTTCTCAAAAAAATAAATATGTAAGAAGATTAGCGACTAGAACTTTTTACGTTTCAGACGAACGAACCAGTAAAAAGAGCGAATGGAATCGTATGGACCTCTTTATACAGGCCTTCGTATCTGAGCGCGCAGCAGAAAGTCACGTGATCTAAAAATCAAAATCATACAAGATTATCTTCCCATGGTACCACCTTGTATCCGAGTCTATATTAAAACAAGGATTTTTTTTAACAAAACCTATACTGTTAGGTGGATCTCTCCCGTTAGCGATGGGTTAGCCCAGGTTCGTTGATAAAATCATAACTAAAGCTGTAAACACACCACAGGTCATCGAAAATCAGTTGATAAAACTTAGTTTATTGTTTTAAATATTTATTTTTATAAATAAATGTAGTGAAAAAATGGATTATGCATAAAAGAAAAGTCAGATAGTTACAAAAGCTTATTTTTGAACAAAAAAAATTAAGTAATTATATTTTAATATAAAAAAATATTTTATTTCATTTTTAAATAATAATGAATTAAGATTTATTTCATTTTAAATACAATTTTATTAATTACAATATTTTTTAGTTTAAAAATAACTTTTTGCAACTATTTGGTTTTACACTTAAATAAAATCGATTTTTACATTCAATAACAAAAATAAATATTTATAACATAAAAAACTAGATTTTATCAAGTGACAATTTGTAGAATATATCTATTTAATGTAATATAAACAAGTATTTTTTTTAATTCAAAACATGAATACACTATGGCCTAATAAATTAATTGGGTAAATATACGCAAGACGTTACAGATAACGCCGCAGTCTACAAAAAAAAATAAAATTTTGTGTACACGATAACCTACAAATAACAAATTTTGTGCAAAAAAAATTGTTTTTTTTTTGTTCTCATTAAAATAATAGGCAAAAACCTATTGTTTTAATGTGAACTAATAATTTATCGGACACTCTGTATAGCGTATGTCCTTTATGCTTTTTATATACTTAACTGACGTTTATTAGTCCTAATACATTGAGGTTGCTTCAGAATTTGCCCTCGTTGTGCAGAACTCACTGCAGTAAAAACTACTTATTCGAAGTATTTTTTTTTATTGGTTACTCGATCCTATAAATAAATCTATTAACACATTTCAAAAAGATTTTTACAGTTGTAAAAAGTGCTGAACTAATTAGTTAATTTCATAATATCATCTAATTAACCGGCAATTGAAACTTATGAAATACCTCTAGATTAACATCATTTAACATACGTTAACTCCGTAATCTTTGATACCATTTTGTGTGTTTAATTAATATTCAAGCGAGCGCGTATTGATGTTAAACAAATAACTAATGAACCATAAATAATGTTTGCCTTCACCATACTACAATTTTAGTAATTCAGTGGTCGTACGCTAATCGAAGCTAAATAAATAAACAGGAATTTTGGTGCTAAAACATATTTTTAGACTCTTGGCTTGTCTTATTTTCATTCAAATTGGCCATATTTCATAAAGCAGTTCTATTAAAGATTATTATGCTTATTAGGCGTAAGAAAATATAATGAACACAACCTAATTCCTATAATTCTGTTTTCAGTTTTTTTTTTACATAATTAATTTAGTTTTTTGTTATTTTACTGCGGTTTTACGCTGTGCAAAATAACTTGTTTCAAACCTTAGAAATAAAACTCAATTTCAGAAATCAGAATTTTACTAAAAAATAAAAGTGTGTTCACAAAATATCTTTTCTGCAGTTTATTGAACAAGATGTGACACCCAGATATATGAAAGTGAAGACAAATAACAAAAGCAAGTCTGCAGATTCTGGACAGCGACATGGATATAAAAAATGGACTTTTAAAAGATAGGAAGATACAATACAGTAAAAGAGATAGTTATAGTTAAGAAATTATGGTTCTTGTGTTTACCTTAAATGTATTCATAGTGAACTTTTATTTAGATTGAGTAACATTGAGGTTGAGTGTCTTCATAATGAAATTAGGTGCCTTGTGGAGTATATCGTCAATGAGAAATATGTAAGTCAACAACGAAAACTAAATACACTAATTTATAACAAAACTCCAAAAATCACTAACAATAGAAATAATAAATTTTCAGAACATTTATTTTTTAACCGATTTTTTACTAATACAGACACAGAATTTTCAACTTAGAAATTAAATTATTGGAAAAAGGTTTTAATGATAATCTCTCCAAGTTACCGATAGTATTAAAAGTAGGGAATACTGTATGTGTATAATTGTGAACTAACTCTTAATAATGTGGACAATATCATGGAAAAGCACATATTAGCAAAATCAATTATTTCAGATCCTTTAAATTTGTCTGCTGGTCATTTTCAAATAAATATGGTTTAGTTAATAATATTAAGGATAAAATTGTACAAAATAATATTGTATTGACTAGGAAGGATAATGGAAAAACGGTTATTGCGTTGAAAAAAAAAAGACTACCTTCAAAAAACTATAGAACTCTTAAATCCTGAGAACTTTAATAAAATAGATAAAGATCGATAGATATACTTCAAAAATTGATTAAAAACACAATTAAAGAAAGTAATTTATTTAGTAATGAAATAAAATACAGTTTAACGTTAATGAACCCACGAGCACCGAAGCTATATTCTTTTATTAAATTACACAAAGACAAAATTAACAAGAGGAAAAACCATAATATTTTATTGAACCATCAAATGGACTTAAAAGTCTCCTCATTGTTGAACTTTTATACCTAATGTCTGCGTGGGTTAAGTAGGTAGACACTTTACTTTTTATTATTGTTAAAAATTTCAGTTTTAGTATCAGTCTTGAGTTGCTTTTTGAAAAAGATACAGGGTGTCGAAACAGCTGTCAAACAGAAATAAATTAGTGAAAATTACTAAACAAAAATAGTTTGGTTATTTATTATACCCAACCATTTTTTGATCGAATATTTCAATCGTATTTTGTTTCCGGTTAAAATATATATATATATATATATATATATATATATATATATATATATATATATATACTATTATCATTAAGGAGTTAAATTAACTAATTTTTGTTATTATCAGAAAGTTTCTGAAATTCGGACAAAACTTACAAAAATAGATATTCATTACTAAGTTCTTGCACATTATCTCTTGAATGTTATCGTTGTTAAAGATGTACAATCAAATAACTGTTACATTTGTCAAAATATTTTTATTACACACGACATGTTGAAATTATATTTCGCGTTGCAAAATATCTTATTGTCAGAATATATTATTTAGACAAACTTTTACGGCAATTTGTGAGAATAAAAAAAAACAATATATAATCTTTCAAGTGAACTACGAGTGTATTTAAAAGTATTTTTATTATTGATTTAAATTTCCATGTACATGCATTATGAAATAACTTATTACAGGGTAGACTTCATAAACTGTTTTTGCCGAAAGTGTGTCAGTTGCAATTACTAAATTATAATTAAATATTAATCATTTGCTTATATGATATAGAAAATAGAATGTTCTTTGAGAGCATGTTTTTATTAACCGTTAATTTACATCGACGTCTGATTTGTTTGGATGACCCTTTGATTCGCTATAAACAGTTGCCTCTTTTAATCTTTATGAGATACATAAAAATAATAAATACAGAATTTATAGGATATATAGATTTTGAAATAATAATTTTTATGGATTTCTAAGAGGTATCTCGTAAAACTCTCTGTCAATTGTTTGATTTGTTAATAGAACACTTTATATAAGTCAAGTAAAAGAAATCTAAAAAACAAAAAGAAAGAGATATTAATTTAATATCTCTCTCTCTCTCCCTCTTTCTCTCTTATTTTTTAAATGTGCTTATTTCGAGGTAAGCACTACAGTGAATCTAAAAAAAGTGAGAAAATACCTAATCTCTACAAGAGCTTAGTTGTGTTTACCATACGGGTAAAGCATTCCCACAGTTACGCATCTGCAGAGTGAGACGCGAAAGAAAATATATTTCAGAATTCCAAAATTGCAGAAAACTATTCTGTGGTAGCACTAAAGTTACAAAAATAATTAAATACGTAATAAAAAAATCTTATTTCACAAATTTTAGTTAATAATTATAATCAGCTCTTTTCGATAGTAACAGATGCGTCAAATACGGGTAATATCAAAACCTGTTCACTAATTGTGAGGTACTTCCAACAAGATTTTGGAGTATCTACTAAACTGCAAAATGAACATATTATTCCTGTTGGTTGTATTCGTCATATCACATACAAAACTAGAAAAAAACGGAAAGTAGCCTTAAAATGTGACGTAGAATCTATAGTTATAAAATGCTTTAATGAATTCAGTTCTAGCACAGAAAAAGTTGCGGAACTGAAATGCTATTTTGTCTTTTATGACGAAGGCTGGTCTGAACTGCGACGAAGCATACCAACAAGGTGGCTTTCATTAATTCCTGCATCTGAACGGCTGCTAAAACGTTTTGCTCTAGTAAAGTCATATTTTTTTTATCTCGGGACTACCCATCTCAAATACTTGGGACTTAAAGTGTTTTTCTTCCACCTCCACTTTTTACACTTTTTGGCACTTTTCAGAGTAATTTGTAACATACACGTCATATCCTAGACCTTTTACGCCAACTTTTACGGAAATGTCATAAAATATATCCTGAGTGTAGGTCACTGGGAGCTTATTGAATGTTTTCTAAATAAATATACTTCATATACTTATTTTAGGTCTACTTATATTTAATACATGGCATAATCAAAAAACTTGAATCAGATACCACATTAGCAATGAAAATATTTTTTATCTTGCCAAAGACGCTCAGTAGTAAACACACATGTTTTTTTATCAATAACTTGTTGATAACTAGATAATGAATTGAAATAAAAATCAAAGGTGTGACAATTTTAATATCGCAGTTAAAAAATATATAAAAATACTAGGCTTGTATCTATAATGCAGTAACAAATATTTCTAATAACTTCCTCATTGATCTTGCTCTACTTGCTAGTAATTTAATATTCTTAAGTTTTCCTTATATTAAACGTGTTTATTAAATTTAGCGTATGACAAATTTTAGACATATAAATTGGTTGGTTGTACGCTATACTATGTACGTATACTAATCTTTGCAGATCCGGGATCCCTATCTAGGTTAGGTTAGGTTAGATCTACATTTTAGACACTTCTTAAAATCTATTCGTGCCTATATTATCGCACCTTAAATTTATACTTTTTAGCCCCTCACATTTTGTATTTAGCAATATTAACTGCATTTCCTTCATATGCAGAAGTTTTCAGTGTATCTAATATTAACTTTGTAGCACCGCTGGAAATAACTTAAAGTTTTGAAGACTCAGTCCTAAAATGAATATCTCGGAAACATAAGAGATAGAAAACTGATAGTCCGAGGTGTTTTTCACTAGATAC
>JAUTXW010002818.1:0-110211 GCA_030620095.1 Kuschelorhynchus macadamiae | reverse complement strand
TATGTTTTTTTATGGCATCTACTGGTTCAGAATTTTTCGTATTGCTATACTTGTAAGAACATGGTATTTCTGTTGACAACTCCAATCCCCAGAAAATGATCGGCTTTACAAGATCTCGCCGTTGATAGATATGCTAGTAGAACGATTTCAATATGCTTATGTACCAGAAGAAAATTTTTGTATCGATGAGACACTAGTTCCCCTTTCGTGGCCGTCTAAGTTTCAAGCAATATATTCCCAATGAAACGGCACAGATTCGGAATAAAATTGTACAAATTGTGTCTTCAGGGTGGTTATACATATAACCTGAAGGTATATTGTGGCAAGGACAAAACTGGCGATAAAAACATTTCCGGAGCAACTAAAACTGTCCTGGAGTTGTCAGAAAAATTACTTGACATGGGGCGGACTGTTTACACAGATAATTTTTATAGTAGCGTATCTTTAGCACACGAGCTTCAAAAAAGGAAAACTCATTTAGTGGGTACACTTCGTTCAAACAGAAAAAATAATCCTACCGAAGTTGTGAAGGCGAAGTTGGAAAAGTATCAATCTACAAGTTCACAAAGTAATACAGGCTGTACTGTTTTGAAATGGAAGGACAAAAAAGATGTTCTGGTAATCTCAACTAAACACGACAACTAAATGACTCCCGTAACAAGACGTAGAGAGCAAATAGAAAAACCGACAATAATATTAGATTACAATAAATGTAAATCGTTTATAGATCTTCTGATCAATTGAAAGCGTACTCTACCAGTTTACGCAAAGGGGTAAAGTGGTAGCGGAAAATTAGCAGTAGAACTGCTAACTGGAACTGCACTTATAAACGCCTATTGTGTGCATCATATAGTAACAAAGAAAAAAATGTCCATCACTAAGTTCAAAGAACTAGTTGTTACTCAACTTTTAGAAGAATGTTTATCAAAACCACTCCCTCAGCACAATCAAATGAACATAAATCATGTTTTAGTTGATGACGATAAAAAAAGAAGATGTTCAGCTTGCTACGAAAAACTAAAAAATACTCACAATTGGAAATATGCCCAAGCGAAATCTTCCCAAACTCGTCACAAATGTAGTGCATGTGACAAATTTTTTTGTTTGAAATGTTTTTTCAGTACCCATAAATCAGAACTTATATAATAATGATTAATTTATAAAACTTTGTTTATTCATGTACTCGTAAATACGCATAAAGAAACGATTTGTTATTGGTTTTTGAAATAAAATGTATGTTCACTTTTTCTAAGATGTCCATAATTTATTTATCAAGAAAAAAAAAAACAAAAATCGTTGGCCAAAAACATATTCTGGACCAACGGGCCATGCTTTATTAGTTTTCCATGCATTTAAATGCACGCGTTGTATCTTTTCGAATGCAGCCACCCCAAAGTGAAAGTATTGCTCTAGATCTATTTGGATACAAATGGCCAAAAAGATCAAGGTCACTTGTATCCAAAAGGATTCAAATGGCGCTTAACGTGTTAAAAAAAGATATAATTTCTTGGCTGACAAAACAAGGTAAAATTTGTAACTATGTATTCATTAATATTTTAAGTATCAAAAAATATATTTGTATATTCTTATGTATGTATATGTGGGCATGAATGTATTGGATTTTAGTACAAAAGCTAAAATATCTGTATAATTTCTTGTATCTTGTATAATTTATTTCTAATAAATTACATACTTATATATAAAAAGTGCTATATTATTATTCTAAGCAGCACTTATCAATAATTTGCTGGACTTAATTTAATAAAAAATTACTCAAATATCTATTTGAAAATAAGCGCTATTGTACTTTTTTAGACATAGAACATGATCCCAAGCTTAGAAAATGTGAACTTTTTGAAATAGTTCAGTTGCACAAACTTCCAAGTGACCAAAAAAAGTACGTTATTGATAAAATTATTAGGTCACATGGTCATACACCGTTAAGGACACCCCCTTATATGTGCGAACTCAACCCAATTGAGTTAGCATGGGCACAATTAATATATTTTGTAAGAAACCGAAATACAGCAGGAGAGTTTTCAATAAAGATGTTAAAGGAGATAAGTGAACAGGGTATTGCATCTATAACACCAACAGATTGGCTGAAATATTGCAACCATGTAATAGAAATTGAAAATAAATTTTGGGAAACAGACCAAATTATGGAGGAAGTTGAACCGTTAATAATTTCACTTGCTAACGACAGTATGGCAGTGATTCTGAAGATATAGGTTAAACACCACTAACAAAGATTATTGCTATTGATGTTAAGAATTATTGTGAATCATGAGTTAAACTCTATCCACTGCAGCTTTGCCGCAAAAGCGGAATGGAACTGAGGATAAAGCTACTAATAATTCAAACAGTAGCTAGGAGGCAACTCACCTATGGCTCCACAGCTTTTGCCTATGCTTCAAAACACAACCTTTTGAAGCTAAAAAGGACAGAATATACTCAAGGATGGAAGTGAGTGAATCGAAACTCCTGAGTCTCCGTGCTACTCAGGAATTAGATCTTACTCATGGAAATCTATGAGTATCAACAAAGAAGCCAAGAAGAACTCCAAGAAGAGGACAACTAGGTATCTCAGTTGGCTCCGCCGTAAGCTGCAACTGAACCTGAGGAAAAGAAAAGGAAGCCAGGAACCTCAACTGGCCCCGGCGTGGACTGTAACTAACCCTGAGGAAAAAGAACACCCCGTCTCAGTTTCCTACTGCCTGGATCACGGGACAGCAGTGATACTGAGGGCCAAGGAGAAAAACCCGACGAATACCACCAGACTGGACGAAGGCTAGGCACACGGACGCGGACGTGGCAACACAAACCGGACAGATGAAAGGAGGACAACAGGCACTCTCCACCACCAAGAGGACCAAGTCCTTTATAGGTTCTGACCCGGAAGGACGGATAGCACTTACCTACTTAGGAACATAGTCATAAAGAAGAATGGTCTTTGTTATATTTATACACTATTATTTGTGATAACTAATTTGTCATTTTATTTATATATAGGTATCTAATTGTGTACTTTAGTCTTAGTTATAATTTTTGACAAAACCTTGGTCATATGTAAATGATTTTATGGAAGAATAAATTATTATTATTATTATTATTATTACCCCATCGAAGGATTCTTGCGTTCGCACAAATTATGCGAATTTCGGAGATACTGTAGAAAAATTACGATTCACTAAATATGGATTTACTTTAATTATTCATTCGCTACATATTCATTAGTATTTTTTGACTTCTTACTTGTTAAAACCTCATATTACCAATAATTATGTTTGTCTAATTATTCTTTTAACTTATAATCCACTACACTGTCGCCGGTAAGGATAAATTTCCGATTATTTACCGATCGAAAATACTTAGTGTAATTTTTGATAAAAACGATATCTTTTGCAAGAGTTCAAATGTATAATTTTAGAACAAGTTCTGTAAGTCAGGACCTGTCCAAAATATTTTAACCGAAATTCGGCATCTTAGTAAAAATATGGAACTATGAACGCTCCAAAAATTAACAAAATTGGCTAAGAAGGAAACCTTGCAGAATAGAACTATATTAAAACGTTTTGTTTTTTAACTAAAATAATAGTATATTTTACTCGTTTAAATATTTGAACACAATATAAACTTGTATTAAAAACATATTAAGTACGCCTATAATCTCACCCTAAACAGACCTCAGACGTTGTAGCGCTAAACTCGTGTGGCATACTATAGGCTGTTTGATTCGTTACCATTCTTGTAGTGGTAGTATGGTCAACTCAAGAGATAGGTATTTTTCTGTTTAGTAGTAATCTGATAATGAACTTTAGTCGCCAAGTAATCCATATGCTTATGCTATTTAAGATGTGGATCAAAACCTACACATAAATATTTAATTTTTACCTTAGAAGCTATTTTTAATTTACAATTACACACATTTGAACCACCACACTGTAAATCATGTGTTGTTATAAATTATTTTATTAAATTTTTGTTAGAGAGAGAGAGAGAGAGAATTTAGTATAAAGGCGCGTCGACGTCTATAGGTCATTTGGCGCCTAATCCTAGTGATACACTTTTTTGTTCAGACGTAACATATAGGGGGAATGGAAGGGTGCGCGGAAAGGGGGACCAGAATCACCCTTCAAGGATGGGGGAAGGAATTTACGTCTGGGAAATGTCAGCCAGACGGGCCCTACAGTTTATCGAGGAGTCCGAACCTCGGCCATCCCCTCCACCGGAGAGGGTATGTGATGGCGGGGAGTGTGAATTTACCCCCAAACTACCACGGGAACATCCGGTTCCCCCCGGCCTGGTTACCGGCGTGAATGGCAGCGTGGAAAGTGAAATTCATTTTACACTCTTCCCTGTTGGATTTTTAACCACTAATATTACCTGCAGACTTGAAAAGTCGTGCACCCACCTAGGATTCGAACCCAGGACCTGCGACACCAACTCCGGTGTAAACCTAAAGCTTTACGCTCTCGGGCACCGGCTCGCCTAAATTTTTGTTAGAGAGTATAAAGCACATTTGTTAGAGAGTATAAAGCACATTAAATATGATTTATCTACATTATGCGTCAACAAACTGAAGTCTAACCATACTTTTACAGTGCTCTCCTAAATGCAAAGTTCCACGTCTCACCCTGAAACAGGAGCACGGTATCGTCAACGTGACACACAGTACTACTCCTTGGTAATATACGAATTCGACGGTTTATATAAATTGTAAAAAGGAGTGGTTCTAAAATTGTACCCTGTGGTATATCATACCGCACCTAGCAGGCTTCATTAAGGATTTAATTATTGCTTGCTGTATCCTATTCTGTAGACAGGACCTAATCAAGTTATAAGGCCCATTTCTTACTCCAATGTTGTACAGCCTGCTCAGTAATATACGGTGTGACACAGTGTCAATTTTTGATCGAAAAATACCAATAGGCAAGTTTTACCTCCATCGGAACAGCGTGAGGCGTGATCCTTCACCCTTAGCACCGCATCTTCAGTACTCATGTCCTTCCTGAATCCATATAGGGAACTTATAGACATGCAGTATGTTTTTTGGAGCTTAATAAATCCACCATTCTGCAACGTAACTATAGCTGGTATTACAATTTTGAAAAGGGGAAGGACTAAGTTTTTTGATTTTGAAGAGATATAAAAGATCTTCCATTTAAAAACAAAGTTGCCGAATACCTGAGAGTCAGCCATTTTGTGTTTAGTACTTCCGGTTGTAAAAATAAAATGACATATGTTTCAGAGTTATTTAAGTCCCAAATGGGTCAAAATATGACTGGCCATCCTGTATCATCAATTGCATAATGTTATTTTGTATAGATCTGTGAAAATCTATTTGTGGCCACCAGAAGATGAAGATGTAAACAAATATGTAACTCCGAATGGAAACCTCGTAAAAGATGGCCTTTTCAGCAACTATCCTGCTAACTCACCAGTTCAATATATCTTAAGGTAAATTATACAGTGTAAGTGTTACGTTCTTCTTAGACGACATAATTGCTAAAACTGTTTCTGATATAAAAAGAGTTACACTGCGAAATTGTTTATTATATCTACTTATTATTGAAATATTTAACATATTTTATTTTTTTTTTATTTTTTTTTAACATTCCCAACCAACTGTATAAGTTCATTACATGGAATTCTAACAATAATAATATTATAACAAACTAACAATTAAGAATAATATTAAATAACAAAATAAATAATAATTAAAGAACAAAATAAATAATATTAACACATTCAAAATTATTTTTTCTATAAATCACATTTCGATGAAAAATGTTTTTTAACTTCCTTTTTAAATTTTATTAAACTTTTTATTCTGCGTAAATGTGTTGGTAATTGATTATATATTAATATACCACCATATAATAAAGATTTTTTTGCAAAATTGCTTTGAATATCAGTTGTATTTAATAAATCTGTTTGTCGTGTGTCATGATTATGTATAGTATGTCTTTTTTCTAAATCTATATTGGATAATTTATCTTTTGTATGTATTGAATGGATGAAAATGCATGTTTTTAACTTATAAATATGGTTAGTATCTAAATAGCCAAATTTGGTATATAAATTTATTGTTGGTTCTAGGAAAGGAAGTTTATGTATACATTTAATAATTTTATTTTGTAAACAACATAAAGGTTTCAATGTTTTTAAATTATCAGATCCCCAAACTGAAATCAAATATTGCAATTTTGAATATATTAATGCAAAATAAATATTTTTCATACATTTTAATAGTATATTACAACGAATTTTGTATAGAATTTCTACTAGAGGAGTTATACTTTTTCTAAGGTATTCTATATGGTTCCGCCAACTTAAATTTTCATCCTTGTATAGTCCCAAAAATTGAATGCATTTACTATAATTAATATTTTGTTGGTTGAATTAATTGGTTCCATTTGATTACTTATATGATATTTGCTTATAAACATAAAAGAAGATTTTTCAAAATTTAAAGCTAGTTTATGAGAATGTAGCCAATTGGATATAATTGTTAAATCTTCTGCAATGTAGTATCTAATTTCTGAGAAATTATTTCCAAAATAAAAAATAGTTGTATCATCCGCAAATAGTTTTATAGTTCCATTAAGTTTTAATTTTGAAATTGAATTTATGTATATTAAAAATAAAATAGGTCCTAATATTGAACCATGAGGTACAGGGTGTTCCAGCGAGGACTGAACAGGGACCTATTTTCGACATTCCTTGTATTTTGGAAAAATTCAAAATAGCCAATCGATGTATTTTTTCTTGTAGAATCCAAAAATATCATCGAAAAAATATTTGAACCAGAAACAAAAGAGTTACGCTATGCATCAGGTGTTTTTTAAATGGAATGTATCGTTTTTTATACGATTTTTGGAAAGAGTGATTTTTTTATGTCCGTTCTGATTAAAAGATTTGATTTTGCGATAGCTGTTTATATTACATTTTAATGTTTTACAAACTAAAATTTTAGATTCACCTGTTTAAAATATACGATAGGTTGGTATAGGTGATCAAGGTAAAATGACGTTTGAATGCTTTGTCAATAAAAATTGACATTATTTTAATTATTGTCGAAGTCTTCACCTAAAAAATATATATTTGACTCTGATCGAAATGAAATACTCTTTGGACGAGAGACTACAGATTGTTATGCTATTTTACAAGTGCCAAGAAAATGCAAGAGAAGCAAGAAGAAGATTTATTGCAAATTTTCATAGAAATATATCCATCAATACAATTCTAAGGATAAAAAACCTATTTGAGGAAAATAAAACTTTACATGATAGAAAAAGAAATATACAAAGAAGAAGAAATCGAGACCAGGCCATTATAAATTATTTTCAAGTTAATCCAACCAAATCTATTTCGGATGCACTTCGGGAAGTTCAGTACGGTGGCGGTGTAAGGCGCAGAAGAGTTACCCGAGGAACTGTTCACAGGACTCTGAAAATTCATAAATTTAGGCCTTTTCGTATCCTTCCACTTCAGCACCTAACACCGGCACAAACAGAACTTCGCTTCCAATTTGTTTCTCAAATGGTAATTCGGCAAGAAAACGAAGACCCTGATTTATTCAAAAATATTGTGTGGACCGACGAAGCTACTTTCACAACATCGGGAGTATTCAACAGACATAATAGTCACCACTGGGCCGTTGAAAGTCCAAAAAAGTTCCAGACTATTAAATTTCAAGGGAGGAATTCTATTCATGTTTGGTGTGGGATAAAAAACAATAAAATTTTGGGACCAATATTTTTTAACGGGACTTTAAATGGGCACAAATATTATGAGTTTTTAGAAAACGAAATTGAAAATTTTTTGGAAGACTTACCATTGGCAGAATATCAGAATTTAATTTGGCAACATGATGGGGCGCCTCCTCATGCCGTGCATGATGTGGTTCAATTTTTAAATCGGCGCCATAACGAATGGATAGGGCGAAATGGAACATATGCTTGGCCGCCCAATAGCCCCGACCTCTCAGTTTTGGATACATTTCTTTGGGGCTATTTGAAGAACGTCGTATACAGACAACGACACGAAAATATTCAAGAGATCATGGGAAAAATTGTCGATGAAATAAACCGCCTTAACCAGGAAAATCATATTGTAACAGCAAGTTTAGAAAGGCTACAAAGGGGTTATCGATGTTGTTTCGAGAAAAACGGCGGTCACATTGAAAACTTATGTTATTAGTAGTTTTATTTTATTATTTAATAATTATTTTTTATAGAATTTCTTTTTCTATCATGTAAAGTTTTATTTTCCTCAAATAGGTTTTTTATCCTTAGAGTTGTATTGATGGATATATTTTTATGAATATTTGCAATAAATCTTCTTCTTGCTTCTCTTGCATTTTCTTGGCACTTGTAAAATAGCATAACAATCTGTAGTCTCTCGTCCAAAGAGTATTTCATTTCGATCAGAGTCAAATATATATTTTTTAGGTGAAGACTTCGGCAATAATTAAAATAATGTCAATTTTTATTGACAAAGCATTCAAACGTCATTTTACCTTGATAACCTATACCAACCTATCGTATATTTTAAACAAGTGAAGCTAAAATTTTAGTTTGTAAAACATTAAAATGTAATATAAACAGCTATCGCAAAATCAAATCTTTTAATCAGAACGGACATAAAAAAAATCACTCTTTCCAAAAATCGTATAAAAAACGATACATTCCATTTAAAAAAACACCTGATGCATAGCGTAACTCTTTTGTTTCTGGTTCAAATATTTTTACGATGACATTTTTGGATTCTACAAGAAAAAATACATCGATTGGCTATTTTGAATTTTTCCAAAATACAAGGAAGGTCGAAAATAGGTCCCTGTTCAGTCCTCGCTGGAACACCCTGTACACCACATGATATATCTTTCCTAGAACTAATATTATTTCCAATTTGGACATATTGCTGCCTAATATTTAAGTAATTTTGAAACCAATAATAGATATTTCCTCGAATTCCAATATTGTATAATTTTTTTAATAAAATATTATGATTAATTGTGTCAAAAGCTTTGCATAAGTCTAAGGATAAGATACAACATTTTTTATTTTGATCAAATTTTAATTGGATATCAGTAATAATATTAATAACTGCAGTCTCTGTATCCCTAGACTTTCGAAACCCATATTGACCACTGAATAGTAAATTTTTAATTTCTAAATAATTTGATAATTTATTGTGCATTTCTTTTTCTAGAATTTTTGATAGAACTGGTAACACAGATATCGACCTATAATTATTTGGATTAATATTATTTCCTCCTTTATATATTGGAGAAACTCTACATATTTTCATTTTTTTAGGAACAATACCTGTTTTAAAAGATAAATGAATTAGATGTTTTAAAATTGGGATTAGTTGAATTTTGACTGTTTTAATAATTTTTATAGAAATGTTATCATGACCACTAGATTTTCTTGGATTCAGGTTATAAATAATTTCTTCTATAGCCTCATTAGTTATGCTCGCTTCATCCATAAACATACAATTTTCTTGCATTGGCTCTGCTTCTAATTCGTAGTCTTTTAATTTTTTATATAAATTTTTTGCAATTTTGATAAAATGGTTATTCATTTCTTCACAAATCCCATTTTCTTCTGTTATTTTTTTTTCCGTCAATTAAAAGATACTCAGTATTATTTTGTTTTGCTTATTTCCTGTGAGTGTTTGTTAATAGATAGTTAATATTTTTCCATATACTTTTCTGGTCAAAGGAATTAAATTGTTCTTTAAAAATTTTTTGTTTCATTGACCTAATCATTTTCTTTACATATTTATTGTATTCGGTATAAGTTTGTGCATGGTGTAAGTTTTCCGGATTTTTTTTTTTGTTTAAGTAATATTTGTTACGAGTCTTTATGAGTTTTTCTAATTCTGGAGTAAACCAAGACTTTGTGTTTTTTCTTGTTCTTAAGATTACTTTATGATTTAAAAACATTTTCCAAATTATCATACAAATCATTTGCATTTTTTATTGAATTTTTAATCGTGCCTAAATTTCTTAACTCAGTCTTCAATTGTTCTACCTCAAATTTATATATATTTATATGTTCGAATTCGACTGGGAATTAACTTTAAATTTATATTATCTTCTAGATTAGTTATAATGTGATCTATTAAACTGTTAGTTTTACCCACTTCACGTGTTGGGTTATTCACGTTACATAATTTGAAATTATTTGTTGAAAATATCTCAAAAAGTTTAGTTGTAATGTTATTTTTTTGTAGAATGTTAATGTTCATATCTCCACATAAACAAACACTGCAGGCAATTTCATTAAAATGTATATGAATATAATTGTTCTGTCTTCTCTATTACATCAAATTTTAACTTTTCGCTAATAAACATGGCTATTCCACCACCCCTCTTTTCTCTTGATGCAAAAACTGAATTGTAGTTTCTAAAATTGTAATACTTTTCTTCATATTTCTTTATCCAAGTTTCTGATATAACAACTACATCTGCCTTTTCTGCATTGATTAATATTTCAATATCATCCATTTTATTTTTCATTGATCGTGCATTCACATATAATACTTTCATACTTTTATTGAAGAAGATAATTTATTTTTTCTTTTTCTTTTGATTCCCTGAATAAGTGGATTTTGTATTGGTTACTGTTTGCTTCATGTTCGTAATTAAAATGTGTTCCATATTTACCATTTGATATTTTGCAGTTATTACATTTTGGATTGTTTTTTTAGAAATTCAATAAGAATAGCTTCCAGAGCAGAACGCGCATAATTGTTTTTTTGTACATTCTTTTAGCTTGTGTTCATATTCGCAGCATTGAAAACAAAAAATAACGTCCAAATATTCTTTAATTTTGCAGTAGTCCCATCCCAAAGAAATTTTCTTGTTTACCAACTTTTGAAATGTTCTGCCACTTGTTTCTAAATATATTATAAATTTTTTCGAGTAATTAGATTTTCTTAATTAATTCATTCATTCCTAGCAAGTACGTTATGTCGGTAAGTTTTGTCAGCGGTTTTCTTTTTTCACTTAATTTTAGTATTGTCTATTTTTTTTTAAATGCCTTCCTTTTTAATCTGCCCCAATTTTATATGCGTTTTTTTGCCAGCCTGTCATATGTACGGGATTTCTGATATTGCTTCAATAAATAGATCTCTATTATTGATTATAAATAAACCAGGTTTGATAACTTTGACTTTAAAGGCGACCGAGAAAACGGACCAAAATTTTGCCATAAGAGACAATATATTTTTATAGTTAGAATATTCCATCTACTTAACCTTTCAGAGATAACGTGACTTGATGGAACACGAAGGATAACGTCGGACTCACAGTCCGTAATTTTAAAAATTCAGAAAAAAATATATATGTTTCAAAAAATCGCTTTATATCCTATGGATATTTTTGATATGTATTAAAACTATTAAAAAATATATATATGAAAAAAGTTTTATTACAAATAGTAATTCAAACAGCAGTTTAAAAATTAACGTAAAATACAAGCACCCCTTTCTTATATTGGAGTGGAAAAAAATACAAACATTAAATTAAATCAAAAATATCATTACATATCCTTAATAATATCATAAAACATTAAAAAAATAACTTTTCCAAATAGTAATGTTTGATAGGTAAACGAACATAGACGATCAATTTTCGCTACTTTCTTCGGCAATATCATCCTATAAACAGTTATTGCAGATGCATTTGGTGTGTTCTAAGCATACATACTTCTTAAATTTTTGACAAATATATCGTGTTGGCCGATTCTTTTTACTGCTACAGTAAAAACAACGACCTCGATGATCAGGCTGTGGATTAGAGGCTGGATTAATTGGTTCTTCGATTCGGCAAATTTCTTTTATTCTTGACCTAATTAATCTTGGAATTCTTTGATTTAAATACCGACGTTTCAGGTGATCACTTAGGAGTTCCGTACCTAGGGCTTCTAAAAACAGTCTTCTAGGAGTCTTATCTATAGGATTTGATTTATATTTATTAATTATAAATGAGTTGATTCCGGCTATATTCATTGCCGAATAAAAAATTACCATAGGCCATCGACAAGTGGCTCGAGCGCAATTGTAGGCGGCACACATTTTATCAACTAGGTCTACACCTCCTTTAGAGTTATTATAATCAATTATGATTTGTGGCTTACCCGTAATTTCGTCTAGCACATCGTCATGGTGCATCGTTGACAGTAAAATAACATTTTTGTTTTTTCTAGGTATGTATGAAACAATGGTAGCTTTTTCTTGAAATCCAAACATACTGGTTTTTTCCGGCCTCGCAGGGTTAGAAAATTGCAGGGGAAGCTCTGGTTTATTTTTTCTTATGGTGCTGATCATCGTGAGTTTATGTTCGTTCAAAAGTAGCTCGGCCAAGTTCAAGCTTGTAAAAAAATTGTCCATTGTGACATTTCTATTAGAACCAAATATTAGCTCACAAAGGCGAGGAACAAGGGCAATATTGCTTGTATTAACTTTATACGGTCCAGCTGGCTGTTGTCCAACATTAACCTCTAGTTTTGCGGTATAAGGGAACTTAGCGTCTACTAAGGCATAGGTCTTTATCCCATATTTATTGGGTTTATTAGGAATATATACTCTAAAGCCGCACCTGCCACGAAAGGCTTCCAGTTTTTCATCCACTGTTGCATATGCTGATAAAGAAAAATGCTTAGGTAGATTTGAATTAAAAGCATCAAAAAACTCTCTAATAGGAGCCAATTTGTCGTGTTTTTGTCTCTCAAAGCGTATTCGCTTATAGTCAAAACGAATGTGTCTAAGTAAAAATTTAAACCTTTGAAGGGACATTGTTAGTCTAAAAATTTCTGGAGCTGTGCCGTTAGTCCTAAAGAGATCTTCTGCATTTCTACGATTATTTTTGGTTACTCCAGCTATGTACAAAAGTCCTAGTAGCGCCCTTAGTTCTAGAAGATCAGTTTTTTTTGTAGACCTATAAACATTGGTATCGTATGCACACAATTCTATAAAAATATTCGTGTTATCTACAATTTTTTGTAACATATCTTCAGTGAAAAAACAACTCCATATCTCTAATGCACTATTCTTATTTCGAGCTTCCCCCTTTACTCCAGAAATTTTTACACTAATAATATTTTCCCGGCGAGTTCGTACCCGTTGGTTTCCTACATGCTTTCTCCATTTAGTTTTTCCGTTCTTGGCAATAAAGTGCGGCACTCTTTGTCGGACATGATTCATTTCTGGAACCTCCTCGGTTTCTTCCTCAATATCTTGTTCCATCTCAATGTTGTGGTCTTCTCTCTCTTCCTTCTCTGATTTTTCCTCAATATTTGCTTGCTCCATTTCAATGTTGTTGTTCTCTTCCTCTTCGAATCCGCCTTGCAAACTAGTGTCGTCATCGTCAAAGTCCGCTTCTTTCTCAGGATCAGACAAATATTCCGCATGTAGCTTTGCAAGATATGCTTGAAGTAGTTATAATAGGGGAGCGCCTCCTCCTCCTCCTCTTCCTCTCTCTCATGTCCCTCATTCTTAACTTCCTCCCCTTTTATTCTCATTCGCATCATATTTTTTAATTTTTTCTCTTTGTTCTCCCACATTTGATTTTGCATTCTTAAGTCTTATAAATAGGTGCATCATGATCATTTTAGTATGCCGAGACACATTTACTAAGCTGTGCTCGAGTTGCGTAAAAAGTTTTTTTTGAATTTTTCCACCAATTTTGTATAAAACAAAATGAAAAAATGTGTCAAGTAATAAGTGAATTATGTGTAATCGCGAAAAATTAACTACAACTATCAGACAGTTAAAAGTTAAATATCTCAATTTCTTTGAAGTGATTTCGAAAGATGAATACACCAAGCTGTTTTATCCACTGAAACGAGATTATTTGGAAGCAATTGACTGTTGTGATGATTATTTAGAAGGAATTATAAGCCTTACTACGTTTTTCAATACATTTGGGAAATCATACTTTGTAGGAGAATTAAGCCACCTAATAGAATTTATAGGAGAAGATTGCCAATTTATACCTGCTATTATTGCAACCCAAAAGAGGTTTCAATTATACGAAGATAAAAAACAGGTATTATCAAAGAAAGTTAATCCTATTCGCAAGAGACGTCCCCCTACATATTTAAAATATTATGTTAAATAAATGAAATGGCTGAGTTGCTGATTGCAGTTAAATTATTAGAGGAGAAATTTAGTAATCTTTCAAAAACCTATTTCTCATATTGTATGGCAAGTGGTCCGGAGTGGATAGACTTTTATTGTAATCAATCTGAGGAATTCGTAAAGGCTGCCCTCTGTTGCAACAAATACATTGAAACATTAAATTTTTTTCAACTTATTCAAGATCTAAAAGATATTGGCTTTGGTTACTATTTAAAAGACTTGAAGCAATTTATTGACGAGGATACTATTCTTCAAGAAATTGAAAAGGAAGAATAAATTTAATAATATTTACAATGGAGCAAATGGTTACTGAAATGTATGAAGAGTTTATTATATCTGCTGCATACTTCCAATATTTATCAATTGTAGGCGAAGAAGACGCAGAAGCACAAGATTTGTCAGCATATGTTAATAATATAGATCGAATGAAACAATGTAAATTAGCCGCTAAATTTTGTAATGATTATTTAAAATATAAAAATGAGTATGAACTTTTAAATGAATTTAGAAAATTAGATTTAAGGTATCATATTAATTGTATTCAATCATGGTTGGTTAATGCAAAATAAAAAGGTAATTAAGTTTTTTTTTATATTTTTATTCATTCATAAAACAATTGTCATATAAAAATAACACATTTGTCAAAGCACACATACAAGGTGATTTTGAATGATAGAAGCATTTTGGTTCCATTAGCTTTAGCGCTGGTTGTTCATTTATTTCAATCACATGCTTTTTAGAATATTTCTGTATAAAATCCTTTTTTTCGCTTCCTTTTACAAAAACAAAATCTGCTTTCTTCGTAAGTGTTTCAATTATTTTCGGGAAATGATGTAATGGAGTAAATCCATTATTCCAATGTATACAATGATAATTTTTCGTTAACCATACCGCCTGCTTGTGACAATCAGGTGAAAGAAACTCCATGGGAAAAGGCTTTTTAAAAATGTAATGAGTCATTTCATAACCATCAAAAGCTGCAAGCTCTTTCGGTATAAATTTATTTTTTTCATCTTTGAATCCTTGAATATCTATAACCAATCTCATATTTTCAAAGCAGCAAATTTTTTAATGAGACTTTTTTTACTTGAATAATTTGCAATTTCTTCTTTCAGTTGATTAATTTTAAAAATAAATTTTTCAATTTGTAGTTGTAGTTTTGATGTCATGATTAAAACTAAAAGCTTTTGAAAATTTCTTTAAATTAAATCGAAATATGAAAATAGTGGGGATAAAGTTTATAATTGTTTCACAATTTTAGTAAGAGGGTTGTAGCTAAATAATTTGTCATGTAAAATAAGACAATAAGCAGAAGTATCTTTTTTAATTGCATTGTGTGTCTCAAATTCAATTCTCATTACTACGGATCCCGTTTGAATTGTTTCTTTTTGATGGGAGCAATCAATATGTGTAATAGGACTAATGTTTTTGAATTGTTCAGGATTAAAAATGGGTTCATTTGGAACACCATAGTAAGACTGTCTAAAGTTGGCAAACATTTCGTATAAAGCAGAAAATTTGTTTTCTTCGAAATTTAAGTACAAATCGTGATAAGGATATCTTTCAGAATTTAAATATACTCTAATATTTGACAAGGTAATATTGTCAAATTTACTCATATCTTTAACAATTTTCCCTTTTCTGTTTTCTTGAAAGCCAATCACAACATGACGAGGAGCTTCTAGTTTACTAGTTGTTTTTACCGGCCATGTGTGACGGGTTGTTTCGGTTAGAGAAGAATATTCAACAAGTTCCCAACTCCTGAATCCTATCAATATATCTTTATTTGATTCTAATATTTTTGATAGAGCAAGTTGTTGTGGCATATCAACTAGAATGTGAGGAACTTTCCAATAAATTTTATCGAAAGTAACCAATGGAGTGTCAGGAGCAGTAACAAGGTGTGCCGGATCTTCTTTGAAAATAACACCATCTAAATCATCAGTTGATCTAATAAGAACCAATTCCTGTTTCATATTCATAATAATTTTTCTGTAATCTTCAAAAAATCCTAAAAGCATTTTTAGTGGTATGGATACGGAGAATTTTCCATCATTATCAACTAAAATTGTATCACCTTCTTTCCGATGTGGAAACCAACCTGCATTTTCCAGTTTTAAACTTTCGTTGGTATTGTGAGAAAGGTAGCTTTTTAAGGTTGATGCTAATCCAACATTTCTTATTGAATCTATAGTAATTCCGTTTAGTTCATAGCGGATTTCTCTGAACAAAAAGGCTATACCATTGTTAATAAATAGCAATTCTTTCTTATATTTACCTTCTGTATTAGTTAATTTTCCTTCGATATAAAGTAAACTATCTGATGGTAGAGTGTAAGCATCGAGTTCTTGAATTGGGATCCTTATTTCATCATTGTAATCGAATTTTGAAGAAATATATGGTTGATATGTGTGAAGCTCAGAACTGACGATGGAATTGTCTACATAAAGCTTTTCGTTTATGTTTAATATGTTCATTATTTTAAAACAGTGAAACCCAAGGATGTGAGAAATTTACGATTATCTCGTCTTAACTTGTTGGTGTTGGATTTGATACTGAACTGTTGTTTAGGCTTTTTCTTTTTATAAGTTTCTACTTTGTTGATAGTGGTAGGGGCAAGTCTCATCCCAAGGGCTCTATTATATCTAACAACCATTTTATATTTCACTTGTTTGTAAATGTAACCTTACTGTTATAGTTTCTCCTCTAAAACTGATAAGTTCTCCGTCTTGATCAACTATTTTAACTGTTATATTGTTAATTGCTTTGACGCTAACTGGAAAATACAAAATGGGCAAAGGAGATTCAACTATTTTATACCCTGGAGCTACAGTTGGATAAAACTGGTGAATAATATGAACAGGTTTACCATTATTGTAAGAACCGACACAAATATTACAGTCAATACAAATAGCATTCACCTTAGTTATTTTTGCAACATTATCTGATTCTTCCTCTTTCATAGCTTCTAGTATCCTGCTATTAAAACCCAACATTTTTCCTATCGAATCTTCCTTGGTAAAATCAATTATTCTACTACACATTAAAAAAGTTTTTAGAGTATTAACATTTGCTTTTAAAAGAAAAAAAATTTTTTCATTCGGAAATAAATCTTCTATACTTTCTCTTATGTATGTTTCTATATCTGTAATGTCATAAGTTCCGTCGGGAATAACAATTACTTTTTTATCTATATAAAATTTATTATATCCTTCTTTTATATTGGGGATAGTCATAAACGTTTCAAAATCAGCTAAACCCAGGTAATATTGTTTTTCATCCTCTAAATATATGGGCGGATTAAAATCAGCAGACAAAACAGAACTGTTTCCTGATATGGCAATTGTGGTAGACATTGCAGTTTATTTATGAATGAGATATTACAATAAATAATGAGTTTATATATTTTTTTGCAAAAATTTTAGGGATAGTTGACCACAGTTATATGAATTAAATTTTTGTTTATTTTCATAAGTATAAAATACATCCACTTTGCCATTCGAATTAAAATATTTGAGAAGTTCAAAAGGTGGTTTTAAATTTCCATAACTATCAAAATATATTACATTTTTGTTATTTTTAATATAAGCAGTCCAATGAGATCCTTTATTTTGTTTTTTATCCAAATTTACAATACCACATTCTTTCAGATTAATTTTTTTTGGAAGTTCATCGAGCATAAAAACACCTCTAAAGCCAGTTATTTTTAACAGCTTTACATATTTAATAATATCATTGTTCGTAAGTGCTCTTTTTGGAAAACTTATTTTGAGTTTTTTTTTGTCTGATTGCTTTCATTTTAACGGATCCTCCTTTATAAGGTCTAATAAATAGTCCCTTTCCTTTATATGGTCTAATATATAATCCTTTCCCTTCTTTAGAAGCATTTTCCATTGCAATATTATGTCTATGTATTTCTTCTAGTTGCTGTTTAGCTGCTTTAGCATCATTTACTGCCTTAGCAATTCCTGCCGCGCCTCCACCTAGTGCACCCAGGGCGCCAAGAATGGGAAACAAAAGAGGTAGAAATCCTCCAATTTTTTTGGGTGTTCGAATGATACGTTTTTTTCTCAATTTAAGTTTACCCCCTTTTGTATTTTTTAATCCCAAACCGAACTTTCTTTTACCCTTCATTATTCCTGCAACACTTAAAGCTGCAATTTTTTCACCAATAGAAGAATCTTTAGCTTTTACCCTATCCCAGGCTTTTTTTTCTAATATTTGGTCAGATATGTGTCTTTTTGATAAATCTTCAGTCTGAGAGTAAGATATATCATGTTCTTTGCAAGCGGAATCCAATGGATTTATACCAACGTCACCTCTAGTTAATCTTTTTTCCAAGTTGGTGCCGGGACCACAATAATTATATCCTGGTATATGAACTTCGAAAGGTAGTTTGCTAATTAATTTATTTACTAAACCAGAGCCTTTTCTATTACGTGTTTTAATAGTTTTTTTCAACTTATGGCGACCCACAGTCATTGAAGTTCTTTTTATACTAAAAGCACATTGACATTTTTCTGGTATAAATACTTTTACAGCTAAAAATATTTACTAGTGTGATTAAGAATGAGGATTGAAAAACAAAAATTCTCATTACCAGTAAATAATCATGATGAAAAAATTTTAAGTAAACAGTTGAGAAAGCATGGTGACTTATTTTGCGGTGGTTCAAAAAGAGGGCTTATAGTTGGTTGCAGTGGTAGCGGTAAAACCAACGTTATGCTTACACTGCTCGAGCATCCAAATGGAATTAGGTTTGAAAATGTCTATGTTTATTCAAAGTCATTAGATCAACCAAAATATGAATATTTAAGAAAGTTGTTAAAACCTATGAAAGAAATTGGATACTTTGAATATGATAGCGATGAGAACATTATTTCACCTCATGAGATAAAGCCAAATTCCGTTATCACTTTTGATGATATTCCTTGTCATAATCAATCTATTATTAGGGAATATTTCACGCATGGAAGGCATAGAAACACCGATTGTTTTTTTATTTTTCAAGGATATTCCTCAATCCTTAAACGTCTAATTCGAGAAAATGCAAACTTATTAATTTTATTTAAACAGGACTGTTTGAGTTTAAAACATATATATAATGACCACTGTATATTGGATATGACATTTGATCAGTTTAAAAATATTTGTGCTAACTGTTGGATGGATCCATATGGCTTTCTTGTAATTGACAAAGATTGTGAAGTAAATCACGGCAGATATAGGAGTAAATTCGATTCCTTTATATATTTATAAAAGTAAAAAATTTGCAGTTTTATTTCATTTAAAACTTGTACAGCATGGATAAACGTTTAGCTCGAGAATTAATAAGATCGAGACAAGCCGTGAAGCAGAAATATCAAAGCTTGAAATTAGCTACTTCTACTGCTCAGTCCGAATTAGAACAAACTTATAGACCAATAACACAACCACTTAAACAGCTAATTTCAAGTATTGGTAAATCCGAACCATTCGATTTAAAAGAAGAAAGAGTTTCAAAGTATGAAGATTTCAAAACACCTACAAAGCTTTATAAAACATCAACTCCGACGAAAAATATTCAGAAAACAGGAAAAACTCCGTCACTCCCTACAGAACTACCAACATTTTTAAATGACAGTAGTATCACTTCTTCCTCTCCTGTAGTACAACCATTGTCATCAACTGTTATAGCAGAAACTTCAGATCCTTCTAGTGACACAACAACAAATTTAAACTTGTCAGACATATTGGAACAAACTAGAAAAACAATTCAAACCTATGTTGGTACACCATCATATAAAGATTACTTAGCAGATTTTCATGAATTACCCAGATCATATATTGATGAGGGTGTGAAAGATACACAACATAAATTTGACCATTATTATGGAATAGTTCATGACCTCGAAACGGATAAGTTTTCTTTTGGTTTAACACAGATACCGGTAGAAATTATTGGAAAAGACATTAAAGTGGGAGGAATAACGTACACAGGCACGCCAGGTTTATACGAATTGCTTTTCAAAAAAGAACCGAAAGGTTATAAGAAGGAAGATTTAGATAATTACATGAACATTCTAGCTAAAACAAATGTATATCGTAGGAATTTTGATTCAAATGAACAAGTTCAAGGAAATACATCACACAAATATGTTACAATAATAGGACCATATTTA
Organism: Kuschelorhynchus macadamiae; assembly: GCA_030620095.1. Lineage (NCBI taxonomy): Eukaryota > Metazoa > Arthropoda > Insecta > Coleoptera > Curculionidae > Kuschelorhynchus > Kuschelorhynchus macadamiae. The sequence goes on along the minus strand of JAUTXW010002818.1, from coordinate 89,890 downwards.
CAAAGAAAGGGGATTACAAAGACAAAAACCTTGCCAAGATTAGTTACAGCATTTAACAAACCAAAACCTCCGTTTAGAACAACTAGAGCCAAATCTACAGGAAAGGGATTAATTTTGAAAACAAACAGATCAAATACAGACTATGTATACTGGAATAATGTTAACGAAATTGTTGATAGGCTACGTTTATTAATTTCATCAAGTGATGCGGGAAATAATGCTCATAGTAACGAGATTATCTCTATTATTGAAGAATTAAGAGAAGATAAAGTAATACTATAAATAACAGCTATCAAATATAATCATATTTATTGTTTAATGAAAGCTCAACATGACAGTTGATAAATTTGGACGCCATATTTCAAAACAAAATCAAGAGAGAATAAGTGACATTAATAATTTAAAAAGGAGATTAGGTGAAAATGAAACAAATAATGAAATCTTTGCTAAAAAGCTTAAGGTTTTTGATGAAAATTTTTTAAAGTATGAAAACCAGATTAAAGGATGCTATACCTCAATTGAAAACGTTAATAAACAGTTGCTAACGCTAAATCAAATAAGTAAAGATTTGCAATTTTAAATGAACATGTTAAAAAGGAAGACAAAAAATTAAGTGATGATATCAACAAAATTAATAAAATAATGGAAACAAATATAAGAGAAGTAATAATTGAAAAACACAAGGAAAAAATTAAACAATTAAGAACTTTTATAAAAAGGTTAGATGATGAAAAAAAAAGAAATCAAAATAGCATTCTTAACAGTAGAACAATTGACCAACTCACTTTGGAAGAAAATCAACAATATATTTCCTTGGAAAATATAATGTCCAGTGTAATTAAGAAATTAGAACAAGAATTAAATAAAACAGAGGAGGAATTAAAAAATAGTGATAGTAGATCAACTACTTTCTTAACTGGAGAGATAAAAAAATCCTTGAATGAGTTAGAAAAGGAGAATACTAAAATTAGTAAAATTTTAAATGAAAAAAGTTATACAATACAAATTGATAAATTGAATGAATGGGAAAAAACATATAAAAGTTATATTTCGAATTATTACAAAACATAGAAAGTGAACTTCCTTAAAATTGAATAAACAAGTTTGTTGTCTTGTCAACCGTTAAACAACAAGTCGTTAATGAATTACATAAACCTGCTAGAAAAAACTACAAACGCAGAAGGGTGGTAGTGAAAGGGTTAAATGATCTTTTTCAAGCTGATTTGGTTGAAATGTTACCCTATGCCAAATTTAATAAGGGATTTAAATATATCTTGATTACCATAAATGTATTTTCTAAGTATGTTTGGGCCGAACCGTTAAAATCTAAATCTGGAAAAGACGTAACAGCGGCAATGAAAAAAATATTAATCAATGCAAAAACTCCACCAAAAAACTTGCAAACGGATAGAGGGAGAGAGTTTTTCAATGTACATTTTCAAAATTTGATGCAACAATTTCGAATTAACCATTATAGCACGTTTTCCAATTTGAAAGCGAGTATAGTAGAAAGAGTGAACAGGACTTTAAAGAATAATATGTGGAAAATATTTAGCATTCAAGGAAATTACAAATGGTTTAATATATTAGCGGATATTGTAAAAGATTATAACAATACAAAACATTCTTCAATAGGAATGAAGCCAAAACAAGTAAATAAAACAAATGAAAATAGAATCTTGAAATCTGCATTTACTCATGCTAAAACGTTAGATATAAAATCTCCAAAGTTTAAAGTGGGTGATCACGTACGAATAAGCAAGCATCGAGAGGCATTTTCAAAAGGTTACACACCAAATTGGTCAAATGAGATATTCCACATTAAAGAAGTTAAGATGACAAACCCTTGGACATATTTAATTCAAGACGAAGATAATCAGGACATTCTGGGTGGTTTTTATGAGCAAGAATTACTAAAAGTAAAGCATACCGATGTGTATCTTATTGAGAAGATTTTGAGAAGGAAAGGAAACAAAGTTTATGTGAAATGGTTAGGACTTGATAAAAAATATAATACATGGATTGATAAAAAAAATATTGTTTAATTAAATTGAAATTAAATTTTAGTTAAATTTGTTTTATTTCTGTTCCTCACTTTATGCTTTAGCTGATACAAATTACAAAGTCTTAATGTGCTAATTAATTTCAAATAAAATTCACATTTACTAAACTAAAATTTTATTAAGTAAAACATCAAATACAATTTTTATTAAAACGTGTCAAATATATTTTATTTCTATGTTCCTCAGATAATATCGAATCTAGAATAAGTTTACAATCATTTATTCTTTTTTCAAAACGGAGTCTATCTAAGTACCACATCTGAAAGTTACTCCTACGGGCTTGTCTGTAAGCAAAGCTCCACTTCACTAACACATGCACCTTATTGTTCTCTTCCAGAAAAGATATTGTTTTCTTCGTAATATTTTCTTTTTGATCCATTTTCATTGTTTTCTTCGTAATATTTTCGTTTTGTTCCATTTTGCTTCAATTTGTTTTCCATTTGTTCAGGATATAAAGCAAGTAATTCCATCATAGTTGAAACATTTTCACTGTTAGGATTTTCTGTTGGACTTATTATTGCGTACACAAGTCGCCACAATCAGATGAAATATTATTTTGAAATATTTTGAAATATGTATTGAATTCTTGCCTTTTAAGTATAGATAATCTATAATCAATAATTTCCTTTAATCGCCACAAATTGTCCAAAGACTCTTGTCCTAAGTATATGAAGTGTGGGCCTTTTGTAATTTGTAGAACAGGGGTATCATTTATTTTCTGAACCTGCAGATGAATGTTGTTTATATTCACACTGGTTTGATCAACTTGAGGAAAGTAGAAATTGTTTACAATAATTCCTTGATGAACACAAATGTCTTTCCAATTTTCTTCGGTTAGTGCGATTGAAAATCCAGTTTTTCCACCAATTACAATTTTTGGAGAAAAATCATTTAAACTAATGCCAACAAGAACAAATTTTGACAAAGAATTATTTAAAAAATAAATTTTTGAATTAAGAAGCGTTTCCAAAGGTTTATGAACCACGGCGTTGTTCATAATGACTAAACGAGACTGAAACATATTGTGTTATTCTTGTACTTAAATATTCTCATCCCCACTTTCTTTAAAGTTTCGATTAAAATGGATTAATGAAAAAATAGATTTCCAGTTTGAAATTTGTAATAAAGATAAATAATTAACATGGTAATGTATAAAAATAATGCAAAGTTTAATGTAACAATAATGATGGAAAAGTAATAATTTTTGAATCCGTCATAATAATGGGTACAGTTGGGGGTTAAAATTTGTAACTGATTATTTTTAAACTCTAACCTTTCTATCCAATTTGTATCAAAAATAGATCGATTTGGATAATGATACAAAATTTTAAAAAATTTACTTGCATTTTCATTTCCATTTATTCGTTCCATCCAACTAATTGTACTATTGTTAATTAATCCAATTTTCATAAATTTACAATATTTACTTAGAGTGACGTCTGTTTTATTAGAAAAACATATTTCACACTGTGTTACGCCAGGGGGATGATGAACATAAAAAACATTTTGGAAAATAAAATAAAGAAGAATAAATTGAGATCTACTGATAGTCATTAAAACAAATTAATAATTATATTCCAAATTTATTAACATTAAGCAGATACTTTCACCACGAAAGCAAAAGCAGTTGTAAAAAAATAACAATAAAATACTTAATTTAAATATATGTAAAAGTTCATAAATAAGGATATTAATAATACTATATAAAATGTGTAGCTTGAAGACTTATTTTGAATGGTTACAATTATTCGATTCCTATTTTTCCATAAACAGTTATTTAAATCAAAATTCCTAGCAAATTTCTTATGCTCCACAATAGGATCATCATAACTTAACCAATCAAAAATTTCAATACCACAATAAAAACATTTACAAATATCATTGATTGAAGTATAGTAAAAGCCAGCTCCAGCTAACACTTCTGGTCTCAATTTTCCTTTCCATTTTTTAAAAGTGGAAAGTCGTTTTTCATATGTTTTAAAATAACTGTTATCAATTTCTTTGTCAAAAGTTTCTATGCACATTTTGTGAAAGACTTATGAAGACTAACTTTGGTTTCAAAAACAACAAATTTAAATACCTTATAATATCTACATAAATATATCTAAATCTTCATGTTCTGCATTCCATTGATACAAAGCAATATCTTGGTGTCCCCAAGCTAATGTATTAAAACTATAGGGAATTTTATACCGCTTATCATCTTCGGAACTCAAAGCCAATTTATTAATTAACTCTGTAAAAATTGTATGTTGTCTAGATCGAAAAACATACATTGAACAAAAGGTTTTAGAATGATTTTCAACAACATCTTTATAATGAATAAAATCCAACTGCTTTTTAATTGCACTTTTTTTAACACCTTTTGCTTTTTTTGTTAAACTGTTTTCCGTTTTAATACAATATGCTTTTGCTCCAGTACCAAAGAAAGCAGTAATGGGTTCACCAGCATATTCATCTTTGAATTTTCCTATAACTGACTTTGTAATAGGCATTTCATGAATATTATTAAATTCATAATTAGATGTGTCAAATTTGTGAATATTTTTTATCATGTATTTGGAGTTGTGACTTCTAAAATGAACGAATCGGTATCGGTGTATAAAAGTGAAATATTTTCCTGATAAAGAGGTTTTAAAAAATTATAAAAGAAATCATACATGACAGTTTTAGATATATCTAATATTGAGAAGCCTACATATATTGGTTTATTGTAAGTAACTTGAATCTTTTGCATTTGAATAGCTACCAAGTTTTCAGAAAATATTGTTAAGTCCTTGAAATATGGTTTTGCAATTAAATTCTCAGCACCATCTTTTCTTCTATTTTTTTCCCACTCTGTAACAAGTCTTACGTCAATTCTCCTATCAACATTTTCCATAGTCTTGCCATAAATACTATTATTTGCCAACTTGTAAGTATTACGATCAAATTCATTCTTTGAATCATTTCTTAATCTTGAATTCAAGTCTATATATTTTTTCAACCAATCAGATTGAGAAAACTGTAAAACTCTATGAACTTTAGTTAACTTGAGTCCATGTTCCAAACATTGTTTTAATAATTGATAGTGAATAACATATTTTGATTTATCATTTAAATTGGGTATTAATTTTATGCATTTAGAACTTTGCGGTTTAAAGTTTTCTGGACAAAACGGAAAATCGTTATGATAGGAATGTAGACTTGTAGGATATTCTAAATCAACTTCTAAAACATATCCCTTATTAGATTTTTTAGAAATATTCATAATATTTAAATCATTGATTTCTTTATCTGTTAACCAAACAAAATCTCCCGTTGGAATGTGCTGTAACATTGCATAACCATACAAATTTGTTGCATCATAATAAATTTGTATGGTAATGTATTTAGTTGGCTTTAAAGGATCAAAATTTAAAAGAAATGGGTTATTAGCTTCAGATTTTCTACAAATGCAAGAGCTCACACCACCGCGAACGCTTTTTTTGAAAAAGTGTATCATATCTGGATCAGTTAACAATTCTAACTCTATTCCAGTATAACGCAAACACGCCTCCCAGGATAAACCTGGAAAAGTGTAAAAATGAGCTGGATCGAGCTTATATGTGGATAAACAAGTGCTTCTAAAATTTTCAAAAATATCTGCCAAAAGTAAAGTATCAGAGAGTAAGTAAACGTCGGAGTATTGACCAAGAGATTCACATTTAAACAATTGCCAAACCTTTACAGCTCTTTGGTATTCTGCATCACTGATGTGCTCATCCGTTAAAGTATTATAAAATTGGTCTTTCTGAGGTAAATTTGTTTCTTCTAATTTTAAATAATCATCAATATAACTGTAAGGAAATACACCTTTTTGCCGAATAAGTTTAAATCTTTCTTCATCATTGAAAATTTTTTTTATTTCCTTACATTGTTCATCTTTTAAGCTTTCAGAGAGTTTTGATAAAGAATGGGATAGAAATTGAAAAGAATCAATAAACCTTAATGATATATTTTTTTTCTTAGCCTTTTGTGTCTTTTTATCAAAATAGTTATCCACATGAATAAGCTTTTCAAATGAAATATATTTTTCCTTGTTTTGTGCGATAACTGTTAGTTGTTCTTTGTTTAAGCATAATTTTTTAAGAAATAGATGAGAATCATAATTACGCAAATTATGCAATATAACTGGAATAAAGTTAGGTATTCTGTAATTTATGTTGCAGAGTGAATGAGCTGGACCTCTATAAAGACCGGTTATATGACAATGATCTGCAACCCTGTCATTTAAAAGAGGTTTATTACAAATATGACAAACTTTTTCATAGTTATGATAAATTTTGTCCAGTTCGTTCAAAGGGATCATTTTTTTAGGAGCCTTTAAATATTTATTGTATATGTTATACACATCTCTTTCTAAAGGATTTATAAATAATGTATCACAATTTTGACCTCTATATTTTTCAAATTTAGAATAATTATCGTCGAAGGAACATTTAATGTAATAGGCAAATGAATGTGGAATATGTTCATATTGTTTTAAGGTGTATGAAGTATTAGGATTTTTATCAACATTGTCATTATTTAAAGGCTTTAAAATGCATTCAAAATCTGCATACACCACGAAAGGAACTTTCATTTGTTTATGATAATTTACAAATTTCAAAATATTATCATATGAATAGTTTCCAAACTTATCTTTTATTAATTCTTTAGAAGGTAGGTTAATTCGTAAATGATCACAATCATAGCTATTGTGTTGTAATAAATTTTCTTCTGTAGGGAAATATTGTAAACAACCATCGCAAATATATTTTTTTCCGTGATGTTTAGAAATTTGTGCAGAAACTAGTTTTGATAAATCTTTAATATAGCAATAATGAAAAGTTTTTTCATCATCATCACTTATTAACAATAAATTGACATGTTGATTTTTTTTATTCGATGAATAATAAAGTGGACCAATTACTTCATACCCCTTTTTAGGATTTATAATTTCTAATCCATATACATTAATAGAAATGTTATTTTTTTCTTCAAAAATCTTAATGTTCTTTAGCAACATTGGAAATTCTATACCTGACATATCCAAAACAGAAGAGTAGTGTGGGTAGGATGAAGTTTCAAAATCTAATCCGCGTGGTTGGTGAAGAGCAGACACAACTGCCCAGGCGAAGCAAAAGTTGTCATCATTCCTAATGTTGATCACAGCTTGACGTCTCTTGATCTCTTGAGGAAGTTCGATAAAAGATGAGGCTCTCAGCGGATTGTGCTTGTTAACATTAATTTCCAAATGAAGTAAATTCATCAAAGCCCATCCTGCAACGTAAAAATTAAAAAATTACTTTTTTTGTTGCTGTTGTAAAATCGAAAATAAATTCTTTACCTGAATCTCTTTCTGCAAATTCGTCAGCTTTCTGGTCAATAATGGTGCAGATTTGCTCTAACAGTTCTTTTTTCTGATATCCCTGGCAAATGACTTGGAACGGCGCATTAAAAGATTTGACATCATAATAAACATATTAAACGTAAACGAAAAGCTTTATGTAGACAATTCCATCGTCAGTTCTGAGCTTCACACATATCAACCATATATTTCTTCAAAATTCGATTACAATGATGAAATAAGGATCCCAATTCAAGAACTCGATGCTTACACTCTACCATCAGATAGTTTACTTTATATCGAAGGAAAATTAACTAATACAGAAGGTAAATATAAGAAAGAATTGCTATTTATTAACAATGGTATAGCCTTTTTGTTCAGAGAAATCCGCTATGAACTAAACGGAATTACTATAGATTCAATAAGAAATGTTGGATTAGCATCAACCTTAAAAAGCTACCTTTCTCACAATACCAACGAAAGTTTAAAACTGGAAAATGCAGGTTGGTTTCCACATCGGAAAGAAGGTGATACAATTTTAGTTGATAATGATGGAAAATTCTCCGTATCCATACCACTAAAAATGCTTTTAGGATTTTTTGAAGATTACAGAAAAATTATTATGAATATGAAACAGGAATTGGTTCTTATTAGATCAACTGCTGATTTAAATGGTGTTATTTTCAAAGAAGATTCGGCACACCTTGTTACTGCTCCTGATACTCCATTGGTTACTTTCGATAAAATTTATTGGAAAGTTCCTCACATTCTAGTTGATATGCCACAACAACTTGCTCTATCAAAAATATTAGAATCAAATATAGATATATTGATAGGATTCAGGAGTTGGGAACTTGTTGAATATTCTTCTCTAACCGAAACAACCCGTCACACATGGCCGGTAAAAACAACTAGTAAACTAGAAGCTCCTCGTCATGTTGTGATTGGCTTTCAAGAAAACAGAAAAGGGAAAATTGTTAAAGATATGAGTAAATTTGACAATATTACCTTGTCAAATATTAGAGTATATTTAAATTCTGAAAGATATCCTTATCACGATTTGTACTTAAATTTCGAAGAAAACAAATTTTCTGCTTTATACGAAATGTTTGCCAACTTTAGACAGTCTTACTATGGTGTTCCAAATGAACCCATTTTTAATCCTGAACAATTCAAAAACATTAGTCCTATTACACATATTGATTGCTCCCATCAAAAAGAAACAATTCAAACGGGATCCGTAGTAATGAGAATTGAATTTGAGACACACAATGCAATTAAAAAAGATACTTCTGCTTATTGTCTTATTTTACATGACAAATTATTTAGCTACAACCCTCTTACTAAAATTGTGAAGCAATTATAAACTTTATCCCCACTATTTTCATATTTCGATTTAATTTAAAGAAATTTTCAAAAGCTTTTAGTTTTAATCATGACATCAAAACTACAACTACAAATTGAAAAATTTATTTTTAAAATTAATCAACTGAAAGAAGAAATTGCAAATTATTCAAGTAAAAAAAGTCTCATTAAAAAATTTGCTGCTTTGAAAATATGAGATTGGTTATAGATATTCAAGGATTCAAAGATGAAAAAAATAAATTTATACCGAAAGAGCTTGCAGCTTTTGATGGTTATGAAATGACTCATTACATTTTTAAAAAGCCTTTTCCAATGGAGTTTCTTTCACCTGATTGTCACAAGCAGGCGGTATGGTTAACGAAAAATTATCATTGTATACATTGGAATAATGGATTTACTCCATTACATCATTTCCCGAAAATAATTGAAACACTTACGAAGAAAGCAGATTTTGTTTTTGTAAAAGGAAGCGAAAAAAAGGATTTTATACAGAAATATTCTAAAAAGCATGTGATTGAAATAGATGAACAACCAGCGCTAAAGCTAATGGAACCAAAATGCTTCTATCATTCAAAATCACCTTGTATGTGTGCTTTGACAAATGTGTTATTTTTATATGACAATTGTTTTATGAATGAATAAAAATATAAAAAAAAACTTAATTACCTTTTTATTTTGCATTAACCAACCATGATTGAATACAATTAATATGATACCTTAAATCTAATTTTCTAAATTCATTTAAAAGTTCATACTCATTTTTATATTTTAAATAATCATTACAAAATTTAGCGGCTAATTTACATTGTTTCATTCGATCTATATTATTAACATATGCTGACAAATCTTGTGCTTCTGCGTCTTCTTCGCCTACAATTGATAAATATTGGAAGTATGCAGCAGATATAATAAACTCTTCATACATTTCAGTAACCATTTGCTCCATTGTAAATATTATTAAATTTATTCTTCCTTTTCAATTTCTTGAAGAATAGTATCCTCGTCAATAAATTGCTTCAAGTCTTTTAAATAGTAACCAAAGCCAATATCTTTTAGATCTTGAATAAGTTGAAAAAAATTTAATGTTTCAATGTATTTGTTGCAACAGAGGGCAGCCTTTACGAATTCCTCAGATTGATTACAATAAAAGTCTATCCACTCCGGACCACTTGCCATACAATATGAGAAATAGGTTTTTGAAAGATTACTAAATTTCTCCTCTAATAATTTAACTGCAATCAGCAACTCAGCCATTTCATTTATTTAACATAATATTTTAAATATGTAGGGGGACGTCTCTTGCGAATAGGATTAACTTTCTTTGATAATACCTGTTTTTTATCTTCGTATAATTGAAACCTCTTTTAGGTTGCAATAATAGCATGTATAAATTGGCAATCTTCTCCTATAAATTCTATTAGGTGGCTTAATTCTCCTACAAAGTATGATTTCCCAAATGTATTGAAAAACGTAGTAAGGCTTATAATTCCTTCTAAATAATCATCACAACAGTCAATTGCTTCCAAATAATCTCGTTTCAGTGGATAAAACAGCTTGGTGTATTCATCTTTCGAAATCACTTCAAAGAAATTGAGATATTTAACTTTTAACTGTCTGATAGTTGTAGTTAATTTTTCGCGATTACACATAATTCACTTATTACTTGACACATTTTTTCATTTTGTTTTATACAAAATTGGTGGAAAAATTCAAAAAAAACTTTTTACGCAACTCGAGCACAGCTTAGTAAATGTGTCTCGGCATACTAAAATGATCATGATGCACCTATTTATAAGACTTAAGAATGCAAAATCAAATGTGGGAGAACAAAGAGAAAAAATTAAAAAATATGATGCGAATGAGAATAAAAGGGGAGGAAGTTAAGAATGAGGGACATGAGAGAGAGGAAGAGGAGGAGGAGGAGGCGCTCCCCTATTATAACTACTGCTTGAACTTTTTCGTACCACGACATAATAAAAAATCTGTAAAAAAAGTTCACATCAGTAAAGCATATACATGGCTTTATAACATATAACAGCCATTAATTTTTTTTTAATTTTATACTTTTTTCAATATTTTTTTACGCACCATGTATAAGGCATTCACTGTATGACACCATAATATCTTATTGCCATGGGGTTTAGGGTTTATATATCAGTGCCAAATTACAGTTAGTTTCGATAACGAAAACTATTTCGTTGTATTTAACATTTTTTACGCACCTTGTATAATATATTTTTACTCACCTTCTATAGTTTATAATTACTATAATATTTATTGTCGACGGGTTTATAAACATTATACGTACGACAAATTTCAGTCAATTCCAATAACCTTAACAGTTTTTTACTATCTAGTATTTTTTGAGCACCCTGTATAAAATATTTACTATTTGACACCATAATATTGTATTATAATAGGGTTTATATAAGTATACCAAGTTTCAGTCAATTCCAATAACCAGATCTGATTTTTTACTATTTAGATTTTTTTTGCGCACCCTGTACAACATTCACCATTTACCACTATAATATTGATCTGTCACCAATTTTTTATAAGTATACCAAATTTCATTTAATTCTGGAAACGAGAAAAGCAGAACTTACTTTCAAGATTTAACCCACACATACATAATAATAACTAATTAACTAACTAAGTAACTAAATAACTAACATATAGGTATGTGAACTTAAATAAAATAATAAATAAATATATTTACCTTAGAAATGTGATACTTTGCAATTTTAGCCTGACGAAAATTTTTGTAACAACTTGGATAACGAGCGGACTCACAGTCCGAAATTTAAAATACCAAGACAATCATGCGCACTACACAACCGCCAACTCAGCACTGAATAGAGTACCCCCATACATGAAGCTAGAGAGCAGGCGCGGACCAAGGTCGAAATGAGTCGTGAAATATCGGCAAATTATTCGACCGTCGGACTCACAGTCCGTACGTTATCTCTGAAAGGTTAAGAATTTTGAAAAGTAAACTTTGTTTTATAAAAAAAAATATATTTCAAATATACGTTTTTACAGTAAAAAGTTAAGGAAAAGAATGCTTTATACAATAACTTTAAAACAGAATGAAACCTTCACGCCTGGAAAACTACCATCAGCAAAAACGGTATCAGTTGTTCAAATTGCCAGTGTAAGAATCGTCTGCGGCAGCGGTTTCCTCTCACATTGCTTGTAATTGAGAGGTCAGTTGGTTTTTAAAGTTAAATGAATCAAAACTGGTATATTTATAATCGTCGGGAGGATATCAATTTGAAATAATATTATACCGGGTGTGTCATTTAAAATAACAAAATCAAAGTTTTTTTTTACCTTTAAACTAATGTTTACCCTTTTAGGGCAAATACTGATGTTTCGGATAAACTCTCAAATTTTATTACAGAGGATTTTAATGTGTTTCTAAATTTAAAAGTAAAACTTGTAGACCATGCTCAAAATATAAACAGAAACCTTCTATTGTTGGCGCATTACCTTTCTGGAATGACGTCATTTTTGGTTATTTTTGTTTGATTTATGTTAACTGACAGTGACAAAAACATTTTGAAAAAACTCATTGTCGTTTCTTTACAACAGTCAATGCCGGTTTTGGTTATGTGTCTTTCAGAATATATTCGTCAAAATTGACATTGATTTGTTGTTATTCTTTTTAAACTTTTGCAAGATGCCGCGAAGATATAATCAGCAATCACAGCTAATAGTTTTGAATATCTTGGCTTTTTTTCAATTGGAAAAAGAGCAAGCTAAAAATGGAATCCTTCCGCAAACTGATAATATAATTGAACGAGCTTCAAATGCAACAAAACTTAGCCATACAACAATCATAAATATTAAGAAAAGAGGAATAACGAGCGATGAATCCTTTACCTCCAGAATGTCTCAAAAGCAAAAAGAGGTAAAAACAAAAATTACAGATTACTTAAAGAACAAAATAAGAGATACGATCTACTGCATGTATGCGAAAAATGAATATGTTACAATGCAGACTTTGCTTAAAAAACTAAAAGAGATAAATGAATATTTTAATTTTTCCATCACCTCGCTAAGAAAATACGTAAAAAGTATTGGTTTTAAGTGGAAGAAATCAAATAATAGAAAATACCTGATGGATTTGCCCCACATCGTCCACAAGAGAATCAATTTCTTGAGGGAATATGTCAAAAATCAAAATCTAGGACAAGATGCTTATACCACCGTATTTATTGATGAGACTTGGATTTTTAGTAAAGGTTCGTTTAGAAACAGCTGGCAGGATAACACTATGTCTACAAGTTCTAAAAAAGCTAGTGAAGGTCATCGATATATTGTAGTTCACGCTGGATCAAAGGAAGGATTTATTAAGGGGGCCAGTTTAATATTTAAAAGTGGACTAAAAGCGGAGATTATCATGACAATATGAACAAGCAAAATTTTGAAAATTGGGTTTAGAAATCAGCTGGTACCAAATCTTCCTCCAAAAAGTTTGATAGTGATGGACAACGCAAGCTATCATTCAGGCCTTTTAGAGGATATTCCAAGAAAATCATGGACAAAGCAGAGATTGATTGGATGGTTAAAAGAAAAGAACATTGACTTCCCAGAGAGGGCCATGAAGGATGAAATATGGAGCATTGTAGAAAAAAATTGTAACATTGAAAAAACATTCTACCTTGACGAATATGTGAAACCTTTGGGCCACAAAATACTAAGACTTCCTCCATACCATTGTCAATTTAATGCTATTGAAATGGTATGGTCTGAGTGTAAGAGGAAATACGACCAATACATTGCTAGTCTGAAGGGGACACCATCGGAAGTTTTGGCCATGTGGGAAAAAGCGATAAATGAAGTATCTTCAGAGCATTGGAAAAATTATGTCAGCCACACAGAAAGGGTAATCCAAGAAGCTTGGAAGACAATACAGATATGTGATGCTTCAGACATTGCACCACTTGTAATTAGTACCGACGAAGACAGCAGTGACGATGAAGAATTTAGTTCTGATTCTGAAGACAGTGAAGGGGAGTAGTTTTTATTTTTAAAGTTAGTTAGTTATACATTAATTTCTCTCTTTTAGTTTTTAAAGCAAAGTCTGCATTGTAACATATTCATTTTTAGCATACACGCAATAGATCATATCTCTTATTTTGTTCTTTAAGTAATCTGTGATTTTTGTTTTTACCTCTTTTTGTTTTTGAAACATTCTGGAGGTAAAGGATTCATCGTTCGTTATTCCCCTTTTCTTAATATTTTTTCAGTATTGTCTGTAATTGAGAATTAAAATAATTTTGATGAAAATGGGTAACTGGCGTCAATTTATTACATTGCAAACAAAGAATAAGACTAAGATGAAAGAATTTATATTAGTAAAGTCTTATTTGCAAAATAATTTTAGTTTTTGAAGTTATAATAGTTATTTTTGTATTAAGTGTGCAAAATGAGGGTTTTTTTATGGCAATGAGAGTGTTAATTTTTTGCCAGCCATTTTCGACAAGTTGCAGCGCTTTCTGTACAGAAAATGCCAATTTTAAATTCGCTTTAGCCAGTGCTGAACGCACCCCTCCTATCTACATCACTGCATACGTTTAGGTTAGGAATCATCGCTGAAATATAAATAATATAAGAAATACGTTATTTGAAACCAGCGTGACGTCATTCCAGAAAGGTAATGCGCCAACTATACATCCTTATACAGATAGACCAATCAGATTAACCCCAATTTTTTTATGAAATTCCCAATAACGTTATATACGTTCTCTAGGTGTGCTTTTATAAAAATCACATGATTTTTCGAAAGAGTTATTACGACTTTAGGTTAGATTAGGTAAATTTCGAACAACTCTAACTTTTTTAGGCTAAATTTCCATCAGATGGAATAAAGAGAATACAAATTTATGTTATATATTTCTGTATGAAAATTAACCATAGTTTGAATTACAATTTACATGGTTTTCTGGAACGCAAATGAAACTTTCTGAAACTCATTTGACAACTCTCAATTACATCTAAGGCTTCTTAAAACATATCTAAGAAATCTTATTACATTTGAAAATTTAATTTTCTGAAATATATTTGGATAATCTGAATTATAAGATTCTATACAAAATACGTTTTTTTATTTAAACTCTTTTTGTTGTAAACATGTTTTAAGTCCGAGATGAAGATTAGGTTAAAACAAAAAAAATTGTTTTAAACACTATTTTATTTTTCGTCATTTGCTTTGTATAATATTGTGATTTGGATGTATTCTTTGTATAACTATATTTTGCTATTATAGTAAAATTTTTTTCATTATAGAGTTGAAAGGAATAGATTTTCTGGTTTCTGGGAAAGGCAAATAAATGCGTTTTAGGTCAAAACTAAGTAGAGAAAAAACATTAAACCTATTTTATACCATTTAACAAAGTAGAGGTATTTTAAACACGTTCTTGTGTTTTAAAACGTTTAAACACATTTGTTCTTAATCAAGAAGTTTTACACATAGCAACAGTGTAGTACGTATTTTTTTGATATCTTTTTAAACATTAGTTTGGTTTCTATATATGTTTTTATTTTCTTATGGGTAAATTTTTAATAAAATATTGATTTATTGCCATACACAGTGTTTTTGAGGGGTTTTTGAGATGTTTTTATTATCTCAAACATAGAATAAATTAAATTTGCAACTAATAAAATGATGGACAAGATATAGTTTCACCTTATTATACTTTGTAGTTTCAGAGATACTTAATTTTCAATATATTAGAATTTGGTGTAATTATATATGTTAGGAACGAATGGGTTAAAATATAACTATAAAAGAGATGTGTGTAGACAAAAATTTATTATTTTTGCTTGCTTTAGGATTTATTGCATTAGAGGCATAAATTTGAGGCCAAAGGATCTCAACGGAAAATCGGATCCCTACATTACAATACAACTGGGAAAAACGATTGTGTCCGATAGAGAAAACTATATACCAAGGGATATCAATCCGATATTTGGCAGGTAAATATGGTTTATCTGGCGTAACAAAATAATAATGATAATAATTATTATAGATATATAAGTATGACCAAGTAAGTCGAAAATGCTCTAACAAAGAGAAAACGATTTATCGCATATCATTCTATAGAAGCCTTGTTAATACAAAGTATGTTGAACGACATAAAGTATCCACATCAAATCGTTAATTTTGGATTTTAAAAAAAAACAATAAACCTAATCACGATTAAAAAAAAAATATTAACTTTGAGATATATTAGGATTAAGAGACACTTATAAAAATGCACAACGGTAAACTTATATCATATGCAGGGTGGTCCAGTAGTGCGTTCAAGTCCAATAGATCGGATATTGTGAGAATTAGAAAAAAAAAAAATATACGAAAGTTTTCCCTACAACTGGGACTGCTGAGAGCTATAGCATAAAATAATTTTAGATTTTACAGGGTTAAGGATAAGTTTGCCACAAACAAAACTTCCATTTTTTTAAATAGTACACCCTGTATATTGTTCAATTCTCAGATTCCTCTTTTTTTGCACATTTACCCAATATAGGGTTTGTGGGGTCTATACAGAGTCGTTCAAGATTTATGGCCACTTTTCTGAAATATTAAAGTTGGACATCTCAATGTATTACGGAAGAATATTGCATAGTGTTCTTCTTTCAACATCCAATTTTGATTTAAATTATTCATACCAGCATAGATGGGTCAAAAAAGTTTAAAACTTCAAAAAATAAAATTCATCACTAATCAAAAAGATTTAATCCAAAATTTTCACAAATACAAAAGGTAATATTACGGTGATCTAGTAATAAATACTGGTAATTTTTACGAACTGGTCGATATGATTTATGTAGAAGCAAATAAAAATAATTATTTGTGAGCGATAAAAATATCCCCCGAAAAGTATCCCGAAAGAACACAATCACGAGAAGCGCTTTTGAAAGGTTATGCTATGGTTTGATGAGACGGGAAATGTAGAATAAACGAAAACTGATCGAACCAAACTTGTTTTAAACTAGTTAGGACAGTAGTATACAAAATAAATACGTTTAGTTTATTAATTTCCACTTATTTATTTCTGCTTGGCAGCTGTTTCGACACACTGTGTCTTTGTCGAAAGCTAACTTAAAACTGACACTAAAATCTGTACCAAATGTAAAAAAAAATATATATATAAAAATCTTAATGGTGTCAATAAAACAATATCGGTGTTTACCCACCTTTAGGTATAAAGATTTAACAAAGGGGAACCATTTAAGTCCAACTGGTCATTCAATAAAATATTTCGGGTTGTCCTCTTGTTAATTTCTAAACTTTCCAAATGGTTCAATTTGTAGCTTTTATTAGCCCTATGCAAAATTTTATATTCGTTTTTAAATGTATGCTTTGCTTCTATTAAATGTTTAGCGTAATTGGAGTCTGTTTTTTCTTTATTATATGAGGATTTGTGTTCTTTTATACGTTTATTGAAAGATCTACCCGTTTGGCCAATGTAAACTTTATCACAGGAACCACAATCTAATTCGTATACCCCTGATTTTTTAGATTTATCAGACTTGGATTTATTATTTTTAATATATTTCCCTAATGTATTATTTGTACAGAAGGCAACTTTATAATCTGCTCTCATGAGATGTTTACTGATTTTAGAGCTAATTTTGCCTGTATATGTTATTGTATTAAATTTGGCTATATCTTTTAAATTATTATTTGGATAGATTAAATTGATTGCTTTTTTTATATTGTTTTTTATTTACTATTTTGTCGACTATATTAGGACTATAGCCATTGTTAACAGCAATCTGCTTTATAATATTCAATTCTTTATTATAATTATCTGATGACATAGGTATACTAATTAAACGATGTACAAAACTGTTGAAAGCTGCCATTTTATGTGCAAAGGGATGATTTGATGTTTTATGTATTGTTATATCTGTGTAAGAAGGTTTATGATAAATTTGAAAATCGTGTTTATTATTATTGTTCATAATTGTTAAATCCAAAAAATTTATTGTCTTATCTTGTTCTACTTCTAACGTAAATTTAATATTTTTATGTAAATTATTAATAAAATCTAAAAATAACCTTAGTTGTCTCTCTGTTCCCGTGAAACACGCTAGTATGTCGTCTACATATCTATACCAATAAATGAACTTATTTCTTAATGGGTGATTATACATTAATTGTTCAATATTATCTAGAAATATTTCTGCTAGTATAGGACTCAAAGGATTACCCATTATTAAACCTTCTTTACTTACATACACGTAGCCATTGAATTCAAAGTAATTTTGATCTACACACACTGTTAACAAATCCAATATTTCATTCTTAATAATATGATTAACTTTATTTTTGAGTAATAAAGTTTTAAGTTAGCTTTCGACAAAGACACAGTGTGTCGAAACAGCTGTCAAGCAGAAATAAATAAGTGGAAATTAATAAACTAAACGTGTTTATTTTGTATACTAGTGTATAATGAATTTCCATCAAGTAACGGCTACATCGATAAGAAATCTATTAGAAGCTCATACGAGTTTTTTAGCCACATGGTACTTCAAACTTTTACTAAAATCTAAAGTGTGCTCTCAAAATATTTGGTTTTTTTAATCAGTGCATTAAGGAAGAAGTGATTCCGAAATATATGAAACTAAAGACAAACAACATGAGCAGGTCCGCAATGGTAGCACAACGACAAGGATTGAAGAAATGGATTATAGAAGATCGCAAAATTCAATACACCAAAAGAGACAGTTACAGTGTTTATCTTAAGTTTATTCACAGAGAACTCTTATTTAGATTAAATAATATGGAATTTGATTGTTTTGATATTGAAACTAGATGCCAAGTTGAAAATATCGTTCATAAGAAATACGTAAGTCAAAAGGATAAATTAGATAGATTAATTTACAATAAAACTGCAAATAAAATTAACAATTGTCATAACCCACTTTCAGATCATATATTTTTTAAACGCTTTTATAATCTCACAGATACAGATTTTACAGGCTCAGAAATTAAACTATTAGAAAAGGGGTTTAATTTCAACCTTCAGGTTAAAGATAACATTAGATCTAGAGAGATGTTAGGTGTTGAATGTGAAATAGCAGTAAATAAAATAGGTAATGATAACTATAAACATATATTAGCTCAATCAATTATTTCAATACCTTGGGATTTGTCTAATGAACGATTATTAAACAATTATAGTTTACTTAAAAATATTAACAATAAAATGACAGAAGATAATATTGTATTCACTAGGGCGGATACAGGAAAAACCATTATTGCAATAAAAAGAGAAGATTATATTCAAAAAACTTCAGAATTTCTGAATCCGGATAAATTTCAAAAGATCGATAAAGATCCGACAGAAATATATCAAAAAAATTAAAAAAAATGTTATTAAAGATAGTAGCTTATTTGATGATGAAATTAAATATAAATTAACCATAAAGAATTCATTTATTAAACTGCATAAAGGCAATACCTAAGCTATATTCATTTATTAATTTTGTAATTTTAAACCAAAATTTAGTATTAAAAATAGTTTAGAATTAATTAAGAATATAAAAGATGATACAATCCCAAATAATGCCATATTAATCTCTTTAGATGCACAAAACTTATTTCCTAGTGTCCCCCTATTAAAGCTATTAACTTAGTCGATAATTTATTACTCAAAAATAAAGTTAATCATATTATTAAGAATGATATATTGGATTTGTGAACAGTGTGTGTAGATCAAAATTACTTTGAATTCAATGGCTCCGTGTATGTAAGTAAAGAAGGTTTAATAATGGGTAATCCTTTGAGTCCTATACTAGCAGAAATATTTCTAGATAATATTGAACAATTAATGTATAATCACCCATTAAGAAATAAGTTCATTTATTGGTATAGATATGTAGACGACATACTAGCGCGTTTCACGGGAACAGAGAGACAACTAAGGTTATTTTTAGATTTTATTAATAATTTACATAAAAATATTAAATTTACGTTAGAAGTAGAACAAGATAAGACAATAAATTTTTTGGATTTAACAATTATGAACAATAATTATAAACACGATTTTCAAATTTATCATAAACCATCTTACACAGATATAACAATACATAAAACATCAAATCATCCTTTTGCACATAAAATGGCAGCTTTCAACAGTTTTGTACATCGTTTAATTAGTATACCTATGTCATCAAATAATTATAATAAAGAATTGAATATTATAAAGCAGATTGCTGTTAACAATGTCTATAGTCCTAATATAGTCGACAAAATAGTAAATAAAAAACAATATAAAAAAGCAATCAATTTAATCTATCCAAATAATAATTTAAAAGATATAGCCAAATTTAATACAATAACATATACAGGCAAAATTAGTTCTAAAATCAGTAAACATCTCATGAGAGCAGATTATAAAGTTGCCTTCTGTACAAATAATACATTAGGGAAATATATTAAAAATAATAAATCCAAGTCTGATAAATCTAAAAAATCAGGGTATACGAATTAGAATGTAGTTCCTGTGATAAAGTTTACATTGGCCAAACGGGTAGATCTTTCAATAAACGTATAAAAGAACACAAATCCTCATATAATAAAGAAAAAAAAAACAGACTCCAATTACGCTAAACATTTAATAGAAGCAAAGCATACATTTAAAAACGAATATAAAATTTTGCATAGGGCTAATAAAAGCTACAAATTGAACCATTTGGAAAGTTTAGAAATTAACAAGAGGAAAACCCGAAATATTTTATTGAATGACCAGTTGGACTTAAATGGTTCCCTTTGTTAAATCTTTATACCTAAAGGTGGGTAAACACCGATATTGTTTTATTGACACCATTAAGATTTTTATATATATATTTTTTTTTATTTTTGGTACAGATTTTAGTGTCAGTTTTAAGTTAGCTTTCGACAAAGACACAGTGTGTCGAAACAGCTGTCAAGCAGAAATAAATAAGTGGAAATTAATAAACTAAACGTGTTTATTTTGTATACTAGTGTATAATGAATTTCCATCAAGTAACGGCTACATCGATAAGAAATCTAGTTAGGACAGCTAGAACTTAGCTACGATAACTTAGAACACGATGCGATTATTTTTTTAAGCCTAGTTAATGAAAACAAAATATACAGAGGTGTCTTATTCAAATTATATATTTAAAAGACTAATGTCTATATAAAATTAGTGAAATGTTAAGAAAATTATTATTAAAACAGTACGTATCTAACTTACTTAAATTTTGCACACAAATAAAGTACTACGATGAACAAACTGGTAAACTTTTGGTATGAATCCCAGATGACGAAACAAAATGGCGGCTCGATAAAATACAGGGTGTCCACCTATAAAAAAATCACATTTTAACAGGTTATAACTCAAAAACGAGTAAATATATTAAGATGCAGTTTTCACTGAATTTTTTAGAATTGCTTCAAGCTCTTGCCTATGTTGTTGCCAAGTATCAATAATTTTTTGAAAATAGATAAAACAAGAAGTTTCTCCAATGCAGATTAAGGGCTTATTTCAAATGGAACACCCTGTATCTCTAACACTCATTTAGAAGCCTGATCCTCCCCGTTTCTAAAAACGTATAATTTGTCATAATATAGATCAAATAACAGAAACATCAACAACTAATCTACATTAATTTTTCAGATTCAACAGAACAAAGCCATTAATTAAATTAATAAACTAATATATTAACTGTTGAATATGGGGTCAATTTTCTTCAATACATGTACGTAGGGGAAAAACAAAATTCGCAAAATTATTTTGCAGCATTTCTGCGGTAGTAGTAAAACTAGTTTAAACTTGTTGTCTATCCTGGAGTAATTAGAATGTAAAAATAAATAAATAATAACTATCAAAAAACAATACTAAGTAACAAATCGTATAAAACTGCAAAAACTACTTGATTGAAGTTCGAAATGACCGTTTTGTTCGACACAAATATTTAAACGTCTTTCAAAAGATACGCTAACATTTCTTAATGTATTAAAATTAATATTATTAAACACACTTCGGATTATTTCCTTCATATTTTCTTTTGTTGTCGGAGGTGTTTGATAGACTAAATTTTTAACAAAGTCCCAAAGAAGAAAGTCTTTTTTTATCAAGTCAGGGGATCTAAGCGGTTACACAATCGGTCCTCCTCTTCCTATCCAGCGTTTTTGAAACTGTTCATTAAGAAATTCATTAATATCAGCCACATGGTGAACTGGGGCACCATACTTAAACCAAATGTGATCACGGACGTTAACAGGGATTTGGTATAATAGTGTTCTAAAATTTTCCCTCAAAAACTTGAGATATTGGTGTGCTGTACCTTTCTTTAAGAAAATGCGGACCAATGACAAAATATCCAACAATTCCACCCCAGACGTTAAGAGACCACCTATTTTGACTAATTGTGCGACTATAGTGAGAATTTTCAGTCGTTTAGAAATGAAAATTATTTCTATTGATATTTCCATTTTTGTGAACTGTTGATTGGTCAGTAAATAACATAATCATCCTCATACAATTCTTGAAGTTGAATGTAGAATGCAGGGGCGTGCAGTTCATGGTGCTGTCCCAAAAATAATTACAAACCATTTTCTAAAATGTAATTTTTGAAATAGGAAACCATCAATTAAGTTTATATCAAAAATGCTAAAATATTATCTTAATTATCAAGCTCATAATAAATGCGGCCTTGACTCCGACCGAGCCACAAAATCGAATAGAACCTATGCGGGCCGCTAGCTTCTCTGCAGCCAAGTCCTGTATGCTTGATTTCCTGTGAATCGAGCCAGAGGTTATTGAGCTTTCCACCAGCTGTTTGCAATTTTTGCATTTCAGTCGCGTGTTTTAAGTGAGGGTGGAAGCTATCGTTGGCGTAGGTTCTTTATTTGAACGGCTATCCGTGTATTGTATGATACGTACGTCGCGTCGCATCGTGCATGGTGCGATATGGAGGACAATAATACGGACTTGGATATGCAAATACCGTCAACTTCGGCTGTCGGTAATAACGTTGAAAATATTGAATTTAGTAAGAAGAGTGTGTGTGAATGTGTGGTGTGTCTTAATAATAAAGAGATTTTCAACATTAAACTTCGCTGATAAGCTTCAAATAATTTCCAAAGGAAGGGCAAAACCGGCTATGAAAATTTTAACCACAAAAATAAAAAACTGTATTAGACATTTTTATCCGGAAAAACAATACGAACAATTTAAATGGCTAACAGGGTATAAAAATATAAGTAAATTATTTTGTTGACCATGTTTACTTTTTGAAAATGAAAAAGGTCTCTGGAATAAAACTGGTTTTTCCGATTTAAACAATTTCCATAAAGCTGTAAAAAGACACATTATGTCCAAAGCGCATTTGCAGGCCGTCATAAAAGAAAAAATCTTCGGCAAAACCAGTATTGAATATGCCCTTAATAAACTAGTCAATAAAAAGAGGCAAATGTTAAGATGACTTATCGATGTTGTTTGTTTTCCCGGTCAGCACGAATTGGGATTTAGAGGTCATGACGAAACAAGGGTTTCTTCAAATAGAGGAAATTTTCAAAAGTTACTTAGTTTAACGGCTAAATATGTTGATTGCTTAAAAAATCATTTAGAGGAGTCTAGCGTTTTTCGCGGAACGTCGAATTGAATCCAGAATGATTTAATTTCCGCTGTTGCAACCATTATTCTAAAAAGAATTAAGCAGGAGATTGGCGAGGCGTGCTTCATTGCTATGATTCTGAACGAAACAAATGATATCTCTAATTTTAGCCAATTATCTTAAGTAATACGCTACGTTAAAATAGACAGAAGTATTCAAGAGCGATTTTTAGGTTTTAAGAATGTGTCCGAAAATCGTACGGCAGATGCATTATATACCGTAGTTTATAACGTTACTAAAGAAATTAATGGAGAGAAAAAATTAGGTGCTTAAAGCTATGATGGAGCTGCAGTGATGGCAGAACAATTAGAGGGTCTGCAAGCTAAAGTTCGAGAAACTTTCCCAAGTGCTGTATTTGTCCATTGTTTTGCTCATAAATTAAATTTAGTTTTATCCCAGTTCATCAATCACATTAAGGAGGGTAAAGTATTTTTCGTTACTTTAAGTGGTATGGCTACTTTTTTTTCCAAGTCAACAAAACACAACACAAACTTTGGACTCCATTGTCCACAAACGATTGCCCAAAGTAGCTCCTACTAGGTGGAACTATAAATGGAAGACTTGGGTTAACAGTATCTGAAAATCGTGAATCACTGATTGAACTATTTGAGAATATAATAGAAAATAATGAAACGTGGGACTCAGAAGCAATAAATAGTTCAAGGTGGTTTTTTGGACTGTTTGAAACGAGTTTGTAATTTTAATTATTTGTTGAACATATTTTCAAAAATATTTCCATTCTCGGACAATGTTTTTAATATATTACAAACTAAAACAAATGATATCGCTTTTTGCCTAAAAAAGTGGATGATTTTAAGTCCATGTTAAGCCAAAAAAACGATGATGTTAAATGTAGAGCCACAAGCGTCTTCGAACAGACAAGGTAGGAGATGTTCAAACGTTATACAGACGCCTCTTTTATGAAATAATCGATCAAATTCAGCAACAAATAAACTATAGATTTAACGGTTTAAATAATTTTAAATTCCTCGAGCTCTGCAATTTTGATGCATTTAAAGGAAAAACTTTTCCAGAAGATGCGTTTAAATTTTTCTTCTTCATTATGGTCAGTTCTTCGACCGAGTGTTACTGCGATCTGAACTAAAAGTGATTTACGAAACTGATAACGTTAGTGCAGAAAATAACGCTAAGGAACTAATGCAATTTTTAAAAGACGAGGAACTGGAAGATGCCTACACCGAAGTGTCGAAATTATTAAAGAATACTAAAGAAGAAATATCTCAGCTGAAAGAAGACTACATTTGGAAGTTTTTACCACACTAAAATGATTTATGCTAACGCATTAAAAAAGATACAGTGCCTCCGATATTTTCGAAAAGTGGCTATAAATCTTGAATGACTCTGTATAGGGTGAATGGCCAAATAAGGACGAATCTGAAAATAGAACAACATACAAGGTGTTTCATTAAAAAAAAATTAAGTTTGGTTTGTGGCAATCTTTTCTCAGATAATCTTTATTACTGCTAGAATATTACACACCCAATAAAATAAGTACTTAGTAATATAGTATGGAAAAAAACATTATATATATAAAATAGGCAGAAGTGTATTTCCCATTTCTAATTAATTACGTATTTTAGATGTTTTGAATTCCAAACATCTTTTCCAGAAAATACGTCAGTTACAGTTAAAGTGTACGATTATGACTTGGCGTCTGCAGATGATTTAATCGGAGAAACAAAGATTGATCTAGAAAACCGATTCTATACGAAGCATCGTGCAAACTGTGGAATAGCTGAGGCCTATTACAGGTAATGTTAATAATTTTCATTATTGTAGTAAAAATTTACAATTAATCATTCATCACACTGGTCGGAGGCATGCAAATAATAAACCTTAAACAAAGTTTACAGAATTAAATATAAGTTGCCTCACTCGACGGCGGAACTTTGATATTCACGTACTAAAGCGTGCCGGCCCGGTCCAGACCGGTCGTAAAATTTCTGCTGCCAATAAAGTTTCGGTAACTATAAATTGTGATTAGACAAATTTGACCACTGTGGTGGTCTTTATAAATTATAAATATATTAGTAGTTAGCGAAGACAGCAGGTAAACCGGGCCACTAGTGTCGGAGAGTTGGGCTTTAACTTATTATGTTTCACAATATGGCAGAAAAATACTGTGAAACATTCCACACGACTTCCTGATATAATAAAAGTCATCTGTCATTTTGACATTTTTGACATACTGTCGAATTTTCACGGTTTGAAAGCCTGAAAAACTACTTAAGTAATGGATTGATTTCAAATTGTGTTATAACTAGTTGTAGAATAGAGATGAACCAATAAAATTGTGGTATTAATTTAAATCAATCTTTCAGGCTTTACATACCCTCTAGTTTTAGTTTCCCTAGCAGATGCCAAAAAAAAATATCTTTTGTCAATTACGTCGGTCCACCTGTCGCTCTGTCTATCATTTCGCGGCATATAGCTTAAAACCTACTTACTAGATTGACTTCAAATTTTAGTCAAAAATGATGGGACACATGGGAATGACCTGGTAACATTTTGTTAAAAATCCTATCTAGGGGATATTAAATATATATATATATATATATATATATATATATATATATATATATATATATATATATATATATATATATATATATATATATATATATATATATATATATATATATATATATATATATATATATATATATATATATATATATATATATATATATATATATATATATATATATATATATATATATATATATATATATATATATATATATATATATGTATATATATACAGGGTGATTTATGAGGAAATGTCAATACTTCAGGTACATATTCAGGACAAAAAATAAACATAAAAGTCTATATAAATAAGTGTCCGCAAGGCCTTAGTTCTCGAGATACAGGGTGTTAAAGTTTTTATTTAATTTTCCTATTTTTTAAATAAAATCTATGATAATGTAAATAATGAGGTGAAAATTGATATACGGGGTTTTTTTAGTATGACAAATTCGAATCTAATATTATTATTAGTATTGCTCTTACTTGTAGGGGGCGCCACCTACATGTCTTTCTACTTCTTCGAACAATCACAAATTTTTGGTACAGTCTTGTATTACATTTTTGAGCAAAACAAATTATTCCCCTGCCATTTCTACTTCAAAAAGGTATACCTGTTAAAAGTGGATACGAGCAACCGTTTTCGAGATATTTGGATTTAAAACAGTTTTGGCGCATGTGATTTTTTTATCAAATTCACATAAAGTATGCATGTATTGTAAAAAATAGAAGTGTGCCTTGCCTGACAGAACAACTGCTGGTTGGTGTTCTCATCGTTTTTCCTGTTACTTAGCAATAGTAATGTCAGTTAATAATAAGATCAAATTTTGTCACTGTCAATTTCTGTTCATAACTTTTATTATCTGACAATAATCATTTAAGAAACTTTAGATCTAAATATGTCATTATGCCTGTGATATTCTCGCATCGTGAATATGCAGATATAATATTCGTTTATGGCTTCTGCAATGGGGTCGCAATTCAAGCAGTCGCAGAGTACCAGCGTCGTTTTCCAGTTTTTTCAACAAGTTTTCACTACTGCTGGAGAATCTGGGATGTTTCCAAGTGCGAAAATTGTATCTAAAAGGGAATCGGGACCCAACGTTGAAGTAGAAGAGGCTATACTCAATGCCGTCGAAAATGATCCAAGCATAAGCACTAGGCAGATTGCAGATACTTATCAAATTACATAATCGTCTGCTTGGAGAAATCTTGACATTAATTGTTTATACCCATTTCATTTACAACATGGGTGATTTTGATTTGATAACCCAATTCGGTAATTGGATTAATGAAGATCGAAGGTTGTATAGGTTGTTCTGTTCACCGATGGCGCACAGTTCACGCGTGATGGTATAAATAATCTTCACAATGAACACCGCTGGTCCTATGAAAATCCTCACGCTACAGTTGAACATAATTTCAAACATAAATTTAGCATTAATGTGTGGTGTGGAATGTTAAATGGTCATTTAATTGGTCCATTTATAATCGACGGTAATCTTACAGGAGAAAAATATTTAAACTTTCTTGAAAATCACTTGCGAAATCTATTAAGATGTTCCCCTTAATGTAAGACAAAACAGGTATTTGCAGCATGATGGAGCCCCTGCACACTACAGTTTACTTGTAAGAGATTTTTTAAACCAAAACTTTCCAAACCAATGGATTGGTCGTGGAGGTCCGTTTAATTGGCCACCTAGATCGCCAGAACTCAATCCTTTGGATTATTGTCTTTGGGGATGGTTCAAATCACTGGTATATTCCACTAAAGTAAATACAAGAGAAGCATTATTGGATCGGATAACCAACGCAGCACAAACACTAAGAAATGCGCCCGAATGTATCCACAGAGCAACCCGAGCTATACACCATAGAGCTGTATGCTTAGAAGCAAATGGTGGAATTTTTAAAAATTATAAAACGTAACCTAGATTTTATTAAAAACAACTTAATAATAACAATTTTAATAAAAATTAAATACCTTTTGTTTAGTTTATGTCTGAGGCACTGAATACATACCTCAAAAAAATGTGTTAGTCTTTCATTTCAAAGCTTTTGTGCCAAGATGCGTTTAAATTTGGACAAAATAACAAACTTTTAAAATTTTGCGATAAAAAATTACATGCGCCGAAATTGTTTTAAATCCAAATATCTCGAAAACGGTTGCTCGTATCCACTTTTAACAGGTATACCTTTTTGACGTAGAAATGGCGAGGGAATAATTTGTTTTACTCAAAAATGTAATACAAGACTGTACCAAAAAGTTGTATATTCGATAGAAAGACATGTAGGTGGCGCCCCCTACAAGTAAGAGCAATATGTAATATTGATAAATTTGTCATACCAAAAAACCCCTGTATATCAATTGTCACTTCATTATTTACATTATCATAGATTTTATTTAAAAAATAGGAAAATTATATAAAAACTTTAACACACCCTGTATCTCAAGAACTAAGGCCTTGCGGACACTATTTAAAAACTTTTATGTTAATTTTTTGGTCTTGAATATGTACCTAAAGTATTGACATTTCCTCACGAATCACCCTGTATATATATATATATATATATATATATATATATATATATATATATATATATATATATATATATATATAAAAATATATATATCTGGGTAATATATTTTTCTGTATATATAACAATATATATAAATATATATATATATAAAATATATATATTATATATGAATATATTACAAATTTTTAACATTTTGCAGGATATAAGATTTTTTCTATATATATATATATATATATATATATATATATATATATATATGTGTGTGTGTGTGTGTGTTATAACAGATGCAAAATTAATGGCTACCCTTCTTATGGTAAGTTTTCTAAGCAAATCGATAATTGAAACACTGGATCTTAACCTCAAATAATACACCATATGCTGCAATTTTGTTACGCCATCTTGAATGAAAATAGCTACAACAACAAAATTTAAAACTCATCAACCCTGATGCCACAATATATATATATATGAATATATTTATATATATATATATATATATATATATTCATATATATATATATATATATATATATATATATATAAAATATATATATAAATATATATATATATATATATATATAATACTTGATGTTTGTGAAAATTTAAAATAAATTAGGTAAGCAGTTTTTCCATAATAATTTTTTTAACAAACCATCACTATTGGCCGCCATTTTTGTTTTGAATGTAACATTTTAAATAATTGATTTTTACCAGGTCAAAAAACCATATGGCCCTTTAATATTTTGGTTTTAAAATTTAAAAAGACTCAAATCAATTTTTAACACACCCTGTAGTCTTTAAACTATTCCGCGCACTGACAGACAGACAAAGAATACCGACCTCTACGGAACGGGAAATGCTGATAAAACATATTTATTATTTGATAATTGCAAATATAAACAACTTTTTCATGCTATTTCAAGACACGACGGTTTTAGTTTTTCATCATTGAATATGTAAAGAACTTTTGTGTATTCAAAAAATGTTACCTCATGAGGGTGATTTTTTCAAAAAAAACCATTACATATATTTTAAGTAATGGCCGCAATAATAACTTTTATAAATTATAAAGGGTTCCAAAAATTCGTTGTCATCACAAAATAATATATTTATTTCAGTTTGTATTTTTATATAAGTCTATTTCTTTTCATCCTTATCCAATCATTTTCAATTATAACACACAATTTGAAATCAAACCATTAAAATTTAATCAAAAATGTGCAACTACCTTAATAAGACTACCTTGTTATGTCGGACTTGCCTTGTCTTTAACTGACTGACAGATTTCATGTGTAAATTAAACGACAAACCACGGAATTATACACTAGTCGTATGCGGAATTGATAAGAACAGTTTGAAAAGCGGTTCCTTATGTTTCGAAAACTTGTTAGGCTTACATTAGGCAATTACATTTTAATTTTCAGGTAATCCATTTTGTTCGGCCATCTTGAATGCCATTTTTTAGTACTAGAATTTAATGGATTAATTAATTAGCGTTGATGCCCTTTTTTTATCAAAATTAATTATGACACACACTTTGCAATCAACGACGTATTAAACAGTTTTACCAAATCCAGTTGAGTGTAAATTTTTAATATATTATATATAATATGCCGCTATTTTATTATATATATATATATATATATATATATAATATATATATAAATAATATTCGTACATAAATTTAATAAATACCCTCTATATATTTCAACATAATACTTCTATCTAAATATTTTTTAAAATCGTTTTTTCATAAATATAATTAAAATATTGAGCTGTTATATAAATTTTTATTTTTTTATATATATATATAATTTTTTTATATATATATATTCATATATATATAGGCTCCCATATACAGAGAATTCAGTAAAAGCATCGCCCAAATTGGATTTTTACAAACTTTAAAATGTTACCAGGTCATTTTGCATCTATTTATACAAATATTTAATAAGCTTTCACGAGCTTTTTTAAGAAAAATTTAATAGACCGTGTCAAAATTGAATCACTTTTAGAAGGGTTTCGCCGCGTACACGACATCCAGAGAGACCTTTTCTTCACGAGATGGACTGAATGAACTAAAAACCTAGGCCGGCTATTTATATTCTGTACAACGTCTACCCATCATCAGGGCAATAGGATCGCTGAGAAAACTGGTGTTTTTAATAATTTACAGGGAAAATAAAAATTCATATATGAAATTAATGGGAAATTTTTGCGAAGAAATGTTTTCTAAAAAAATTATATGAATTAATCGAGTGATTTTACTTCCGCAATTACAGATGAGCCTCGAATCCCTTTTACGGGGGAAGTAAAAATTTTAAACTCACTTCTAATGTGATTGAACCTTGACAATAAATTACTTTTTTGGAAAAAATGAAACATGAGCAACGGCTGTCACCCGTGGTAGCCACAATTAATTAACATCTCTACGTATCTCAATACTTTTGAATGTATGTTCAGTCCCCGTCGTATATTCTGAACAAGGAAATTTGCGGTAATTATCTTTCGAGTTCCTACACTCTCTAAACCTTTTTTAAAGGAGGGGTCCCTCTCACGAGTCGACTAACATTAAAAGTTTTTTTGGGCCGGTTTTTTTTCCTTTAGTGTATATTTGGTTATTCGAAATTTTAAAACCACCAAAAGTTTTTTTTCGTGAATGAGAATGCTCGGCTAAAATGTTCAGGTTAAAATATTCACAAAACAATGTAATAGAGTCTGATGTTATTTCTTAAACATGCCTCAACATTTTCACGATTGGTATTTCATGCTTGGTCAAATTGATGTCGCATTGCTCTAGAGTAAGAGTTCGTGTAGTTTGATATTTGATTTTTATAGTGGTTCATTTCACATTGTTTCTAATGTCAAAATCAACAAACTCTATGGAATGAGGTTTTGTCTGAAAGATTTCGGACAAAATCAAATGACTGGTCTTCAGACGATTAATACCCAGCGATGTATCGCTCTTTGATTCATCCAATTCTTAAAAAACGAGTTAAAACAATTTATGGTACACCAAATAGACCTACAAGAAAGCACATCTAATAGACCTACCTGCAACGTTGCCAAGTATTCAAAAAGATAAGGTAAGGCAAAAAATTAGTATTCATGTCCATATATATATACATATATATATATATATATATATATATATATATATATTAATTTCAGGATATATATATATATATATATATATATATATAATATATATATATATATATATATATATATATATATATTCGAGGGAGCTGGCATTAAAGCGGAGTGTTATGATCTTTATGAGAAGTGTATATGATTTCTTCAAAATTTTTGACAGTCGAAATTATAGCTTACATAGTGGAGCAAACAAACTTGTTGCCACTCAAAAACTAGGCAAAGGCATGTAATCAAAAGAAATCAAAATCAAAAAGTTGGATTCCTACTTCGGCTCAGGAACTGGAAAAGTTTTTTGGTGTGATAATTTGGATGGGTTTGCTGACAGCACCTCAGTTGCGTGATTATTGGAGTGACAATTTCTTATTTTCAACGAACATAAAAAAAGTTATGCCGAGAAATCGCTTTGAACAATTGCTTTCCATGTTGCACTTCAATGATAATAATAGTGTCAACAATCAAGATCCCAATTTTGACAGGCTAAAGAAAATAACAAGTAGGTCTTAGAAAAACTCATTGAAAGATTTCAGTCATGTTTGATTCCACAAAACAATGTGTGTATTGACGATCCATGGTGCCATTTCGTGGCAGACTAAAATTTAAGCAATACATAAAAAATAAAAGAAATAAATTTGGTATTAAGTTGTACAAGCTTTGTGTTTAAAATGGATATACATATAACTTCAAAGTTTACTGCGGTAACGATACCGAAGGAGGTGGAACAGCGTCGTTCAATGTAGTAATGTTGTTATTAAATGGCTTGTTAGATAAAGAACATTGTATACCGATAACTATTATACCAGCGTTACATTGGCTCACGAACTGCTAAAACGTAAAACTTACCTTGTTGGAACAGTTACTCAATAGAAAAATGAATTGTTCAGAAGTCGTAAAAAAAAATTAAAAAAACATGAAGTATTTTGCAAAAGAAAGAACACTGGTATCGTTATGTTGAAATGGTTTGATAAAAGGGATGTGCTAATGCTCAGCACTAAACATACGTCTGAAATAAAAAATATTCCCAAAAGAGATCCCATCCCAAAAACCCCTTGTAATAATCGATTATAATGAATCAAAAGCATTTATAGACCTATCGGCACCAAATGAAGGCATACCACCACTGTTTGAGAAGAGGTACTAAAACAGGAAGCTGGCAAAATATATGTATATATTTGCATGGTCAACGCGTTTGTTCTTTACAAAGAAATTATATAAAAAATTTCAATTACTGAATTCAAAAAACAAATAGTAATTATTACATCTAAATAGCCCTGGGAATTATAACAGGTTCATTTGCAAGCCAAAAAGATTGTTTTTCTACCATGGAATTGGGTAGAACGACAAAATAAAACACACTCTATGTTTGTAAAACGTGTCATTTCTTGCTTTTTTGAAGTGCATTTGGCTACCAAAAATGTTTAAAATATATTTATCTTTATTAGTTTTTATTTGTACTGTAATTTTAATCGTTTATAAAAAAAACTACTAAGACATTATTGTGTGTTTTACATGCAAAAAAATTTATAGGTTCTAAAATTTTCCCAACCCGCTAACATATATGTACTCTTTGGACCGCATATTTTCAATTCCCATTACATTTACACGGCAGCGTGCAATCGCCTTGATGCCTCGGCGTCCGAAATCAAATCTTTATGTGGCATCATTGTGGTGTCTCGCGGTCCTAAGGGTTTCAATATAGGCATCATGAAATGCCACCCGGGGCTGAACGTGTTAAACTACCTGAAATTATTAAAATACATTTAACAGAGGTAATTATTGAGTTCTACCTGATCGTTTAACAAACAATATATATATTCATATATATATATATATATATATATATATATATATATATATATTTTTATATATATATAAAAATAGTTTGCATATATATATATATATATATATATATATATATATATATATATATATATATATATATATATACACCTGATTATTCACGTTTATCAGTTTTCGTTTTATTATTTTTTTTAAATTTTAAAATTTTACACAAAGAAAATAGCGGTTATAAATTGAATATACTGGAGCCTCTAGAAATATATAAGCTCAAAAGTTCAAATTGTTTGTTAAACGATCAGGTATAAAATTGGCAATAATTCACCTCTGTAAAAATATTTCAATAATTTTATTATTGAAATATATTTAACAGATTTATATATTTATTTAATTTTATAATTCCGGAGGTAACGCCCGATGTACCTACTCTGTAGCGAAACCTGTTCCGTGTTTTTTAAAAAATATAGTGGAAGTGATGGAAGATACCTAAACGCAAATTTACATCATCATCCAACACAAAAGAACAAGTTATTAATTCTTTGGTTTACAGAGCCCTCGCGATTTGTGACCAAAATTCTTTTCAAATGGAAACAGAGAAATTGAATTATGGATATTATGTCTTTCTAAACAGAAGGAGTATATGCCATTCCTTTTTCCTGTGGCGATGTCTGTATTGAAGAAACTAGATAATTCATATCGACTAGACTTAAGGAACACGAATGATGTATTAGAAAAAAACAAATTGTAAAAGCTGCTCTATCTGAATACCGATATTCCACTGAATATGTCATAGAACCATATGAATAAAGTTGTAGCAAGTGCTTTTGCTTAAGTTTTTTGAGAATTTTTTGATGATTTTTTGCAGTTTGATCCAATGACTCCACCAAGAGTGCGGCTGTCCCAAGATTCGGATAAAGCAAATGGTCGCTATATATTAGCCAGATTAAGGGATCCCTCCTTACTAAAGACCTTAAGGCTATTTCTTGCTTATCTACACGACCAGCCATCTAGTGTGTGTTTTGATTTACAAGTACTAGCATTAAATTATTGCTAGCTTCAGAAGGCCTTCCCAGTGACAAGGACTCCCTGCGCAAGCTGTATTATCGCTTCCACGATGCCTATGGGATTGGTTCATCTGAAGTTTACTCAGACCTTGCAGCGTATGGATCTTTCTACTCCTCGGAAAGAATTTTACGGCTCCAAAAAATTCGTGAAAGTACTGGTAAATATTATTCTAGTGGTTCACCATCAAAAAGTAAAAATTTTTAGTCAATATGACGCGAAAAGAGGATCTAGCACCCTCTAAAAAATTGACCAATAGCAATTTTAATCTTTTTTTCTTAATATTCAGTCCTTAAGACATAAAACAGACGAATTATATCTTTTGTTAGAAGAGCTGAATTTTCCAGAAGTCATTGCCATCACTGAGCACTGGCTAAATATCAATCAACCTGTTTTTATTAAAAACTATGCCACAATTGCCAGATTTAATAGAACTAATTTAACTCATGGAGGCACCATGATAATGTCTTCAAACAACGATTTTTCCGAAATATCAAAGTATAATCATTTATTATCTGAAAAAGTATTTGAATTTTCTATCGTTTATCACAATACTTATGACCTTTATATTATTTGTATTTATAGAACACCTGATGCTGATGTGCAATTATTCTGCCATAACCTTCTAAGTTTGCTCGAGTCCCTTCCTGTAAAAAGCAAATTAATCTTATGTGGCGATTTCAATATTGACTTTTCCAGTGTGTGTGCTGCTCAGGAATGTCTTCAGTCCATCTTTGAGTCATTAGGAATTGCCATGCACGTCAACTCACCAACCAGAATTACTAAGACAAGTGCCAGTACTATAGATTACGTTGTGTCTTCTTTCGATCCTAGCTCCGTCGAATGTAATGTCTTAAGTCCAGGTTTCTCCGATCATGAAGCAATTTTCACAAAATTTTCAATCACATCCAAAGCCAAAAATTTCTCTAGACAAGTGGGCCGTATTTTTTCGGTTAGAAATTTCATTAATTTCAAACACCTATGTCAAATAACTGACTGGGACTCTCGCACTTATGATGTCGACACTGAATTTTCTCGTTTTATAAAAACTCTAACTAATATAGCTTCTGAATCTTTTCCTCTTAGGCCTATCAAAAATAAAAGAAGTAAACCCTGGTCCACTAAAGGTTTACGTATCTCTTCTAAGAACATGCGGTCACTATCTCATTTAAAGAAATTTTCGGACAGTGTCTTTTTTCATAATTATGTAAAATCATACAGAAAAATTTATCATAAAACTATTAAAGCCGCCAAAGATATTTATTACAATAATAGACTTTCTAACGCCAAAAATGTAGCTAAAGAAACCTGGTCTATCGTAAATGATTTAAGAAACAAAACTCCTTTATCCAGCACTATCCTTACCTCTCCTGAGGACCTAAACAATTATTTTGTAAATGTAGCCAAAGATTTGACTAAATCCGTATCTCAATCTAATGACCCAATTTCATATCTCTCTAATCATAGGGTAAACCTGCACAGTTTCTTCTTTTCACCAGTAGTTTTATCAGAACTTCGTAGCACAATTAATGATATCAAAAATAAATCTTCTTCGGGAACTGATGGGCTTACTTTAAAAATGTATTCAAGTCTGCCGGAATGCACACTAGAGCATCTGACTACTTTGATAAATATGTCTTTCCAAAATGGTACTTTTCCAAGCTGCCTTAAAACTGCAATAATCATATCTCTTCACAAAGGAGGTGTTTCAGAAGAAGCTTCGAACTATCGCCCAATTACACTTCTCCCTACGCTATCTAAGATCATCGAAAGACTGGTTAAAAAAAGGCTTTTATCATTTCTGTCTAGATATGAAATACTTACAAAACATCAATTTGGATTTCTAAGTAACAAATGCACAAGCGATGCCATGTTTTCCCTTCTTAATAGAGTTTACTCCAGCCTAAACAACCATCACGCTACGGCAACAATTTTCTGTGATTTTTCCAAAGCTTTCGATTGTGTGAATCATAATATATTAACTAACAAACTGCAGTACTATGGATTTAGAGGGGCTCCTCTCAATTGGTTTAAGTCATATCTTAGCAACAGAAATCAAGTTGTGAAAGTTGACAACAGGATGTCTTCTTGTAGGCCAATGGAATATGGAGTGCCTCAAGGCTCGGTACTAGGCCCTATCTTGTTTCTTCTGTTCATAAACGACATGGCTAATTTAAACATTAGTGGAAAAATATGTCTCTTTGCGGACGATACCAGCTTTACGTGGAGCCACCCAGATGTCACGGACCTACATAGGATTGTATCTAATGACCTAACCACCATTAAATCCTGGTGCGATTCTAATCTCCTATGTTTGAACATCTCTAAAACCAAAGTCTTGTCTTATAAAAACACGCTGCAACCCTTTGACCTTAATGGCACCACTATTGATGTCGTAAACTCTGTAAAATTTCTAGGGCTTCTTGTAGATGATTCTTTAAAATGGGATCCACATATCGACGCTTTATCGAGGAAGTTAGGTTCTGCTTGCTTTGCGTTAAGATCTGTTTCCGAGGAGCTTAGCTTTTCTACCTCTAGAACTGTTTATTTTGCTCTTGTTGAGTCGCACCTCAGATATGCTATTCCATTCTGGGGTACATGTTGTGCGACTCAATTTGATCGAATTTTATACTACAAAAAAGAGCTATTCGTTACCTACTGAGACTTAACAGTAGAACTCACTGCCGAGATTTCTTTAAAAGATATAAAATACTAACCCTTCCTTGCTTATTCATTTTGGAATCGGTTTGCTTAATTCGTAAGCACGCACCTGCTCTATTAGAGTATGGCACAAAAATTTTCACTTACCGGATATTTATTTAATGATCAATAAAGTATACTGAATTTCGAATTCATCAAGGCGTTGGAGACCCTAAGAGTTGGAACAAGCTGGGGAGAATAATAGTAGAGGCCGACAGCAACAGTGGAGAAGGGCTGGGTTAAGATCTAAATATTTTGCGCCACGTAATTAATTATTACTCTACTTTATCA
Source organism: Kuschelorhynchus macadamiae (assembly GCA_030620095.1). Classification (NCBI taxonomy): domain Eukaryota; kingdom Metazoa; phylum Arthropoda; class Insecta; order Coleoptera; family Curculionidae; genus Kuschelorhynchus; species Kuschelorhynchus macadamiae. The sequence continues at coordinate 52,357 of JAUTXW010002818.1, read as the reverse complement.
AATAAGTTAATGAAGTACTAGGCCGATAATAATTACGAATTATCGCCCAGTGTTGCACAACTCTAGCGATTCCAAGCAACGAAAAACCAAAATATTATCTTATACCAATGAGCTTACCTTCACAGAATACCAAATAATTAATTAAGATATGAGGGTCTCACTTGTAGGTAGGTAGCAGCAGTAAAACGCAAAATTTTGTTTGAAATCATATACTAATATCAAATAAGTTGTTCTTTTTGTTTTTTTTTTCAAAAGTTATTTCAAGTACAATAATAGTATATGTAGGTATGGTCCAAACGCGGGCCAACAGCGATACAGCTATAATATGTACTAAGCTTCTAATCTTAATTATTAAAATTACCTGCAGCTTAAGAGAAATCGATATTGTACACAAGAAAATGAATAATAAAAAAAATATAAATATGACAATGGTCAACAGTATGCAGGAATATATAAAAATATAGTACCACGGTCGATATTATGACGCCATAAATCGTGAGTGCAAAATCAAATACAAGTCAGTGAAATACATCAAAAATTATAAATAGAATCAAAACAAGTTATTAAAGGCCACTCGATAAGCCAGTCAGCTCAATAATAAGGTAAAAAGTTTAGTTTAAAATTAGTAAATAGATTTTGATTTTTAGTGAGAAAAATTAATTTAAATTTGAATTCGTAAATATGAAGAACAAATTAATAAATTGGCTAATTGACTGTATCGAGGAATTTAGCTTGCAAAAGATATAATAGTTGAAATTTTAATTATTTGCTACGGTTACTTATCTGGACGTCCTCCAATAGCTGTGGCCGTTAGCTGTTCAGACCTTCAGGCGAAGAAATGTCACCTGGACTCAGGCGTATACAGGTGGGAGCAGCACCAGCTCCGATGCTGAAAGTGAGTCTCTTGCCTGGTCAGGCAAGTTGGCAATCCCAATAACTGATCCAAAGAAAAATCCAAATTACAGGACTTGATCGTCGTCGTGACGGAAATCCCTTGGAATAATATCCAAACCAAAAAAAATTACCCTAAAGAGAAAACATCCCTTAGCAAACATTAAACCATATCCAAATATAGCCCAAAATGTAAACAAAAATTAAATAAAATATGCAAATAAAATAATATTACCTCCTTCTGAGGGTTTTCTAACCAAAATGGAGTCTGGGTCTAGCAGTTGCCTAATGCTAAAAACGGAATCAACGAGTGGTTGTCGATGGTCTGGACAAGTGCAGTGGGCTTCTTACGAAGTCTTGACTCTAAATTTAAAGAAATAAAATGTCAACCCAGACCGAAGATGTTCAACAAAATGGCGTATGGTCATGGAAATGGCCACTAAGAACCATACACGGGCATTATCATATTATTAAATAATCAAATATACAAAAACTCACCGGAATCTGCTATTCCAGGTGCCAATATGGCAAGTCAGCAGGAGGATATCCTCTAAAGATGATGGAACGAGGATTTTAGAGTGTGGCGGCCATTTTCACAATTCTCCCTCGTGGGTGCGAACTTCCTCTGTCCAAAAAAAAACCCCAAAGTGCCCGAATAACAACTTTAGAACTTTCAAATCCAAACAGGAACTATTTCGCAAAAGATGCTCATCAATAAATCTCGTAAATACGATCAAGCCAGGCTCTACTTGAAAATTATGATGAAGGCATCAGAAAATGGACCGCGCACCACACTGCTGACTTGAGACTCACCAAGCAGGAACAAATTTTTGGAGCAACAGGTCCAAAATGTCTCGCCATGTTGCCACGATTCCACTCATAAAATCCTAGTTAAGACTTCAATTCTTTATCAATAAGCAACCAGTCATACTTAACACCAAAGGCACAGCAAATATCCGTCAATTAAATATCCAAAGGTCAAATCCGAGAAATAGAAACAATATATAAAATTCATTGTTTCAGAGCCACAGTCAGGTAAAATGTCACATCCGATATAAAAATTCTGCAGTCACGGGATCGGAAACTTATTCATGATCCGGCAACTACGGTCACAGATTGCTGTTGTAACCACAGGAACCGGTCGATAAAACTAGAAATGACTAGAAATACGTCGGCATCACGGAGGGCAATATTACCGGAAAACTTATCATAAAAAATCACTCACAAAACTATACTTGGGCATTCCAAAAGAACCCCAAATTACACCATTGTAAGCCCTCGAAAATAATAACAAAATCTAGACCTGCCATAATGCATCCGACTCATCTGAATAATTCTTTCCCAAAATTGACAATGTAGCGCCCTCTTTTGTAGGAACCTACGATACGACCAAATGCGCCTGATAGAATACTGCGATGTGTGCAGGAGACCGAGGAAACTGCCCCGACCGTCCACTTCCACCGCGGTACCTTTCCAAAATTAACGACAGAAAAATCGATAATCGAACCGTAAGCCAGGCTATTGATAAACGAGACCTGGAGATGTCGTGACACATCGATCAGTTGCGCGGACCTATACAGTGTAATTCTAATATACTTGTTTTATTTCAGTTCGCACTAACTGAATCCAAAATTCTGTTCTCTAAAAATCGAAACGGCAGAATCGCACAAGAATAATCATTAACATATTAAATCCATAGTGCATTAAAAGAAGTTTTCGTAGTTTTAAAAGACAAACGTGATAGAAAAGCAAAATTGTAAATTCAAAAATGATTAATATTTAGTAGTATTATTATCTAAAAATTTGTTTATTATATAATTATTTAAATAGTTTAATATTATTATTAGCATGCTATAAGTCCGAAATTATCACGTTACAATTCCCCCCCCTTGCCACAAAACGATTGGCCCGCTAGGGACAATCGTAGTCAGGAGAGCGTTTCAGGTCTTTAGCGTGCCAAGTGCCTGTCAGAACCTTCCCGTCTCTGTCCTGTAACTCGTATGTCCAAGGCGATATCTGACGGCGAATGATATACGGTCCGACAAATTTCGGTGCTAACTTATGTGTAACGTACTTGGCAGCATCAGACAAAACAAAATTCTTCTTCCACACTCTCTGACCTGGAGAAAAGACTTCACTACGCTTTCTAAGATTATACTTCGCAATATTCTTTTGACCAGCCGCTTCCAATCTGCTCCTAACTTCCGCAAACAACTTCCGAAATCCCTCATTTCTACTCTCTCCTGCGCTTTGGTTTCCATCTTCTGTTTCTACAAGATCTTTATTACTATAGTCCTTGCCTGAAAGGCACATGTTTCTTCCAAAATTTAAGAAAAACGGTGACACTTTAGTGGTCTCTTGGACCGCAGTGCGAATAGCACAGGCCAACTTCTGCAATTGTTCGTCCCACTTACGGTGATTGTCACTCACATACATTGACAACATGGTCTTTAAAGTTCTATTTTGACGTTCGGTGGGATTAGCCCTAGGGTGGTAATTTGCATTGAACTGAATTCTGCAATGATAGCTATCTGCAAATTTCTTAAACTCACTACTACGGAATTGTGGACCATTATCGCATAAAATCACCCGACTTACGCCGAATAAAAGGAACACTTGTTTTTCTATACGGTTGATAATCACTTTAGAAGAAGTAGAGCGTAGTGGAAATATTAAAGAGAATTTACTCAAATAATCGGTAACTACCAAGATAGCTGTATTTCCTTTATACGAACGTGGCAAAGGTCCAACCAAATCCATTGAAATCATTTCCCATGGACGAGTGGGCTTACTATGAGATACCATTTGGTCGTTTGCACCCTTTGGATCACACTTATGGGCTGCGCAAATCTGACAATTCCTCACATATCTGGCAACATCCTGCCGCATCTTCGGCCAATAAAACTTTTCTGCCAATCTATTAAAGGTCTTAAATACCCCCATGTGACCCGCAGTTGGTAAATCATGAGCTGAACTTATGGCTTCCAACCGTTCCTCTTTAGGCAATACCAACTTCCAATGGTCTTCCGATGACAAGAGCCCAAAATAGTCGTTCTTGATGTATTTGAACAACTTACTTCTAGAGCATCGCCAATTCAAGAATTTCAGTGGGGTAGCAATCACTCTTTCTACCATTTTGTTGTACCAATTATCTTTTACTGGTGCAGGTCTAGCCTGTTCACCATCATCGATAAGATTTAAAACTGGCACCGCCCTTGACAACATATCAGGAACCACCAAATCCTTCCCAGGCCGATGAATAACCTTGAAGTCAAACTGCTGTAATTTCACAGACCATCTGGCCAATCTACCACTAGGATCTTTCAAATTATGCAACCATTTTAAACTATAATGATCCGTGATGACACTGAAAGGGATTCCTTCGATATAAGGTCGGAGTTTTTCAACCGCCCATACTAAAGCCAAACATTCCCGTTCAGTGGTAGTATAGTTTTTCTCTTGTCGAGATAGTGAACGACTGAGGTACGAGATAACCCTCTCACCCTTTGGATCTGGTTGCGTTAGAACTGCTCCAATACCAAAGCCAGAAGCATCTGTTTGGATAATAAATTCCCTGCTGTAATCTGGACAGCTTAAAATCGGTGCACTGATTAACTTGTTCTTGATCGTCCTAAAAGCATTCTCACACTTTTCCGTCCATTCAAACTTATGGTTCTTCTTAGTAAGCTGAGTAAGTGGACTTATGATAGTGGAAAAGTCTTGTACAAATCTGCGATACCAAGAGAAGCTTCCTACTATTCTACGCACTTCCGAAACATTAGTTGGTCTAGGCAATTCTAACATGGACTTAACCTTATCAGGATCTACACGTAGTCCGCGTCTATCAACCACATAACCAAGATATTTCATCTCGGGTCTGCAAAAGTTACATTTCTCCCAACTCACAGTGATATTGGCCTCTCTAAGACGTCGAAATACTTCATCAAGGATCCGTAGATGTTCGTCAAAATCTTGCGTTAGGACCACTACGTCGTCTAAATAAACGAAAACATTTGGTTCCAGGTCAGGACCCAAAATAGTATCAATCAACCTCTGCCAAGTTGCAGGGGCATTGTGAAGTCCAAAAGGCATTCTGCGGAACTGAAACAGACCTCTCCTGCAAATAAATGCCGTCAGTGGTCGAGAATTCTCCTCAATAGGTACTTGCCAATATGCACTTTTGATGTCTAAAGTGGATAAATATTTAGCGTCTTTTAGCTTGTCCAGCGTTTCTGAAACTAGAGGAAGTGGGTAACTATCCCGAGCAGTCACACCATTAAGTCTGCGATAATCTACACAGAACCTGTACACCCCTGTATTTTTCTTCTGAACCATAACAACAGGTGATGCCCAAGCACTTGAACTTGGTTCTATAATACCTTGATTTAACATGGAGTCAATTTCTTCATCCATAATTTTCTGAATGACTGGAGACACGCGATATGGACGCTGACGAATTGGTGGAGAGTCCGTTCTTATTTTATGTTCTACCATAGTTGCACAGCCTAACTGCGATCCCATCAGCTGTTTACTTCTCTCTACTAGTGCAGCAAGCTTTAAGTCTTCAAGTGATGTTAACACAGTAAGTTGATCATGGATACTGTCGAGTTTCACTGGAGTATCAGAAAAGTACCAATCATTGTGTCTCAGATCTGGGACTATTCCCATGGCAATCCAAAAATCCATACCCAGAATGAGCACATGTGGCAACTCCGGCACAACTAAAACTTCCAAAATTCTGACCCTATTACGAACTCTTATCGGCAGTTCTACTGATCCAATAGTCATTGCTTGCTGACCGTTAGCAACCGTACAGCCAATCCTTCTTAATGCATTTAAATGCATGCCCATACCTTCGACAATGTCCCAACCAGGACCTCCTAAAAAGGTGCGCGAAGCTCCCGAGTCCAAAAGTCCAAGAAGCCTATGTCCGAGGATGTCAACTTCCAAATAAGGGCGTTCTTCGTTCTGCGCATGCTCCAAGATAAAATTCAAAACTGGAGTGATCGTCGGATTTATTGTCTTCCCCTTAGGCCGACTACCTAAGAGTGACGCTTCCCGTTTCCCTGGTTGCATGATGGACAGTTTCTCTTTGTAAATCCCTCTCTTCGACCTCCATAGCATCTTAATCTTCTAGCTTCAGTACAACCAGCCGCACGATGACCTGGCTTATTGCAGTTGTAACAAATAATTTCTCTAGCCCTTGGCTTGGCAACATCACGGGTACAAACTTCAACAGCATCAACCCTATGATCAGAAGATCTGCTAACTTCATCCACTTCAATATAAGCCAAATCAGGTTCCAACGACTGTGCTTTGCGAGGGGGTGGTGCATACTCTGACTGCATCCGTGTCTCTATGCGTCTGCACAAGGCTTTAAGCTCTGAGATACTAGATATCTCCATAGCACCCAGTTGGTTCCTATATGTTGGAGAAATATTCCTAAGAAGGATTGTCAGTTTTGCATCCTCAGATATTGGACATTCAAGTCTTTGAAAATATTTTGACATGACTGCCATGTATGTCCCAATGGTCTCATCCGGTCCTTGAGTCCTTCTTTTAATTTCCTCCAATAACTTTTCACTATAAAATGCTGGCTGATACTCCTCTTTGAATTTCTGAACCAACTCCTCCCAAGTGTGCACTTCTGAACGACAGTCTTGATAGAATTCATATGCTCTTCCCTCGAAAAGATCTGAACCTGAATTTAGAAGTATCGGTAGGCTTACATTCCTCGCTGTTCTCAACTGGTCAACACGCTCGAAGAAAGCAGTTACTGACATCCCTCTCTTGTCTCCCGTAAATTTTAGATTCCACTTGTGTGGTAGTATGGGTTTTATACCCTTTCCAAAGGTATTTGGATTAGTGGGTGATGTGTTATTTACTGGTGTAGAACAAGAAGCTGGAGCTTGCGCTAAGGATGTGTTCACCGTTCCCTCAAGGACACACAAATTGGGTGGTGGTTGAGATTTGAGAGTCGCCGCCGAATCGGAAGTCTTTTTATTCAGTCCATCGATGAGTGTAAGCGTCTGTGCCATTAATTCACCTCTTAATTTTATACGATCATCAGTGTCACATGCCATGTTGTCAATGCGACCTAATACATGATTAAGTTTGGATTGCAGCTTCATAAAGGTACCACTTTTAGATGATTCCGAGAAGTTTTCAATCAGCAGTACAAGCTCATCAAGTTTCTTAGTCACTGTTGTGACATCTTCCTGAAAACTAAATGGATAGGCAGGGTAGTGTAAACTATCACCAGCCTTTTCCATTTGCTTAGCCAACGCAAGGCGACTTCGCATCTCTTCCACATTGCCTACAGCAATCCCCCTCCATGTTAACTCATAAGCCAGTTCGTCTTTGTCCAAACGGTTGATCTCAACTTTCCGCGACATCTTCAAAATATTCACTTAAAACTAGTTAAATCCCGTTCTTGTATAGCTCTCTAACCTACGTTTATATCCCTCGCTTATACAAGTAATAACCCTACCTATATCTATAATATTCCTAATAAAACCCAAAAAAAAAAATTAAACACTATTGTAAAACAACTTATGTTCTCTTAAACCACTAACATGTATTAGTGCTTCACTTCAGCACAATACTTCACTACCAATGTGCTAAGTCATTAATCACTAGTACAATACTTAGATGCAAATTCGCAAAGTCACGAATCACTAGCACAACACTTCACTTCAAATGCAATAAGTCATTAATCACTAAATATCCCCAACCAAAATAAATGTAAATAAAATAATTTAAAAAAAATTAAGTCAGTTATTTGCAGTAAGTACGCCTTACTTCAACCTCAAAAGTCAACTTCAATGCTATATTCTGCTACTACCAACCACAAATCCAACTATCACCAAAAGTGAGACCTCTCAGTTCCGCAAAAAAAATATTCCCATTCAATCCCCCAAAAATAGTTTGGTGAAACTCTGTCACTATTTGACAATTGTACTTTTATTCTAAAAAAAATTCTAATGAAAGCAAAAAACTATCTGAAAAAAAATTATAAGTCTTTAACACTAACCAGTTCCCAAAAAAACAAAGTCAATTTGGGACACCCTGTATAATTACCAAGACAAAAAAAATTCAGAGTACTTTTGCTACAGAAAAGAACTACAGTCATCGACTCAATAGTACTCAATACTAGTTAATAAAGCAATCTCAGACTCTAGATATAGAATAGAATCAGATGGGATGTAACGAAACACCATCTACTTCCAAACACTAAGCTTAAAATTGTTTTAATTAAAAAACAATCAAAGACAAAAGGCATGAAAGAGAATTAATCCCAAAAAAACAATACCGGAAGTTGTAACTCTAATAACCAATCAAGTGAAATATTTTCAAAGACCTGTATCGGAGACAAAAAATTAAAAAAAAAAAATCAATACTTAAATATGTCTAATAGTTATTATGTTCTGTAATTGTATGTTGAATTTATTATAGTTAATAAGATTAGTTCTTTATATAAATATTCTAAAAATACTGCAAGTACAATTGTCAAAAGAAAGCAAAATCAAAAAAAAAAAAAAAAAAAAAAAAACTGCAGCTTTAGAAAACTTATAAGACAGTTAGCTCAAAACACCCTTAAGTAGACACACTAGAAGAGTCAAATCTGTAAATCACCTTTTCACAAAATTTACTCTTGATTAACTTCAATCAATTTAAAAAATTAACCAGGGATAATCAGATATTTCAAGTATATAGCAAGATTTAGAAGTATTTATTTACTTAAGTGTAAAATTGTAATTTCTCTCAATTAAAAGTAATTAATAAAATATTATTGTTCTATTTGTTTAAAACTAATTTATTTATTTATAAGTTTTTATTATTAATTAACAAAGGTGGTCAACACAGATTCTGAGTTACCTTGCCTTATGAAAAAAAATATAGTGAAATATTTTTGCTATTATGCAATACAATGCAAAATGCGAACTGGGTGCTTTATTTATTTTGATAATAAAATCTAAATGCTAAACTGTCACTACCAGTTAAGCAGCAAAACTATGAAAAGCTTTCACCAAAAGTACTCAAAAGAAAAAAAAGGAAATCTATATGCTATACCCATTATGTAATAATGACTTTTATTAACTATATATAACAGTGTTATATACCCCAAAACCTCAAATAAAAGTCACTCAATAATTAGCCAAAAACTGTGATTTTCTCTCAATTAAACGTAGGCACCAAAACTGTTTACTTTTATTACAAAAACTATGTACTTTATTTAAAAAAATTACAATAACTGTGAAGTTTTATTTTAAAAAATGTTGGGCATCAAAAATATGGCACAATGCCCTTTTGTTTAAAAAATTACGTTGGGCGCCAAATCTATGGCACAATGCCCTTTTGTTTAAAAAAAAACCACGTTGGGCGCCAAAATCTATGGCACAATGATTTTCACTTACCGGATATTTATTTAATGATCAATAAAGTATACTGAATTTCGAATTCATCAAGGCGTTGGAGACCCTAAGAGTTGGAACAAGCTGGGGAGAATAATAGTAGAGGCCGACAGCAACAGTGGAGAAGGGCTCGGTTAAGATCTAAATATTTTGCGCCACGTAATTAATTATTACTCTACTTTATCAAATAAGTTAATGGTTACTAGGCCGATAATAATTACGAATTATCGCCCAGTGTTGCACAACTCTAGCGATTCCAAGCAACGAAAAACCAAAATATTATCTTATACCAATGAGCTTACCTTCACAGAATACCAAATAATTAATTAAGATATGAGGGTCTCACTTGTAGGTAGGTAGCAGCAGTAAAACGCAAAATTTTGTTTGAAATCATATACTAATATCAAATAAGTTGTTCTTTTTGTTTTTTTTTTTCAAAAGTTATTTCAAGTACAATAATAGTATATGTAGGTATGGTCCAAACGCGGGCCAACAGCGATACAGCTATAATATGTACTAAGCTTCTAATCTTAATTATTAAAATTACCTGCAGCTTAAGAGAAATCGATATTGTACACAAGAAAATGAATAATAAAAAAAATATAAATATGACAATGGTCAACAGTATGCAGGAATATATAAAAATATAGTACCACGGTCGATATTATGACGCCATAAATCGTGAGTGCAAAATCAAATACAAGTCAGTGAAATACATCAAAAATTATAAATAGAATCAAAACAAGTTATTAAAGGCCACTCGATAAGCCAGTCAGCTCAATAATAAGGTAAAAAGTTTAGTTTAAAATTAGTAAATAGATTTTGATTTTTAGTGAGAAAAATTAATTTAAATTTGAATTTGTAAATATGAAGAACAAATTAATAAATTGGCTAATTGACTGTATCGAGGAATTTAGCTTGCAAAAGATATAATAGTTGAAATTTTAATTATTTGCTACGGTTACTTATCTGGACGTCCTCCAATAGCTGTGGCCGTTAGCTGTTCAGACCTTCAGGCGAAGAAATGTCACCTGGACTCAGGCGTATACAGGTGGGAGCAGCACCAGCTCCGATGCTGAAAGTGAGTCTCTTGCCTGGTCAGGCAAGTTGGCAATCCCAATAACTGATCCAAAGAAAAATCCAAATTACAGGACTTGATCGTCGTCGTGACGGAAATCCCTTGGAATAATATCCAAACCAAAAAAAAAAACCCTAAAGAGAAAACATCCCTTAGCAAACATTAAACCATATCCAAATATAGCCCAAAATGTAAACAAAAATTAAATAAAATATGCAAATAAAATAATATTACCTCCTTCTGAGGGTTTTCTAACCAAAATGGAGTCTGGGTCTAGCAGTTGCCTAATGCTAAAAACGGAATCAACGAGTGGTTGTCGATGGTCTGGACAAGTGCAGTGGGCTTCTTACGAAGTCTTGACTCTAAATTTAAAGAAATAAAATGTCAACCCAGACCGAAGATGTTCAACAAAATGGCGTATGGTCATGGAAATGGCCACTAAGAACCATACACGGGCATTATCATATTATTAAATAATCAAATATACAAAAACTCACCGGAATCTGCTATTCCAGGTGCCAATATGGCAAGTCAGCAGGAGGATATCCTCTAAAGATGGTGGAACGAGGATTTTAGAGTGTGGCGGCCATTTTCACAATTCTCCCTCGTGGGTGCGAACTTCCTCTGTCCAAAAAAAACCCCAAAGTGCCCGAATAACAACTTTAGAACTTTCAAATCCAAACAGGAACTATTTCGCAAAAGATGCTCATCAATAAATCTCGTAAATACGATCAAGCCAGGCTCTACTTGAAAATTATGATGAAGGCATCAGAAAATGGACCGCGCACCACACTGCTGACTTGAGACTCACCAAGCAGGAACAAATTTTTGGAGCAACAGGTCCAAAATGTCTCGCCATGTTGCCACGATTCCACTCATAAAATCCTAGTTAAGACTTCAATTCTTTATCAATAAGCAACCAGTCATACTTAACACCAAAGGCACAGCAAATATCCGTCAATTAAATATCCAAAGGTCAAATCCGAGAAATAGAAACAATATATAAAATTCATTGTTTCAGAGCCACAGTCAGGTAAAATGTCACATCCGATATAAAAATTCTGCAGTCACGGGATCGGAAACTTATTCATGATCCGGCAACTACGGTCACAGATTGCTGTTGTAACCACAGGAACCGGTCGATAAAACTAGAAATGACTAGAAATACGTCGGCATCACGGAGGGCAATATTACCGGAAAACTTATCATAAAAAATCACTCACAAAACTATACTTGGGCATTCCAAAAGAACCCCAAATTACACCATTGTAAGCCCTCGAAAATAATAACAAAATCTAGACCTGCCATAATGCATCCGACTCATCTGAATAATTCTTTCCCAAAATTGACAATGTAGCGCCCTCTTTTGTAGGAACCTACGATACGACCAAATGCGCCTGATAGAATACTGCGATGTGTGCAGGAGACCGAGGAAACTGCCCCGACCGTCCACTTCCACCGCGGTACCTTTCCAAAATTAACGACAGAAAAATCGATAATCGAACCGTAAGCCAGGCTATTGATAAACGAGACCTGGAGATGTCGTGACACATCGATCAGTTGCGCGGACCTATACAGTGTAATTCTAATATACTTGTTTTATTTCAGTTCGCACTAACTGAATCCAAAATTCTGTTCTCTAAAAATCGAAACGGCAGAATCGCACAAGAATAATCATTAACATATTAAATCCATAGTGCATTAAAAGAAGTTTTCGTAGTTTTAAAAGACAAACGTGATAGGAAAGCAAAATTGTAAATTCAAAAATGAATAATATTTAGTAGTATTATTATCTAAAAATTTGTTTATTATATAATTATTTAAATAGTTTAATATTATTATTAGCATGCTATAAGTCCGAAATTATCACGTTACAAGAGAGACCTTCTCACAACTACCCTCTCAGAAATACTGAGCACGATCTCTATCTTCCAACCCCACACTCAGAGTTAATTAAAAGATCAGTAATCTACAATGCAAAAAAATGCATAATCACCTGCCATTTAACATCAAATCTATAATATCTCTGACTTCATTTCGCAAGGCTTTGAAATCATTCTTACTGGAAAGAGCCTTCTACACCGTGAACGAGTTTTACAACACATAATTTTATCCTTATGAACCCCTAGTGTGATAGTTGCCATTACCAACCATTTTTACCGAACTTTGTATATGTATTTTTTTAATTGTTTCGTACTTTTTTATTTTTTACTTTGCTTTTTTATTTTTTTACATTATATTTATGAAAATGTTTATAACATAGTACGACTGACAAAGTACATTTCTAATGTACTTCTTTTAGGATTCTATAATATTAATATTCTAAATTCTTGATTTAAATATTATTTTTCTATAATATTTATGATGTGTTTTTGTCTTGTTTTGTTTGCTAATTTTGATGTTTGTAAACTATTTTTTTACAACAGCTTTGTCCACAAAATTGTAAAATTTTTTTTGACAATAAAGCATTTATTTATTTATTTATTTAAGATATGTGGACAACACAAATATCAAAAAGAGTTAGCATTAGAGTAAAAGCATTTGTTACCTTTTATTCATCTGTGCCATAAATGTAAAAGAAATCAAAATTCTTGAATCGGTCTCGGTATTCTATAGACGAAAAATTAGAGAATTTATTAGAGATACGGGCTTCAGTCATTCATCATACGAGGAAACCGATCGTTGCACCGGGCCACGGTTCGATAAACACGGGTCGACCATAAATAGTCGGCCTAGGTCTCTTCGAGCTGATTCAGTGTTCCGATCTCATGAAGTAAAGTTCCTTGAAGATACCTTGTGCAATCGAAAGCGAAACGCCCGAAAGTGATTCTATTTTAGCACAGTCTAATCCCAAAAATCATGAATTTTTAAAAATATACGGATTCGTTGCAATTTTATTCCCAAGGGCGTACCTATAACTCCGCATGTTTCGGCAAAGAGCCTCCACGTACAGAAAATAATTGATGACTAAAAAAATAACCCTAAAACTTTATGGTCATGCGTTCTAATTCAGATATTTTGATATAACGTTGGCCTTTAAATTTACACGTGTCTCGCATTGATTAAGATGACAACATCTATTCTTGCATAGCTTTTATTTTAAAGTTCTTTATAAAAAAAAATAATCCAATGGGATAAGATCAGGATTCCTGGAAACCAGGAAATATTTCTATCAGGTCCAATAAATTATACGGAATTGTTATCTGGCTAATGGAGGCACTAATAATATTACTTTTAAATTGGTTAAATGAATTCATTAATATCTGTGGCTTGAGAAAAAATATCAACTCTGTTCACGACTATCTCCAAGCTTCATATTATCTTCTTTTTATTTTCGAAACCGAAATAAGCCGTAAAAATGTAATCAATCACATTTTCTTTCCTGGCTATGAACTTCTTCCATCGTTCCGCCTGAACGGTGGTGTTTGCGCTTACGTTCATAGGAAATTTATTTGTTGTATCTGTCGCTCTCTCTCAGCCAATTCCTTCAATGAGATCTTCGACTTTCTTTCTGCTAAAGTGGATTTCCCAATCTTTGAATTCCCTTCCTCTGAAATCATTATGTTCGAAGACTTTAACGTTCATAATAAAGAATGGATAGGAACTACTATTGACCCCCAAGATAAAGCAGCAGAGGTCTCTGCAATTAGCCAATCTCTTACCAAGGTCTTCAAAGAACCGACTTACTTCCCACGCACATAGCCATTGGATCTCTTTCTCACCACTCACCCAGAGTCTTATCAGTCTTCCATTTTCCCTGATCACGGTCTATATACCGTTTTCTGTCCCATACAATATGAAGTTGTAGAATCAATACCATCTCGTACTATTTGACACTAATTCCTCTGATTGGGATGGGTTAGGGCTCTCTACTATTCCTTCCCTTGAAATGATGTTTGCTTTTCTATCAACGATCCTTCCGAAATTTGTGCACAAATCTCAAATATAATCCAATTAGGTATAGAAACCTTTATACCACATTCTATTAAGACTTCAAAATCTCCCAACAATAAACCTTGGATTTTAGAATCACATGACCAAAAACTCGTTTTAAGAATTAAATTATAACAAAATGAACTCTATTATTCCAAATCCAAATATTGTAAAGTTGTTCTGGATCTAAGGTATATTAATGTCATTTAAATGTTTATTAAAAAAAATAATGCAAGTATCCTTTTGAATACTTTTAGCCATTTATTTTTCAGCTAGCGATGATCCCGTTTTGGATCGTGAAATTCTTTCTTTGGAGGTGCTACGACGTTGGCAGGAAATGCCCGTAGTGGGCTTCAGAATAGTACCGGAACACGTTGAGACGAGGTCACTCTTTTTATCCGATAAGCCAGGTATTGAACAGGTAACATTTAGCATACCCCCATCAGCCAAAAACGGGCTAAAATATTGACGCAAGACGCACATTTCTTGCGATTATTGTAACATTACGAACCAACTTATATCTAATTCGTAAAATTAGAATTATATCTAAACTTTCAACCAAATTTAAGATTTTGCTACAAACAGTTCCAACCTAAGAATCCAACTTAAGAGTGTGTTTGATCAAACATCATATTTCTTTGCATATGAACAGGGCTTTCATTTATATTTTGACACTTCTATAAGCTCTAAATAGAGGAGGTACAAAACAAATAAATCTAGAAGATGTGGGATTTTTCTAATGTTATCTTGAAATTGTATCAAAAGTTTTTAAAATTCATTGCAAACCAGAAAAATATACGTAACCTATATTTTTCAATTAGGAAAACACGAATATTTGGCGATCCAACAAAACAGCTGACTGCTGTCAATAGGGCAAATTTTAAGGATTTATATATATAATTTATATACCGGGTGTCAACGAATCTATTAGACAGGTCATAACTTTTAAAGTATTTGATGTATCAAAAGGAAATTTCGTATAAGTAAATGGTACATAGTGAGAAGAGTTTTCGCATATTTTTCACACTCCAGTTTCGATTCTTTAAATAGAACACTCTGTATATTTTTACATTTTAGGATTCCTAATACAATTCTGATTCAATATTTGATTTTTTATAGCCATTTTTAAAAGCATCTAGGTGGCCATGAGCAGACGCAAATAAATCTAAGGATCTGAAATGATGACAGAATAATACAATCGCTAAGTTTTAGTAATTAGTCTGATAGCTAGGAACAAGAGAAGTTGATAAAATCAAATTTTTGTGTCTAACTATTTTCTTGCAAATGGCGACCCATTTTAGACAAGCACTTTTTGAAAAGAGGATTTTTTCTGCAAATCTAATGGTAGTAACTTTTTGCGATTGGATAAAAAATAAGCTCAAAAGTGAAATATTACAAAGAAATATACTCGATAATCAATTATTTACTTTTACTGGATATTAAGTAGGGTTTTTAATTGTGACAGTTGGTTGATCAAGATTACTTATGTTGGATCTATCTATACGCCTATGCGCCTATCGCTCGGAACAGCATTTTTATACAGATTTCTGCTGTCCCTCTTCAGATATCTTCAACAAATTTAGGCGTGCAAATCTGTATCTTTGGCTAACAAATAGTTCTGAGTATTAAACAAAAATATAACTTCAACTACCTTCAATAACGCTGTAAAATGTAAAAGCACAATATTCGAGTTCACTGTAGTTGTTCAAAATGCATTCCTCCTTGTTCACGATACATTTTCACTCGCTCAATTGCTTCTCTCAACACCTTGTGCAACATTTGAGGCGTAATACTTCTAAATACATAATTTCTTCTAAAATTTCAAGAGTGACTTTCTTTCTTTCTTTAAAGTATCCTAAAATATAGAAATCGAGAACAGTGAGATCTGGTGAACGGGCGGGCTACCGTATTGGGCCATTGGTTGCAATAACTTTATTATTAAAATGTTCAATTAAATAATTAAGAACTTCTCTGGTATTGTGAGGCGGTGCTCCATCTTGCTGGAAGTAAATTCGGCGTAAGACTTCTAAAGGTAGATCATTAAGGTGTAGCTCAATTTCATTTTGGAGAAAGCCTAAGTACCTAACCCCTCTTAATTGGCCTTGAAATAAAATTAGCCCAATTATTCTGTTGCCAACGACACCTGCCTGCAGACATTGACACCAAACCTTTCTCGAAAATTTCCTACTCTCATTTCATGTTGATTTTGTTGGGCCTAGTAACGAGTGTTTTGCTTGTTAAACATACCATTATTAGTAAATCTGGATTTGTCAGAAAATAAGACAAAGCTGATAAAATGTGGCTCAATTCTTCAATTTTGGAGCAACCAATCACAAAACAATAGCCGTTCATCGCCATCGTCATATTCGTGTTTTTTTAGTATTTTTCTAGTTGATGAACCAGTTCGTGATTAATTTTTCTTAAAGAAACAGTTTTATCAACTTCAACCATAGCAAGAACGTTAAACTCCATTTTTTCATTTATAATAGATCTGTCTTCCGCCACTTGATTTCCTTCTTGATGCCTAAAACGATTCTCGACATATGGAAAATACTGATGGACTGGATGTTGCCGGTCGGGGTATCTCTGAGCATACAACTCAGCGGCATTTCTTGAATTTTTATAACATTCTCCAAATATTAATAACATATCGACTTTTTCACTTTGAGTATACATTATTCTGACTTTTGAAAACAAAAATAATATGAAAATCAAGAAAAATAAGGAAATCTTGTGTCTATTCAGAAAAAAATAGGTAAGTGTCATTGTCAAAACAAAAAATCCTACTTAATATCCATCATGGCTATCCATGGCACTCTTGATAAAAGTAAATAATTGATTATCGAGTATTTTTGTTAGTAATATTTAATTTTTGAGCTTATTTTTATTCCAAACGCAAAAAAGTTAGTACCGTTAGAATCGCAAAAAAATCCTCTTTTCAAGAAGTGCTTGTCTATAAAGGGTCGCCATTTGAAAAAAATAGTTATACACAAAAATCTGATTTTATCAAATTCTCTTATTCCTAGCTATCAGACTAATCACTAAAACTTAGCGATTGTATTATTCTGTCATCATTTCAGGTCCTTTGATTAATTTGCGTCCGGTCATGGCCACATAAATGCAATTTTAAAAATGGCTATAAAAATTAAGTAGGCGTAAAAAGTTTTTAAAATGTAACACTCTGATTCAGAATTGTCTCAAGAATCCAAAAATGTAAAAATATATAAAGTGTTCCATATAAAATATCGAAACTGGAGTCATTTCCGGTGAAACAATTTTAAGGATGTAAAAACCTAGTTGAAGAAAATAAATATTTACATGATGGAAAAAGAAATTCATAAATAATAATAATAAAACATTAAACTAAAAACAGAAAACTACTAATAATTTAGGTGTTGCCCTTGTCTTGTTTGAGCCGATTTATGTCATTAACAATTTTTTCCATGACTTTTCTTTTCTTCAATATTTTGGTCTCTTTGTTGGTATACCACGATCTTTAGATAACTCCAAAGGGTCTACAAGTGAGACATCAGAACTACTGGGTGAACAAGAAATGGTTCCGTTAAGTCCAATCCATTCATTATGGCTTTGATTTAAGAATTCAACGACATCATACACGGCATGCGCAGGAGCTCCATCTTGTTGCCAAATTAAGTTTCGATATTTTCCTAAGGCTAATTCATTTAGAAAATATTCAATTTGATTTTAAAGGAACTAATGACAACTACGTTTATTTAGTGACCCATTATAAAATATTGGACCCAAAATTCTTTTATTTAAGACACTACACCAACCTTTGTTTTGTACAGCATAGTGATGTGTATTGTGTCAATTAAATATGCCTCATGTTGTAAATGTTGGTCCGTCCTTCCATACAATTTTTTTAAATAAATAAGGGTTGTTGTCTTCTTGCCGAACTACAATTTGGGAAACAAACTGAAAGCGAAGTTCTTTCGGGCAGCTGTTAGGTGCTGATGTGGGAAATATGAAACGGATTAAATTTTAAGGTTCTGTGGACGGTTATAAAATGACTCAATATTTCGAACTGAGGCCGAATTTGATTTGGTGGGATTCACTCTAAAATAACTTAAAATCGCTCAATCTCCGATTTCTGACTTTTCGTGAATTTTTTTCGGGTCCGGTAAACAATCCTAACAGACGATTTTGCATTTTTTTTTCAGGAAGTACCCATTTGTAAAAGTAGAGAAACATGGGGCATAACCCGGTAGCTAAGGAAAAGTAAATATTACACAGGAACTTGATTGATGATTATATTATTTATAAAAATAGCCTGGTGTTATACTTTATACATAAAAACTTAAGAAGCATATAAGAAGTTTATAAGAAACCAACTTTTGAGAAAATAATTAAAAAACAAAAATGTTACAAAATACGGTTTTGCCCCACACCATAGGGTACGACCGGATACTGTGTGGGGCAAAACCAGGTACTACTAATACTAATTTTTGTCTTTCTTTCTGTCTTTAAAAAAAACATTCGTCGCGCTCGAAACTGTCTAGATCTTCCTCTAGCCATCCTGTACAACCTTCGTGGGCCCTGATAGGACATTTAGTACACTTAATCCACCATTCAAATTTTGTTGTTGCTGAGTAGTTTTCTTTACAATAGAAACAAATGGCATCCTCTTTATTCTTTTGTGGGTTTTCGATTGATTTAGAGTGTGTCTTTTTTGTTGACTTGTCACTATTCTCTGTTATTTTTCTAGATACTTTTTCGGATAATATTTGTTCCAATTCATTTTTATAGAGCGAATCAGTTAAAATAGCGGTTCTTCCTCTACGTCGAGTAGCAGTTAATTTTCGATTATGTTGTGGAATAGGAATTATGTCTTTTGGGGAAACACCAAATGCTGAAGGTAAAGGTAGAATTGTAAAATAGCCAGCGTGGGGAAGCGATTTCTCAGAAGGTGTCTAGTAATAGTTCTATTGTGAATTCAACTTTCTTACCGGTGATTGTTGCATCTGATTCCATGTTTAAATTAGCAATACTTTTAGATGATATGCCAGATGGTCCAGCAATTGGTGATTTGCTTCTTTGAGAGATATTATTGGACTTTTTAGCTGAATGATCTATGTGTTGCTCTAAATTATGCTCTCACAATAGTACTTGATTTTGTTCATCTACAACATTGTTACCCAAACAATAAGGTTTCTTGGTTTTCTTAAACTATTTCCTCCGGTCGATCTGTAGTTTTCGATGGAGCAAAATCAAAATATGTCGATTAGCTGTATAAATTCCCGTTTTTTGAAAGCCTCCCACTGCCGTTTGCATTGAAGCAGCTCTGAGATAAGCTTTGCCAAATAAGCTCGCTACCTGAAATTGTGTTACAATTTTTCCTGGGTGCATTCGCAGCCACGATTTTACTTCCTGACTGTAAAAGGTGCTTCGAGGCGAATTAAAGCTGACGTCCAAACGCTGAAGCTTATGAGTGCAGTGGGGTGGAAGACACAAAATCCCTACACCATTTTTCCGTGCTAACTCTATTAGCTTTATATTTTTCATGTGAGTTGCATGGTAGTAGCAACAGTAGTATCAAAACTGGACGTTCCTTGTTTGGCCTGACAAGGACAATAAATGTTCCAACCAATGAACAAAAATGTCTGCCTGCATCTTGTTTGGCAAGAAGCTATTGTTCCAGTTGGAGCTTCATCCAGAAGTTCAGTCTTCATTCATACCCTTGGAAATACGAAAAGAGATGGAACCTAATGACCCGCTGCTGAAAAATATAACTCTGCCGTAGTTAGCTGGTCCCTTTCTGCAGAACTTAAAGTTCCCACTTGTCTTCTTCCCTTCAGAGCAATTACTTTTGACTGGGTTTTCGGAACGGTAGTGAGACCAAACTCATCCACGTTATAGATCTGTGCAGCTTGAAAATTATATTTTTCCACAAGACTTCAAGCAAATCAAAAAACTTCCCCACATATACTTAATAAATTTGGGGGCCATTTAAAAAATCTGCTTAGCCAGTCGAGTCCTGCTAATTTGTCGTTTTGGTTGAAGTTATGTCCAAAATGATTTTTCTCTGCTAGCTGATACGCTAGTCGCCTTAGTTTAGTGCAAGTTAATCCAAATAAGCGCATTTCCTTGTCCTCAATATAGCCAACAAGTTCATTTTCTTGTTGAGATGAGAAAACTTTTTTGATATTTCCCATTCCTAAAAACAATTTTTGAATAGATAATAGAAAGACTTAAAAAATATATTCATATAAACCTTTTGCGGCAGCTTCGTCTAGAGAAAGTCCTGTTTTCTTCTTTTTAACTCTGTGTTCTAATGTTGACTGAAAAATGTTGAACGTTTAAGATGCTTTTTTGTATCTCATTGTCCCCCCTAATAAATGCAATGAAACAAAGGTTTGTCATTTAATAACTACACAATCTGTTGGTATTGCAAAAAAAAACAAAGTTAGATTACTTACCTAAAATCGTCACAAATTGAAAAAATACCGGTAAAAAATGCGTGCACCACACTCTAAAGTCTGCTGCTAACTGGCGGCAACATTAAACGTGTTGCAACCTATAAACTCTGGCCTTGAGACGCCGCATTAAGGTAGGAGTGGAGCTACCCGATTATGCTCCGATACCCGGTACTGCTCCAAGTTCCCCTACATTTCAAAAATAAAAATTGCGGAATATGCAAGAGTTTTATTTAAAAAAAAAATAAATAAATATCACGCTTTGATCACATTTGACGGCCTTAGATCTAAAAATTTAGCAAAGTTGCCAGATTTTAGATTTACCAATTGGTTCAGAGAAATGAAATCACTGAATTGGAAATACGTTAAAAAAATAAGCTTAATCAAAACTAAGTAAAACAATAATAAACCTTACCAAATATAATGAAAAACTGATTAATAAAATAAACTTGAAACATTATACTTTTATTTTACAAAGTAACAGCCGGTTACACAAAACTTAATTGCTGTTTATAATATTTAACCGAGCTTTTGGATTTTATAAGCTGCTTACAGAAATTTAGGAACTCGCTGTCAAATTTGACATTCCGTTAAACATTCTAAAGTTTAATTGAACTTTCTGCCCTTAGAGTATTTAGTTCAAATTCAAATTGCACAAAAAAAATTAAAAAAAAACATTTTCTAAATATTTCAACAAATTTAACAAAAAAAAAAGACTAGTACTTTTTTGTAATTTGCCGGGTAAAATTATGCATTCTTTGATATGCCGTTTTCTCGAAAAAGCCGTTCCACATGAACTGATCTACAAAAATTTTGGACCTATCAAACCCAGTCTCCTAAGATACTGATTAAGGGTGGACCAATAACCTTCAATTTGATTAGTACAGACACCAGTTTGCGGATCTTTAAAAATACCGGCTGTCGTTTACTGTTTGATGTCTCTAGCCCAAATTTTAAAGGCTACTGTATCCCCTCCATTCGTCGGTCCAGATCCTAGTCTTACAATATCCTGGATAACATGAATCTCGTACCAGCGGACATATCTGGTATATATTTTACATATCCACTTTTTAAAGTACAATCAAATCCCTAGTACCCATTTCTCGCGGACGATGTGACCCCGATGAAATTTTCTTTTGGTTACAACTGACTCATCTATTTGTACCAAATGACCCTCACCTCCTAAAATAAAAGATAACATTTCTGAATATCCTCTCTTCACCATTAAACGTAAATATTACGACTTACCAAGTAAAAACCTCTCATCATTTTGTAATAATTTCCAACTTAGAATATCCCTAAATATTAATATAATTGTCAATTTATAAATCCCCATTATGGTCGCTGCCTAACCCGCTCTCACTTGACAACACCACAGCCACATTATTTGTAAAATTTGTCTTAATGGGATAGACAATCTTGAAAAAAACATGTCGGGAAAAAGGCCATAACCCTTTTTACAATTCTTGCAATAAAAAAAAACGGAATTTACGGAATTTGTATGTCTTACAACACAACTCCGACAGCAATTTGTATTTTGGCACCTATAATTTTTCTTTAAAAGACCAGTTTCTTGAAGATATTGCACTAATTTATGCTATAAATTTCCATTTTAAGTTCAATTAAAAAAAATCCAGGTTACAAAAACAAGCAAAAATTTAAATCTAACAACATCGCAATAGCTTTCATTTTTGACAAGTTACGTCTGTTATACAGCGTTGCCACATATTGTTGTTCATCTTCAAACCAGTGTAATCAAATTTTTTTTCAATACTAGGCTTTTCAAAACCTTTTTAAAAACTAAAGAAAAAGAACAAAATAAATATTTTTTATCAATTATTCAACATAATAAGATTGATGTCATTTTATACATATAAAAAAAACAAAAACAGTGAAGAGTTCTATATAAACTTTGATGATGGATAACTCGAAAATGAAACGACGACAGTAAGGTACTAAAATGTTAGTTTTTATAGCATATACTTATTCCTAACTTTCATTGTTCTACTATAGTTATTGCATTTACAAATGCTCACCAATTTACAGCCTCCCAAAAAAAAACAGCCTAACCAAAGCTAACCTAAACGCAATCCGCTTCTTAAAAGTCAATTTTTTTTGTCATTGTTTTAATATAGATACTTTTTTACATCATCTCAAAAAAAAAACACCTAACCAAAACTAACCTAACCTAACTTGTATACCAATGCGTACGCGGCAGAATTATATGGTATAAAAATTAACAGATTTCAACACCCTAGTGGCGTCGTATAAGAGCATCTGTAAATATGCCGCCCGAAATTACACCATTATGCCAAAAATTTCAGCTTCGCTTCGTTCGTCTAACTGCTTTCGCGTGCGGGAAAGTATCACTTTGCGCATTTGCTAGGAAAATAACTATTGTCACCTATGATAAATAAAACTAAATAAATAAGTTATGCTAACATTAAAAATAAAAACACCTATTGCAATAGCAAGTCTTAATAGACATAAAAAATACATTTTTCAAAAACCATATAAAAACAAGGTGTTCCGTTTAAAAGAGGCTTTATCCATGGTAAGTCTTCTGTTTTTGGTTCGAATATTTTTGGAATGGGAAATCCTCTATATTATTTTTTCATTAAATAAGTCTTTTTTACCAATTATAAATATACCAGGTTTGATATCTTTTAAAATATCCGAGAAAATTAACAAAAAACATGCCAAAAGAGTCAATATATCTATCATGTGCGTTAAATATGTGGTTGTGCCAAATCTTATTACCTTTTTTAACATGATATCAGCACATATTGTCGAATATCATAGAGAATTCAAAAAATATGTCTTCTGTGCTGTATAGCTTGGAAGTGGAGTCAGTCTGTTCTACGTAATACGAGGCCTGCAGTTTGATGAGTGGAGCCGTATCTCTCTTCTAAGGGAATGTTGTACAGGGTGATCAGTTAAGGGTAGCGAGCGGCCATATCTCATAAGATATTGGTCGTATAGATTTGAGAAAAAAAAATCGTAATAAAAGTCGCCGAGAGAAATTGCTGAAAATTATTTTCGAGTTTGTCAAACGTCCGCTAGAGGGCGTAACAACCAACACCAAGTAGAAAAATGGGGTTTTTATAGAATTTTGCCTAATGAAAATATATCGATGATATCATTTTCATATTTAGTGACCATTTCCCTACACTTTTTGTCTAAAATGTTTTGTTCTATATATCAAAATAAAGCGGTGGGGGAAGTTCAATTGTTTTTTCAAACAAACCAAGATGTCTCCCGTTTCTTTTGACCGATGTTAGCAAACTTAGGCTCATATGAAAGAGCATAATTTGCACTACAAAACGCTTATTTGGTTTTGAATTTTTGACTTTTGCTGGCGTCGCTAGATGGCGTTAACTGAATTAGTAGCATATTTTTTAGTTTTTTTCAAAAAAATCAGATGTAATGGTATATTCATTTTTACATATTTTAAAAGGGGATAAATTTTTCTATAATTTAATGAAAATAATTTATCATCTACATTTTTTTGAACCGTTGATATTGACCAAAATATTATTTTATTTTATTAAAAATGGCACGCCACTGCTTTTTGTCAAAATAAAAATCATTTTCGTAATCACTTATTAGTTGCTAATAAAAAGAACCTCTTGAATTTTTCGTTAGACGAACGGTTTTGGATTGAAAAAATAAGATGTTTAACAATGAAAAATCTTAATAAAACTGTCCAACAACAACATCTTATTTTTTCAATCCAAAACCGTTCGTCTAACGAAAAAAAGTCAAGAGGTTCTTTTTGTTAGCAACTAATAAGTGATTACGAAAATGATTTTTATTTTGACAAAAAGCAGTGGCGTGCCATTTTTTAATAAAATAAAATAATATTTTGGTCAATATCAACGGTTCAAAAAAAGGTAGATGATAAATTATTTTCATTAAATTATAGAAAAATTTATCCCCTTTTAAAATATGTAAAAATGAATATACCATTACATCTGATTTTTTTGAAAAAAACTAAAAAATATGCTACTAATTCAGTTAACGCCATCTAGCGACGCCAGCAAAAGTCAAAAATTCAAAACCAAATAAGCGTTTTGTAGTGTAAATTATGCTCTTTCATATGAGCCTAAGTTTGCTAACATCGGTCAAAAGAAACGGGAGACATCTTGGTTTGTTTGAAAAAACAATTGAACTTCCCCCACCGCTTTATTTTGATATATAGAACAAAACATTTTAGACAAAAACTGTAGGGAAATGGTCACTAAATATGAAAATGATATCATCGATATATTTTCATTCGGCAAAATTCTATAAAAACCCCATTTTTCTACTTGGTGTTGGTTGTTACGCCCTCTAGCGGACGTTTGACAAACTCGAAAATAATTTTCAGCAATTTCTCTCGGCGACTTTTATTACGTTTTTTTTTCTCAAATTTATACGACCAATATCTTATGAGATATGGCCGCTCGCTACCCTTAACTGATCACCCTGTATGTCTTCCGTTCGTTTGGTTCGTATAATATCAGTATCATTTGGTTCATATAATATCAGTATATTTTTTAAGTATGTAATTTTTGAATTCATATTCGCAAATATTTTATTCTAGGGAAAAATTCAACTGTGGATAGATATTTTTCCCAGATTAGATTATCCAGTTCCCGAGAAAGTGAATATAACCCCAAGGAAACCTGTAGCATACGAACTAAGGGTAGTTGTCTGGAATACGGAGGAAGTCACTTTAGAAGAAGATGATTTCTTCACAGGAGAAAAAAAATCTGACATTTATGTTAAGGGGTATGATGTTGCTTGTTGAACAAATAAAAAAGTACCTAAATTTAATTTTTTCCCAATTTCGTGATTTTTGTGAAATTTTGATCGGGGATATTTTTAATTAGTTTTATTTGTTTCAGGTGGCTAGATGAACCGTTAAACTCGCAATATACGGATGTTCACTACAGATCACTCACAGGAGAGGGAAATTTCAACTGGCGTTTTGTTTTTAAATTTGAATATCTCTCAACAGAAAACAAATTGGTCATGAGAAAGAAAGAATCAATTTTTTCTAGGGACGAAAGTGAAATCAAAGTGCCTTGTATATTAAACTTGACTGTATGGGACAACGACACATTTTCGGCTGATGACTTTTTAGGTAATGTATTATAGAAATAACGCTTTTGTCCTTCCAATTTCTCATTGGTAAATTTGTATTTTACTCAGTATCTTTCAAGTGGTGTCGAATATCGAAAAATTAAAATGTTTCTAAAGGGAGGGTAAAACTACTAAGTTGCATGCCACCCTGTATCTTAATAAAAATTTGTGGACATAAATTTTTGTACAGGGCCTTCCATTTAGAAGGAAAAACGGATTTTTTTTTTACTTTTCCCGTATTTCTCAAGAAATTCAAAATAGCCAATCGATGTATTTTAGCTCGGATAATTCGAAACTCGTAACAAAAAACAATTGAATGAGAAACAAAAGACTTACGCCAAGGATGTTGCGTTTTTTAAACAGAACAGCCTATATATTATTACCTTTTTGGATTCTATGGTCAATTCTATGTGTTTTGAAAATGAACAATTTTGCTTTTTGAGCCGTCATAGCACCTGAACGGTTGAACCTAGAGCTTTTACATTCCTATCTTAGTTTTTAATAAGCTATATTATGCTGCCAGTCAAACAAAAAAAAACGGAATTTATTTTGCTACCTATTTAATTGAATATATTCATATGAAATGTAGGTGATGCAGGTAATGTATCTTACTTCAAAATCACTGTAGTTTTGACGTATTAGCTGATAGTATATTAGTTTGCTATAAGGAGATATTCATTAAATGAAAAACTGCCGATTATAGCGCTGTATTACAAGAGTCAAGAAAACGCCAGTGAAGCAAGATGAACATATATTGCCAATTTTCACAGAAATATATCTGTAAAAACAATTATAAGGATTAAAAACCTATTTGAAGAAACCAAATTATTACATAACAAAAAAGAAACTCAGGACCAAAAGTATATCGAGACAGAACTATTTTAAATTATTTTATAAGAAATCCGACCAAGACATTGTGGGTTAAGTTCGGGACATGTATGGACAGTATGGCCGTCTACCTCTACGTCGAAGGGTTAACCAGGGAACCGTTCATAGAACTTTACGAATTTATAAACTCAGGCCTTTTCACGTACTTCCACTTCAGCATTTAACAGCGGCACAGAAAGAAAGTCGCTTTTAATTTGTGTCTCATATTATAATATGGCAACAAAAAGACCCTGATTTGTTTAAAAAAATTGCTTGGACAGACGAGGCCATATTTATCTCCTCAGGAATATTTAATCGACACAATACGCATCACTGGGCTGCAGAAAATCCGAGAATATTTCAAACCATTAAATTTCTAGGGAGAAGTTCCATTCCTGTTTGGTGTGTATAATTTCCTTCAAAAAATAACACATTAAAAACCTTTTGAAAGAATTGCCCTTGGAGGAATGTCGGAATTTAATTTGGAAACAAGACGGAGCACCTTCACGTGCCACACGTGATGTTAGAGACTTTTTAAACGACGCCATAATGAATGGGTTTGAAGGAATGGAACCATCGCTTGGCCAGCCAATAGCTCTAATCTTTCACTTTTGGATACTTGTCTTCGGGGGCATCTCAAGAACGTGGCATACCAAAGTAGAAACGAAAATATTGATGAAGTTATGGAAAAAATTGTGAACGAAATTAATAGACTTAATCAAGAAAATGAAATTATAACTGTAAGTTTGCAAAGGCTGCAAAGAGGATGCCAATGTTGCTTCGAGAATTATGGGGTGCACATTCAGCATTTAAATTATTAGCTATTATGTTTTGTTATTTTATTGTTAATATTAACTATTGTTTTTTTGTTATGTATTGATTTAGTTTCTTCAAATAGGTTTTTAATCCTTATAATTATTTTTACGGATATATTTCTATGAAAATTGACAATATTTGCTCCTCCTGCTTCACTGGCGTTTTCTTGACAGTTATAATACAATCTGTAGGTATTTTATTTAACGAATATTTCATTACGGCAAATTAATATAATATCTACTAAAACGGCAAAGAACACCTCGGTTGCTCAGTGGTAAGAGAGCTGGCTTCCATCCGGAAGGCGCGGGTTCGAGACTTGGCGTAGCCGGCACTTTTTTAATAAATAGTGCTCGATATGCCTGGTCCGGTACCTTGCCAAGGTGCCTTTGGTCGTTGGGATAATAAAATAACGTTTTCATAGACTTGAGGTCGACTGCAAACAGTAACAAGGCCTCTTACTTAACACATACACTACACAACACAACGGCGTATAATGAATGATTGAATGAATGAATGATTCATTTCATCAAGTAGACCAAATACATAAAACATGTAAGTATAGTATAGATGACGTCAAAAGTCTATATACTACCTATAAACTAATTATTCTTATTTTATGCATCAATTGAGTAAAAACATTC
Source organism: Kuschelorhynchus macadamiae (assembly GCA_030620095.1). Classification (NCBI taxonomy): domain Eukaryota; kingdom Metazoa; phylum Arthropoda; class Insecta; order Coleoptera; family Curculionidae; genus Kuschelorhynchus; species Kuschelorhynchus macadamiae. Next base: position 24,156 of record JAUTXW010002818.1, on the reverse strand, counting down.
AATTTTTAAAAATGCTATAACTTCTCTTTTAAATAACCTAATTTTATTTATGGCTCTCAGAAGCTCGGCAACTTATTATATACTAAAATCCCCATATAACTGGGACTGTTTTCGTAAATTGACAAATTGTGTGAAGGAACACAAAGATTATTTTGGCCCCTAGTATAATATGAGTGGAAATGATTATTTAATAATGATAATAATAATCGTTTATTGTTTACTCATTACGCATTATAATACAATACAGTTTTGAACATACACTTTTTAAAAGGAAATAAACAAAAGGCCGGCAAATTCAGAGTTCTGCACGCAGGCAGACTCTGGTCTTAAACAAAGCGGCCGTAAACTTAATTAAAGTATTTTTAAAGACATAGCTAATACTAAAAACGTAAAGAAAAATGTGATAGTTAGAGAGGGGAAGACGAGGAGATTGAGAGAGAGAGAGAGAGAGAGAGAGAGAGAGAGAAAGAGAAAGAGAGACAGCGAGAGAAAATAGAGAAACAGGAAAGATACATGGAGGGAAAGTTGGCTTGACATTGTTCCAAACAGTCATTGTTCATTCAATAAACTTACGGTTAGATTTTCTTTTAAGATATTAACTGAGGTTGGCAGCTGACTTAAATCTAAATTTAAAGAGTTTATTGATTTAACAATATTATATGAAAATGACGATTTGAAAAATTCGTGATTATGTCTAGGAATATTAAGGGTTTTTCTACGAATATTCAGATGTTGAACATCTGTTCGAAAAGTTACTTTATTATATAGATATGGAGGTGAATGATATTTAATAATTTTGTAATAAAATATTGTCGAATGCAGACTACGCCGATTATACATATTCAACCACGAAAGTTCTTTTAGTTTGTGAGATACTCGATTACGTTTTCTTATTCCAAAGATCCGCCGAATGCAGCAATTTTGAATCTTTTGAATTCTACGTTTGTAAGAATAATCTAGACAGGGGCCATAAACACTACCGCAGTGATTACAATGTGATAGCACTAAAGAGTCACACAAAAGTTTTTTTACCTTTTTTTCAAGATATTGTCTATGTGGATAAATTAGTTTTAAAGCAGAATATGCTTTTTTCAAAATAAAAGTCACGTGATCCTTAAAACGCAGTTGGGAGTCGATAACAAGTCCTGAACTCTTTGCTTTTTCAACAATTGTAATTCTGACATTATCTATCTGAAAATTTAGTATGTTACGAAGGTTTGCAGTTAATGTTTTGTTACCAATTAATATGGCTGTTGATTTGGAAGGATTAAGTTTTAATTTATGTTTGGAAGATATTTTAAAAAGAGCATTCAAATCAGAGTTTACTTTATTTTCTGCAACAATGTATTCAGATGGTTTAAAAGAGAGGTAGAGTTGTGTATCGTCTGCATATAAATGATAGTTGGTGTATTTAAGATGTAAGAAAAAAGAGGATGTATATATACTAAATAACAGCGATCCCAAAATACTTCCCTAGGGAACTCCAGTTATAACACTGAGAGAGTCAGACATATTATTTTCTATTTTAACTCGAGAGAGACCAATATAATGTAAAATTGATATTAATATTTTATGATCTACAAAGTCGAATGCTTTTGAGAAATCCAGCAAGATTAAGGCAGTTATTTCATTATTGTCACGGTTACGAAAGATATCGTCTGTTAAATCAGCCATTGCAGAGGTGCAGCTGTAGCCACTTCTGAAACCTGACTGCTTTGGAGGCAAAATATTGTTAGTTTCTACGTACCTACGAATTTGATTATCTAATACGCGCTCCATAATTTTCGAAAAAGTTGGCAGAATACTGATGGAACGGAACTGACTAAAGTCCGTAGGATTATTTACTTTGGGAAAAGGGGTAACAAATGCTTCTTTCCATGCGATGGGAAAATAATTCATTACAATACATTCATTTTCAATACGTTTGAGATATCCGACAATGTGAGGACAACACAGATGTATTAGTGTAATATTCAACTGATCCGCGCCAAAAGCCTTTGTTTTTATTTTTAAAATTATAGATGAGATTTCATTATATTCTACTTCTTGGAATTGGAACAAATTAAGTGCATTTTCTTTAACATTATTAGAATAAAAGTTTACAAGTTCATCATTGGTCGCATCAATATTTTTGGACGAATTTACAAAATATTTATTAAAGTCGTTAAAATTTTTAAACGATTCAGGTATATGTTTTAACTTTGAAGGTCTTAGTTTGTCCAGTTCCCTCCATTTTTCTTTAACTGTGGAGTTACTAAATAAATTTTTATAATACGCCTTTTTTTCAGCTCTAACTGCTGAGGTAGTATAGTTTCTTAACTGTTTGTAATATTCCCATTTGGTGGCAGATCTAGCGTTTTTAAAATCTTATTGCCTTATTTCTAAGTTTTTGTAATAGTTTAATGTTGTCTGTTATCCAAGGGTTAATCTTATTTTTATGTAAGGAATAAGTTTGCACCGGCACATGATGATCAAGTAGGTCAAGTAAAATATGATTTAGAAAATAAATTTTGTCATCAATGTCATTTATAGTATAAATAAAGTCTAACGGTAGCATTTCTAAATCACGTTAAAAATATTCTAAGTTAATATTTTTTAAGGATCTGAATGTTATTTTGCGTGGTATTTCTGTAACTAGGGTACATTTTATTTCGCAGAAGACTGCTAAATGATCCGAGAAAGAGCATTCGAAAGTTCCGTTGTTAACAATATTGCTCGAGTTTGTAAAAATTAGGTCAATTAATGAGATTGGTAAATTATTTATACGCGTGGGTTCTGATATTATCTGAGTTAAATTTAAAGGTTCAACAATTGCAGTTAGTTGATGACATAAGGAGTTATTTATCTTTAGGAAATCAATATTAAAATCTCCCATGCAGTGTATGTATATTTCTTGTGAATTTTTCCAGGTTTCTTTTTAAAAATAGCAAAAATTCAAGTGTGAATATTGCTGGAACTGTCAACAGTTCCAGTTTTTTAAATAAAGGTTTACACGATGTTAATCTGCTTACACCTTCCATAGATCGTACAATTTTTTTTTGTATGCGGAATACCCTAATAATGTGTCTTGAGTTTCCCCAAAATAATATGCCGTATTTTGACCGACTATAAAATTGCGCATAATAGTACGAAAGCAAAACACTTACACTACGTATTTTTTTCAATCTAAATATGACTAATGCAAAGGGTGCCAACAGCCAAGCACACAATTTTCAGAAATTTTATCGTTGTAACCTGTTGCATTGAAGAGCCATTTACCCTTATTAAAAGTGACTGATTAGTGACATGATTGCGAGGAGTAAAGTTAATGAATACGTTTTTTTGGTGTTTAAGAAAAGTTCATAAGGGTTAAACCAGCTTGCAAATTTATTAACCATATTTTGTGTTTTGAGCTGTACCAATGATAGACAACTGCAAGATAACTATTATCATCAACAAACATCGTTAAGTTCTTTTCGTCATCAATCTCTGACAGGTCACTTACAAAGAGTAAGAAAAGCAACGGTCCTAGAACAGACCCCTGCGGTACACCACAGTCAACTTTGACTGCACTAGACTTTGAACCGTTTATATCTACTAATTGTGATCTGTTGTAAAGGTAAAACTTTAACCATTGACCAACTCTACCCCTCAAACCATAGTCTTCAATGTTTAATAGCAAAAGTTCATGACCCACTAGATCGAAAGCCTTACTTGAGTCCATAAAAACACCAATGCATTTTTCCTTATTATCTAAGTGTTCGTATAGAGACTCTAAGAACTGTAACACACCAGACTCGATAGAATTACCCTTTTGAAATCCATGTTGCGATTTAGTAAGTATACTATATTTATTTAAAAAAATCGATATTTTATTAAACACTACTCCTTCTAACACTTTTGCCAGTGTTGACAGTTCTGACACACGTCTTTAGTATCCCCTTTCTTATGTAACGGTACGACCCTGGCAGTTTTTAAAACCTCTGGAAACACCGCCTGACTTATTGATAAGTTAATCAAGAAAGTAATTGGCCTTGTCAGAAACTCATGGCCTTGTTTTATCATTTTTGAGGTTATATTATCAATACCCGTCGAAGCAGTATTCTTGAGGCTCAAAATGACGCTTAATATTTCTCTTTCAGTTACATTATCAAAATACATTGTGAAGTAATTTTTGTTAACTACTTGAGCCGTCAGGTTAGTTGGAGCTTAAAAGCTTAAAAAACGCAAGATCCTTGACGTAAGTCTTTTTGTGTCTCATTCAATGGTTTTTTTGTTACGATTTTCGAATTCTCCGAGCTAAAATACAGCAATTGGCTATTTTGAATATCTTGAGAAATACGGGGGAAGTCAAAAAAATACCGTTTTTCCTCCTCAATGGAAGACAGTTTTATATTTAAAATTGGTCAAATATTTATATTCTAAATTCTCGGCATGTTTTCTGTATTACCCTGTATATCATAGGTTATACCGACTTTGTCGAAAATAATGTATTGTTAACCGAAATTTGAAATTTCATGCAATGATATAAAGGACAAATGCAAAGTTTTTGGAGACATTTGCCAAGTTTACATTTTTACAACGATTTATAGAACACCGAATTTTTTCATTATACTAATCTATTATGCACATAAAGAAGTAAAAAAATTAGCATAATTTACTCTATACACGAATGCAATAACTATGAGTTTTGTCTGTGACTCAGGTGGTAAAAACGGATTTATTTTAGGCTCTTTAACACTAGAATTATCGAGAATGCCTCGAGGAGCTAGATCTTCTAAAAAGTGTAATCTATCCATCCTGGAGCCTACAGCTAAAAAGATTAACCTGTTTAAATTAAGAAGAACTAAGGGTTGGTGGCCTTTCCGAGCAACAGACAAGGATACACAGCAACCAACGATTGGGGTAAGAAGTTGTTTTTACTACCGTAAGACCATTTGCGATTTTTTTACAGTTTTCTCCAATACCGATCCCACAAGAGTAAAAATCATGAAAAAAAATTATCCAATATTTCGTTAATTAGTTTTGAAATTTAGGTGTCCTCTTGTTGAAATGTTTTTTATTTCCGATTTATTTCCATCTAATTGTACGTCAAATTCGTTTTATTTTTGGGTCGATGGAAAAATCGTTAGTTTTAATTGATGAGTATTTAATATCGCCTTTTCAGTATTCCATCAATTTTAGTGATGGCGCTATTTCTGTCAAGCACTTTCATTTATAGGATATTTTACTGATGTGTTTTAAAAACTCGACCCAAATGAATTATATAGTCAAAAGCAGTGTTATCGTGCGGGTCGTACGATTTATCAACGACAAACTTTTTAAGTTTGTTTTTCTTTTATTACGTGTAATCATATCCTCCGCATAAAATCCGGATGATGAATTAGATAGACCTATAATATTTTCATATGAAAAAAGAGGATAAACATATAAATACCAGCAGTTGCAAAAATCTTTGAGCGATGTCACTTCAAAGTCAGATTGACAAGTCAGTGACAAAACGAGTAATAGAAAACAATTTTCGGGTTTTTTGCATCCACAAGCGAAAAAAATAGTATTAAATCTAATAGAATATTACGAAAATGAAAATTCACCGGCCAATATCCAGGAGACAGTAGCAAAAGCTCTCGGTATAAGAACTGTGCAGAAAATTGTGCATGAAAAAAAGCATAATTTACTACCGAAGAAGATTAAGAAATGTACACGAAAAACGACAGAAGACTTAAGTGACAATGTAAAAATGGATGTTCGTAATGCAATTTACGATTTATACACATCAAAAACTAATATAACCCCTCAAGTTTTAAAAGAAGCTTTAAAAAATCGAGGCATATTGGAAATTGGACTAAAATCGTTGTCAAAATTAATAAAAATGTTGGGTTTTCGATATAAAAAGGACTGTAATCGAAGATTTTTATGCGAGTTGCCACATATAGCAAGTCAGCGTATCCAGTTTTGAAAGAAATACTCGGGAAATGTTAATTCAAAATTTAGAAAAGTGGTATTTTTAGACGAGACTTGGATATTTTCTAATGGAAGCGGTTCAAAATCTTGGCAGGACGTGTCTGTAAAAAGGGTCAAGAGAAAATAAGAGATGTGGAACGGGAAAACGGTTCATCATTTTGCATGCAGGTTCTACAACAGGATTTCTCCCAGGTGCAAGTTTACTGTTTTCTTCAACATCCAAAAGTATAGAGTACCACGATAATATGAACTGTGAACTGTTTGAAAAGTGGTTAAAAGAACAACTGATTCCAAATTCAGATGCTCCATCTTTAATCATCTTGGACAATATATCTTATCATTCAAGAATTTTAAATAAATAACCTACTTCATCTTGGAAGAAAAGTGATATTTATGACTGGCTAATAAAGTAAAAACAAAATCCTTTACCCAATATGCTGAAACTAGAACTTCTTTTAATGACAAAATCCATACCATTGCCAGTTTAACGCAATAGAATTAATATGGTCCATATTAATTCTATTGCGTTAAACTGGCAATGGTATAGCGGCAGTCGTAAAACCTCATGTCCAGTTTCCCGTAATATTTCATCTACGGCATATATTATTGGTTTTTTAATAGATTTTGTCATTAAAAGAAGTTCTAGTTTCAGCATATTGTGTAAATGATTTTGTTTTTGTTTTATTAGCCAGTCATAACTATCACTTTTCTTCTAGGATGAAGTAGCTTGTTTATTTGAGATTCTTGGAATCAGTTGTTCTTTTAACCATTTTTCAAACAGTTCACAGATCATATTATCATGGTAGTCCATACTTTTGGATGTTGAAGAAAACAGTAAACTTGCACCTGGGAGAAATCCTGTTGAAGAACCTGCATGCAAAATGATGAACCGTTTTCCCGTCCCATGTTCTTTTTCTCTCTTGACACTTTTTACAGACTCGTCCTGCCAAGATTTCGAACCACTTCCATTAGAAAATATCCAAGTCTCGTCTTAAAATACCACTTTTCTAAATTTTGAATCAACATTTTCCGTGTATTTGTTTAAAAACTTGATACGCTGACTTGCTATATGTGGCAAGTCGCATAAAAATCTTCGATTACAGTCCTTTTTATATAGAAAACTTAACATTTTTATTAAATTTGACAACGATTTTAGTCCAATTTCCAATATGCCTAGATTTTTTAAAGCTTCTTTTAAAACTTGAAGGGTTATATTAATTTTTGATGTGTATAAATCGTAAATTTCGTTACGAACATCTATTTTTACATTGTCACTTAAGTCTTCTGTCTTTGGCTTTTTTCGTGTACATTTCTGAATCTTCTTCGGTAGTAAATTATGCTTTTCTTCATGCACAATTTTCTGCACAGTCCTTATACCGATTCCCAGAGCTTTTGCTACTGTCTCCTGGATATTAGCCGGTGAATTTTCATTTTCGTAATATTTTATTAGATTTAATACCATTTTTTTCGCGTGTGGATGCAAAAAACCCGAAAATTGTTTTCTGTTACTCATTTTGTCACTGACTTGTCAATCTGACTTTGAAGTGACTTCGCTGAAAGATTTTTGCAACTGCTGGTATTTATATGTTTATCCTCTTTTTCATATGAAAATATCATAGGTCTATCTAGGTTTAGGTAAACTATGTTGACACTCTTAAATCTCGTTTATTTTGGTTTCTTTTTGTTTTTATCTACCATTCTAGCAGTCCAAATTGAAAAAAATTGTGGAAAACTCTCCTCAGCACTCAAAATTTACTGTAAGATGTAATTATTATACAAAGGTAATTTTGATTTCAAACAACTTTCCGACTGTTCCCATCGCCATGCTTGTTTTTATTTTGATGTGCGACGTTGCCATAATCATAATTAAACAAATACCTATAAGTATATCATAACACGTAAAACTAATTTTTTTTATAACAAAACTTATAATTAATAAAAATACTAGGTTTAGATTAGTTAGGTTTTCTGTAAGGAAAGCAGCGCGCCAACCGAATTCCGAGTCTAAATTGATATTGAAAGCGGGATGTTTCTGTAACAAAAACTATATTGTTAGGTGGATCTGTCCCGCTAACGTTAGGTTAGCTCAGGTTCGTCAATAAAACCTTCATTGAAACTATAATAATAACAATAAATAATTACAATTCTGTTGTCCAAATAATTTTCAATTGGTCATTTCATTTCCTGTAACAAATTCGTAAATTTAAAATCTGGCAACATTGCTAAATTTTTCGTTTTTGCATATCCCGCAATTTTTATTTTTTAAATGTAATATTACAAATCGGTACCTTCTGGAAAAAAAATAAAATATGTAAAAATCGTCTGTTAGGATAGTTTACCGGACTCGATTACACGTACTAAAAGAAAAACAAACTTAAAAAGTTTGTCGTTGATAAATCGTATGACCCGCACGATAACCATCCATTGTAGTCTATTTGACATATCTATTAAAAAACATATATTTAATATACAGGGAATGTTTTAATTTTGGTTCGTTTTCTGCTAGAAAATAAGCAAGCCAAATATCTAAAAAAATATAATTTATAATTTTAATAATTTATATATTTATAATATATATTTATATAAAGGGCAAACTGGAAGCAGAACTGGAAATACTTACTAAGGAAGAGGCGGAACTTAATCCAGCGGGAATGGGAAGACAGGGCCCAGAACCCTTGCCTCCACCAAAGTAAGTTCCTGTGCTATATTTATTGCTAAATTAAATTACTGAACAGCCGAAATAGAGCATGGTGTAAAATTATAGCAATCAAAATCAATAATATAGATTTTGATACAAAAAGTTATTCCCCAAAAAAAGTTTTCATTGTCTAAACATAGGATTTGCTCAAAAAAATGTGAATATAGTTCACAATATATGGTGGTCGTTTTATAGACATTGTTTACGGTTTATCATGTCTCAAATTTCACTCAAATATCTTCAGAAATGTATGAAAAATCTAAAACATATTTAAAATTTTAACAACCTGTATTTTGAAAACTAAGCAATTTGGGGCGTAACTGTCAATAAAATAAGCCAAAGATTCACGTCCTTTAGCGTATACTTGCCCTTAAGAATCATCCTGTATATTAAAATTTAAATTCTAATAGTCCAGGAGGCAGTGAACATTTTTGGTACTTATTTTCCCAGTGAGCAAACATCGATAAAATTATTCGGTTAGTAATTCTAAGCAAAATTCATATATATATAGGGGGGGGGTTTCCGATGGGGTGAGGCGGAATTCGCGATACAACATACAAATACACTGCACTTATTTTCCCAGTGATAAAAATAGTTGTAGCTTCAAGAGGTGTACCGGAGTTAAGTATAAAAAATGTCTGGCAGGTGAAAAGCTAAAGAAAAATTACCAATCAATTTCCCTTATTTTCGCAATTCTGAAAATGTATCAGATGGTAGTCTACAATGTAATAACAGTTAAAAATGCAATCTGTCTTATGTGGAGTACTCCGAAAGGTGTGCCAGACTCGACTGACGCTCGTCAGGTGTGCTGAATTCTGCGGTTCGGTTAAATATGTGATATACCTACATGTTTTTCACATCGATTGGTTTTAAAATTTGTAAACTTATTCGTGATGGTCTAACGATGATCCTTTTGGCTCATTGAACATGATATCACTTCCGGTTTCACCGGAAGTGGAATATGGATATAGCCAAAAATAAAATTTTATACCGTGAGTAACTTTGTAATTATTGGAGATATAAACATGTTATATTATTATTTTTTATAGGAAATTTAATTCTCTACAAAATCGATCTCTTGACATTTTGTCGTATCTTCCTTAGTTCCTGTGATATCACGATAAAAAGGAAATTTGGAAAAAGGTTGAGTCTCGCACACCTTTAGACGTATATATCTCTGAAATCACATCAGATACGGGAGTACGACTAAGTGATTTTTTAGTAGAAAATTTGACTGCCTACAAAATAGGTCTCTTGACTTTTTTCCGTGAAAGCAAAAAAAAATATTAGAACGCCAAAGTATATGAAAATTCGAGAAGATGACTGAGAACTAATTCTGTAGGGAATTCAATTTGCAATAAAACAATTGACAAAGAATTTGCGAATCACTAACACTTCGGCACATTTCGATAGAGTTAATTCTGAAAATATCTTAATGGGCTGCGTTGTTTTCCGGCATATAACACAAAAAAGTGACGTTGGCGCCATTACGTTTCCCAAATATTACACACACGTCTTTCTTTCACAAATACTGGGGTCACACTGCCGCTGGAATGCTCCCAGCCAGTTGCCCTTAGAAAATTACGCATCTAAAACCTAGTATACTACGGTTTACGACCATGTGGCCCACAGGCCACAGCTGCTCAACTGTATATATAGCTATATCTCATATGGTATTACAAAACCAATGTAACTGACAGAGATAGGAAGACCAGGGAATAAGCCTTATACAAAGAATCCGACCGTAGGTAGGCAGCGCGCATTCCAGCGTCGTTATACCTGAATGCATACGCACGCTGCTCTTTACTTACCCTTATTCCGCTATATGACTTGTGAGTCTGACAAATTTTTTTTCTATTTTTGCAATTTTGAAGATGCCGCCAGACTCATTGGCCAATTCCGTAAATCAGCCAAACTTATTTTTAATGATTAATCCGAAAAATTCCAGCCAGACTTACTTTCCTCCATCTGAGATAAGCCAGACTGCTATTTTCATAAATGGTATGCTCTGTTGTAGTGCACGTGACAATTTTTTTACTGGGAAAATAAGTCAACTTGGTTTTTTGATTTTTCTATTGAACCCACCTGACAATTTTAGCCAGACTCAAAAATTGTTGTTTTGTGTTACTAAGAGAACAAAGTAAATCTTATACTGTAACTGGGAAAATAAGTACCAAAAAAATTCACTACCTCCTGGACTATAAATATTTATCAGGTTATGAATAGGTTTTCATACAGGAAATTAAAAAATTCTATATTTTTAAAGACGGGACTTCTGGACATAAAATTTTAGTTTTAAACTAAAGCAAATATCAATTACTTAAGTGTGCCTACATCCTTAATTTATACCTTGTAACATTTTCAATTTTTCATCCTACTTGCCTAAGGTATTCGCGATTTTTGTAAGCCCATCTTATTTTTTTGGACAAGCAAAACTTTTTCTGCAGAATGAGTTTTTGTTCTAAATTTTTTTTATATTAATTTAATTTAAAATGAAGCTTAAACATTTTTTTTTTCAATAATTTGAATGACAATTTTTAAATAAAATGAGATACACTGTAGCATTGGAATGATTTTAAGAAAAAGAACATTTTAATAGCCGACATAAACTTGTTGATGATTTTAGTGTTTTCTGATTATATGAGGGTTAAAACTTATTTTACCTTTTTTTTTAAATAAGTGTTACTAAAACATCTATTCTGTCGCCTTCAACAATATTTCCGGCTTTAAGGCTTCTTTTTGGTGACTCTCCCACGCAAATATATTAATGAATCTCCTCCTAATGTTTTTCACAAATAACATGGATGGTTTCAGTTAATTGCTTGTCAATTTTTTATTGTAGCGACTTTATTGATTTTTTAGATTAAAATGTTTTATTTGTCGTTTGTGTGTGTAAATAAATAAGCAGTTAGTTGTCAGAATATTTATTTTTATAATTTCTTTTCAGTAGTAAAATAGTTTAAAATAATATGTTCAAATGAAGGAAAGTTAGCTTTAAGGGAAAATGTGTGTCTATTTTTCCTTTATTTACAATGTTTTTTTTTGGAAATCGATTTTTTTTCGCTCGCTTTTTATGACGTAAATTTGGACCATCTTCATCTCTTTGTACTTGAGAGAACTTAAACATAACAAAAAAAATATATATATATTAATATATTAAAAATACAACTTTCGCCGTTTATTAAAAAGCTAAATACTTCTAGTTTGTTTTTATTTTTGTGCTGTTTAATTCTTCTATATAGTCAAAAAAGATGTTTTTATATACAGGGTGTTCAGATCTCGGTTATTTGGAAAGATACGAGGTTGCGATTCCGAAAATTTTCATAGCCCGTTTTGTTTCTAAGATACAGAGTGAAATTTAAAATGTTGCAATTTGGGACCCCCCTCGTATCTTGGTTATTGTCTAATTTATCAGAAAAGTAAAAAGTGATTCTAAAGTAGTTTTTACGTAGAATCCACTGGTGTATTTTAATTTTCGCTGTGGGTAGTCATTTTCATGATACGACCCAAAGTTAGGTTTTTTTAAATGGGACGCTTTATATATTTTTAAACATTTTGTTTTTGTTTTTAAGAGCTTTTCAAATACATATAATACTGTATATTTATTTCCAGTATTAAGTGCATAATTAGCACTTTAAATTAAAAAGCAGGCTCAGATGGAGTTGAACTGTCGCATTTTAATACCTACTTATTAGCTACTTAAATTATTTACAAGTACTTACAACTATTACAGTAACTACTAATTCAATTAAAAAGCTAAAAGCCTCACAAAAAAACTGAAAATAATTAAACATATTTAAATGAATCTAAAAGTATTTATAGCTATTGTTTTATATAAATATTGTTCGAATTGTTGGCAGCGATATCATACACAAGTTTTGCACATAGTGCCTATTCGCCTCAAGGCATTCAAAATAATAAATGGCCGCCGCTATAACTCTCTTAATGCCTCTTCAATAGCATTTTTCAACTCTTGTGTTGTTTGATACTGTCTAGTATAAATTCTATTTTAAAGGTATTCCCACAAAACGAAATCCAGAACCGATAAATCGGGTGACCTAGGTGGTCATTTTACGTGTCCATTGGTATCCAATCCAGTCGCCTGGAATTATAAAATAAGAGTTTGTGTCTAAATAGTTTCTCCCTATTTGAACAATATGACAGAGAGATTCGTCTTGCTTTCAAATACAGATGAATGAGTCCCGCCAAAGGAACATCTTCGGTTATTTCAGGCACAACTATTTCCAGAGTCAGAGAGTATTTAAGTATTTAATTGCAGTAAGGGTGCCATCATAGATGTTATAGAGGATTTTGCTTCCAAGAATGAAGCATGAAACATTAAATCCAAACCTGTCTTACCTTTCACGTGGAAATATAACATACATATTTTCCTGAGACCAAACCCTAGCATTATACCGGTTTAAAATACCAGCACTGGTAAAATGCACCTCATCGGACCATATAACAGAGGTTTCAAAGTTAATGACCATGCGCCGCATTTGCAAATACCATTTGGAATATCCTAGTCGGCGAATGTAAGTTTTGTACCAAATGAAATTTATATGGTTTAAACTTGTATTTTCTTAAAATTGCTTGAATCCTGGATTTAACAAAGCCGATAGAAGCTTTAATGTTTTGACAAAAATTAGTTGAACTGTCTCGACTGAAGCCAACATTTACTTCGTCAATATCGCGATTTTTCTTGTTGTAGGTTTTAGACCGCGGTTTGACAAACGAGCCAACCTCAATTAAATTTGATTTTATTCTTAAAAAAATTCTTTCATCCAGTTGCCTTCTTTCTGGATATCTACCAGGATATCATATTTTAAATATTTAACTAAAATGAGAAAAACAAATCGAGAAGAAATACACCAAAGACATTTACTATTTTGACATAACCTACTTTTGTTATTTCAAATGTTCACTTTGGCCTACTAAGACTTTGATTTTTTAATATAATGCACTTAATATTGAAATAAACATAGAGTGTTATATATTTTTGAAAAGCTTGTAAAAAACACAAACAGAATATTTAAAAATATATAGGGTGTCCCACTTAAAAAAACCTAACTTTGGGTTATATCATAAAAATTTTTCTTGTTGTAGGTTTTAGACCGCGGTTTGACAAACGAGCCAACCTCAATTAAATTTGATTTTATTCTTAAAAAAATTCTTTCATCCAGTTGCCTTCTTTCTGGATATCTACCAGGATATCATATTTTAAATATTTAACTAAAATGAGAAAAACAAATCGAGAAGAAATACACCAAAGACATTTACTATTTTGACATAACCTACTTTTGTTATTTCAAATGTTCACTTTGGCCTACTAAGACTTTGATTTTTTAATATAATGCACTTAATATTGAAATAAACATAGAGTGTTATATATTTTTGAAAAGCTTGTAAAAAACACAAACAGAATATTTAAAAATATATAGGGTGTCCCACTTAAAAAAACCTAACTTTGGGTTATATCATAAAAATGACGGACGAAATGAACAAACGATAATCAGGATACGAGTGGGGGTCCCAAAAAGCAACGTTTTCAATATCACCCTGTATCTTAAAAGCAAAGCAGGTTATGAAAATTTTAATTACGGCATCTTTCGTTTCACAAAAAAGTAGCAGTGTATTGAGAAAACCGCAACCCTGTACCTTTCCAAATAGCCGAGATATCCCGTAAAACCATCGGATCTGGATACCCTCTACAAAAAAAATTAATTTGACATGTTTCACCGTTCTTTTGAATATTTTTTCCCATTTCGAGGGGGCTGCCTCGATCTTTTTGATCTACCCTGTATAGAAATTTAAAAATATTACAGGCTGTTATAAAGTATTACTATTATTAATATGATTATTATTATTATTAATATTATTATGACTTGTTGTCTCACAGTATTCCTGTGGTTGTATTTTATACTGACGGGATTATACCAAGTCAGTACAAAAAATAAAAATTGAAAAAAGCAACTATTGTGTATTAAGAAATGATCTAACTATGCTACATGTTTTCAAAATGACCGATTTCTGGATGTTCCTGTGAATGTCTGTATTAAGTCCTAATTGAGCCAAATGCGGTGTAAACGTTGTTTGGGTGAGACCTGTTACTGATATGACGAGAGGGACAATGATTGACTCTTTCCTGTTTCCACAGCCTTTTTACTTCCATTGCCAAATCGGTGTATTTGGCGATCTTCTCACTGTATTTCGCTTGGATGTTCTCGTCGTTGGGGACAGCCATGTCAATTAAATAAGTGATTTTCTCTTTTTTGGATTGAAAGGTGATATCAAGTCTATTTGCGGGGATTGTTTTGTCTGTGTGGATGTCAATATCCCAGTAGACCTTGTAGTCTTCGTTTTCAAGTATAGATGTTGGTGTATAATGGTAGTAAGTGTCTGTGTTCTCCGTTAGTTTGCATGTTGCATGTACACATGATTTGCGTAAGAAATTGCCTGATGTTTTTATTGACTTTCTATAATTCTAGCACTCTGGTTAGCCAACTATGGGGTATCGAATCAAAAGCTTTTTTATAATCTATGTAACCAGTATGAAGGTTTCTATAATTTTTCTTGGTTTGTTCCATGATGACGCTGTCTATAATTAGCTTCTTGCTCTTCCGTTAGAATGTTTTTGTGTGCTAGATGTTATTCTATTCTCCTGGTAATTGTGGCTGTGATGATATTATATAAGGTTGGAAGGCACGTAATAGGTCGGTAATTTGACGGGTCCTTATTGTCTGAATTTTTGGGTTTAAGGTATGTTATTTCTTGGGTGAGAAAACTAGGGAGTGTGCTAGGTTTTAAAATAACTTCATTAATTTGGCGAGTGAGAGCTTCATGTGTGGAGGTAAACTGTTTGTACCAGAAGTTATGAATGTTATCTTTTCCAGGACATCTCCAGTTATGCGTGTATTTGATTGTTTCTGCAACTTCTTGTGTTGTAATTGCAAACTCCTCTTGTTCCTCCAAGCACTTGTGTCTGTCTTCTTTAATCCATGAAGCGTTATTATTGTGTAGTTTTGATTCTGACCAAATACTTTTCCAGTATTCTGTGATCTCTTGTTTGGTCGGTGGTTCTATTACTCGTGCCTCCTCATTACTCATAATTTTTTGGTAGAACTGTTTTTCGCTTCTTCGAAACAGGTTGTTAGCGTCCTTTCTTTCATTTGATATGATTATTATTATTATAATTAATATCAATAATATGCAGAAATCCTGATGAAACTATTGAGTCTTTTCGAAATAGCTAGCATCTCGTTAGTATTGACATTAATCACCGTTTATACAGTCACCACAGTTAATTTATTACAGGTACATAGTTTTTATCATAGTATTATTTATATACAACGGGTAATAAAAGTAAGGAAACTTAGGTACCGCTTATCTGAATTTAATGGAAATATGTATACTTAAGTATGAAATTATGCCCGATTCAATGGCCAGTTCTGCATTGCTGCTAAGTTTACCGTTTTTCTGTTATAAAAGGATTTTTTTTTTAATGGAATATCCTATATTATATTACTTTTTTAAAATCTGCGTAAAATTCTCAATAGTTTTTTATTAAGAGCATTTTTTATGAAAGTGAACAGTTTTTACGAAAATAAAGGTCTAATATCCATAATTTAATGTATTATCTTTTAATCAAACACCTGCACACAAAAGGTTACCTGATATGTTTGACAATATCAGTTTTGTTGATTTACAAAAATGAATCGTTTAACTGAAAGAATTGAAATTTTAATTATACTAAGTTATGGGAGAGAAATGCAAGATATTTGTAAAATTGTTTGAACCCTGGATTTAAGAATGCCGATAGAAGCTTCAATTTTTTGACAAGAATTAGTTGAACTGCCTCAATCGAAGCCAACACATTCACTTCACGGTATAAGGAACAAACATTATTTTGAATTTAAAAAAATTAAATAAGTTTGACCTCTTTTGAAATATAGTCTAAACATATATCGGAAAAAAGTATCTAGGCTATTGTCGTCCACAATTTTGTCCGAACATTTACCCCAACTATTTGTTTTCAGTAATTTGTTGCATAAGTTTTAATTAAATAATATTTTTTAATTTTTTTCCCCTTTTTATTTACAATAAAATACCTAGTATTTTAAGTTTTTCTTTCCATTATCTTTTATTAATTATTTATATTATTGAATTATTCTGTGTTCCCTGTAATAAACTATTGTAGTTGGTGGGAAGTAAAAGAATTCAATAGTAAATATCTAACCGAAATACTAATTGCAGCTATCGAAAGTAGATTTTCAAAAATTCTTATCAAGTGCTTGAAGTATTGTCTTCTTAACAGTGAGCAAAATATTGCGAAAAGGCATTCAAAACGTTAATAAACCTGTTAGGCACCAGGTTTAACAGCTTAGTTTTGAAAACAATATTCTTGAGATGTCTATACAAAAAAATATTGAGGGGGGCTGATGTCTAGGGACCGAGCTGATTATTCAATTCTATCCCTTTTTCCTACACATTGTCAAGGTACTCCCGAACTTCCGAGCTCATGTGTGGAAGCGCACCATCCTGCTGCAACCAGATGTCATTATTTGGTATTGCATTATTATATTAGAACATTTTGTGCGTAAATTCATAAAAGTATTTTAGAGTGATAAAAGGAAAATTAGGAGGATTAAGAAACAATTGCGCCAAGGTCGGAACAATTTTAGTTCTTAATAATTCTAAATATCAAATCCCAGTCAAAACGTTAAGTTTTTGTTGGAATTTGTGGAAATTGAGCGTAATGTTCACGAATTCATTTAGGGTTTTCTCTGTCCCAATATCAAAAATTATGCCATTTAACCATTTTGTGAAATTCGACCCATCGGAAAACATTCTTTGACGAACGAAATTTGGATTGGCGTTACAAAATTTTACGATGGTCTCACGGAATTTTAAACGCTTGTCCTAATAATCATCAGAAAATTCTTGCACTAGTGTTATTTTATAGGGGTGGAATTCAGCATTGTTGTAGCCGATGCATGGACATGTGAGATACGTCCTTGTTTAGACCAGTTTTTCTTGTGTATCTCCCATAGAGTTGTGGTCGCTGTTTTAGGGCGGGCAGACCTCGCAGTATTTTTCGCGTATCCTATTGCAATGAATTTTGTTGAAATATTGCATACAGTAGTCTTTGTTATTGGATTTCGATTAGGATATATTTCACAAACTGGTTTTGGTAAACTATGTTGATACTCTTAAGTCTCGTTTATTTTTGTTCCTTTTTGTTTTTATCTACCATTCTATCAGTCCAAATTGAGAAAATGTGTGGAAAACTCTCATCAGCACTCAAAATTCACTTCAAGATGTAATTTTGATTTCAAACATCTTTCCGACTGTTCCCATCGCCATGCTTGTTTTTAGTTTGATCTGCGACGTTGCCATATTCATAATTAAAGAAATACCTATAAGTGATGATACACATAAGACTAAATGTTTTTATAACAAAACTTATAATTAAGAAATCATAGTTCTTGGGATTAGACCGTGTCAAATTGGAATTACTATTCGACGTTTCGCCTTTGATTGCACGAGGCATCTTCAGGGATCTTTATTCCACGAGATCTGAGCACTGAGTGAGCTCGAAGAGATTCAGGCGGGCTTTTATACCCGACTTGTGCTCGCCGAACCGTGACCCTGTGTTAAGATCGGTTTCCACGTGTGATGTAGACCGTAACCTGTGTCTGTATTGAAATTTCTTGTATGTTTAAATAATTTAATAGATTCTCTAACTTTTCCTCTATAAAAGCCTGGAACCGATGCACAGTGGGTTCCGTCATGTGACAAAAATATAAAAAACAACATGCATATTTGTTGTCACTGTGACCTAATCTATGTAGAAAAAACTACGAAGTATGCGTTGAAAATAATGGATGTTGCCTGAGTAACAATATTAATATTATGTTGTCTGTCAAATGTGACAGTTATATTAACAGTCGGTAATTACGTTTTTTGCCATTTTTTATATTGTAGTTGTGTTTGCTATATAATATTATTCTTAGTGTGTTTAGTTAAATCCGTGATAATGGAATATAAAGTTCAAGGTATGTATATATAAAAATCTATTAAAGAATTAAAATTTATTCATTACTTTTTATACTGAGGGTTGCACCAGAAAGTAGTCTTTTCAAACTTTTTTCTCTTTTATAATACACGAATTTGTTAAGTTTTAAAGTATTTGTTAACTTTAGTTAGTGATGATTTCTAATTTAAAATATTAAATTGGGTTTTACATTTTGGAAAAAAAATAATGTAGGTTCTACAATCATCTACTCGTTAAATTAATAATGTATTAACTTCGTAAAAAATGTGTAAATAAGTTGCTTTTGACTACAACGTATTATGGCTACGTTATTCTTTTCCAGGTAATTCCTATGAGTTTAAACTTCAAAGAAGGCTCATTTATGATATTTGGATTACTAAAAAAGGTGGAATGGGTGAAAAAGCGACTGAAGTGTTCCATGCTTTCATGCAGAATATTCCAGATATTTCAAATAAAGACTATTTGAATTTAAACTCATTAAAATTACGAGTTGAATACATTTGCAAAAGAATATATATTATGTTAAAGGAGTGCAAAGGTAACAAGTCATACTTTTTAAAAAAATATTCCGAATGGTTAAGCGTTTCAGATGAAATAACTGCCGACTTTGACGATTCATTAACAAAATCAACTACATGTAACCAAAAGCGTGGTCGGCCGCGAAAGGACTTTAGCAAATGTGGTGTTAGAACAAAGAAAAGACGATTAGCTGAACTGTCCCATGTAGACAAATCTTTTAGAGATTCTATTTTTCATGCCTCTACTTCTTCAGAAATTACACCAATCGATCCAAATGAAGTTGTTTCACTTATTGTCGAAACGAAATTAACTAAACATCAATATCTTCTTCTGCGGGAATTTATAAATAATAAGTTACCCGTAAAAGTGTTACCATCTTACAAGCAAGTGTTAACTGCCAAGAAAAATTGTTACCCAAAAGATATTAGCGTGACAGAAGCTTCAGCCGAAGGTGAACTACAAAGTCTTCTGGACCACACCGCATCTAGATTAATACATTCTCAAACAGTGGAATTAGAAAACGTATTGACCTCTTCAAAAAACTTACTTTTATTTGGTAAATGGGGATTTGATGGCAGTTCGAATCACAAAGAATATAAACAAGCAGGATCCGACCCTAATAGCAATGAAAATAGTCTATTTGTTACTTCATATGTTCCACTGCGACTTGTTGATGCATCAGATGAAACCAACATATTATGGAAGAACCCAAGACCTTGTTCCACTCGATATTGCAGGCCAATACGTTTCCAAGTCAAAAAAGAAAATACAGAGGTTTCCTGCGAGGAAGCAAAATATTTTAAACATAAAATATCATCGTTAACCTCCACTAAAACAAGATTCAATAATTTCGATATTTCTGTTACGCATCATCTACAGTTAACAATGGTCGATGGGAAGGTTTGTTCTGCTCTATCTGAGACAAGTTCTGCCAGGTGTCATATTTGTGAAGCAAAGCCTTCGGAAATGAACGATATAGATACATGTTTAAGAAAACCAGTTCATGTTGAAAGATTTGAGTTCGGATTGTCTACGCTTCACATGTGGATCCGCTTTTTCGAATATTTTATTCATCTTTCATATAGGCTAGGCATCAAGAAGTGGCAAGTGAGATCAAAGGAAGATAAAGATATACTTTCTGAAAGAAAAAAATACATTCAGTGTCAATTTAGACTTAAGCTAGGATTAATTGTAGATCAACCACAAACTGGTGGTGGAACATCTAACGATGGGAACACTGCCCGAAGGTTTTTTGAAAATAGTGAAATATCCGCAGAAATAACAGGTTTAGATAAGTGTCTCATCGATAGATGTGCCACCATTTTAAAATGTATGTCTTCCGGATACGTTATAAATTCAGAAAAATTTAAAGAATTTGCTTTGAAAACTGCGCGAATGTTAGTTGAAACTTATTCTTGGTTTTACCTTCCAGCCTCTGTCCACAAAGTTTTAATTCATGGTTCAGAAGTGATAGAAAATGCCATTTTACCTATTGGTGAGCTTTCTGAGGAATCTGCTGAGGCCAAAAATAAAGACATTAGGTCTTTTAGACTGAACCATACTCGAAAATTTTCCAGAACAGTTATTAATTTAGACTTAATTAATCGGCTTCTTCTCACTTCTGATCCATACATTACGGGACTGCGAAAATTACCAATAAAAAGTAAAGCAACATTATCTAAAGATATTCTGGCTTTACTTTCGTGTACGTAAAAACTTCCAGATAACTTTTCTGTAAATGTTATTTAATATCTAAATTTTGTTTCTGTATATAGTGTATTTAAATTCTATTTATATGAACCTTGGTTGTTATATTTTTTGTTTTCTATGACATCTTTGTTGTTTTGCAAATTTCAAACATTTTCCCTCTCGGAAAATGTAATAAACACATGGAAACTAGTTAGGGATATTGAAAAAAGTAATTTTTGCAAACAATAGTATTTATCCTAACAATTTATTCTACAAGTGTGCGGAAATAACCTCAGTTTCTTATTTGCCGCGCAGATTTCAGTTCGGAAAACTTGATTTTCCGCACTAGTGCTGAAAATGAAGTTTTCCCAACTTAAATCTGTGCGGAAAATTATATTTTCCGCACGCTTACGCGCTTGTAGAAAAAATATATTATAATTTATATTTGGATTAATTAAAGTATTGCCTTTATATCCTAAAATTATATTATTTCAAATATGATTTCATGATAATAATACAAAATAAAATTGGCTACTGGGTCAAGTCATGACATATTTTTTAGTGAAATTTTGAAAACACTCTGTAGCATAAACTACCTGCAATTTTTAAACTGTATATCAGTATTTTTGAAGTCTGATTCTTTAAAAACATTTTGTTTTTCGAATGGTAAACATATCGTTATATAGTATGGTGATGTTTTACCCGTATTTCTCTTACCCACCCATAAACATGTGAATATTAAAAATTCAATTCGAAATAGGGTTATTGTTTTTTTTCTACAAATTGGTAAAAACATCATTTAGCACATCATGTGTGTGCTAATGATGTGCTAAATTATGTTTTTACCATTTTGAAAAAAAAAAACTAACCCTATAGGGTTACTGTTTTTTTTTTCGAATGGAATTTTTATTATTCACATGTTTATGGGTGGTTAAGAGAAATACGGGTAAAACATCACGATACTAATATTGCTGTATTTTCTTTAAAAACGTTGATCATCCAAAAAACAAAATGTTTTTAAAGAATCAGGCTTCAAAGTTACCAATAATAGTTTAAAAATTGCGGGCAATTAATGCTACATTGTGTTTCAAAAATTCACTAAAAAACATTACTTGACCCTGTATCTTACTCAGCAATCAATTTTATTTTGTATTATTATCATGAAATCATTTTTGAAATAATATAATTTTAGGATATAAAGGCAAATTTTTAATTATTCCAACTATAAATAATATATTTTGTTTGCAAAAACGACCTTTTTTTTTCATTATCCCTAACTTTTTTCCATGTGTGTATTTCTAATACATATAATTTTTGATTATTTTATTTTGAATAAGGCCCTAATATTGTTAAGTATGTCTATTTTTATTAAAATCGAAATTAGTTCAAATATGGAATATTTCATTTAAAAAAAAAATGTTGATCATATTTTTGGAGCACCATGTATACATAAAAAAATCGTACCTACGCCAAACCCTACTTACTAAATCCAATAACTATTCTATTTATAAATTCTAAATCACAGAAAACAGAGATATAGTTTTGATTTTCTGTGCTAAAATTAAAAGCAAAAATGTGAAATTGGGAATATTTATAATGAATCACCCTGTATACATACGGACACATTTTTTTAAAGAAACATATTTTTTTATACGGGTTGGGCTAAAACATATTTTAAAAGCAATTGTTTTTCTAATTTCCAGTTTTTTATATTTTTGACACCATCGACCATATAAGAGGAACCACTGTGCGATGCTAGAACCTTGGTTTCCTTTACATTTATGAAATGGCCAATGTTATGCTGGTGTTCAGCTACAGAAGATTGAATAATTTGTTTCTTTTTAATACATCGTTCATGTTCCTTAAGTCTAGTTGATATTGAGCGTCCTGTTTCTCCCACATACACTTCTCCACAGGAACAAGGAATTTTATATGCTCCTTCTGTTTGGAAAGGTACAAGATCTTTCGGGATCGCAAGCATTGTACAATCTTCTTATGTGTATTGAAGATTGTACGTATGTTGGACCGCCGAAGTAATCGTCCTATTTTGTCTGTAGTGCCATGTATGTAGGGAAGAACAAGACCACGTAATGGTGGCTCTTTATCATTCTCCTTTGGAGGAGTTGGTTTACTATATATTTTAATTGAACGATGTTTCCGATGTTAAAGAATCTTGATCTACAAATTTTTAAGTAATATTTTATAGTCTACAGTGTCAAAAGCTTTACATAAATCCAAGGACAATATGCAACATTTTACTAAATCAATTTGCTGCAACCTCAGTGTTCTTGGATTTGCAAAAGCTGTCTTAACCAAAAAACAAATAAATTCTGATTTTCTGAAAATTGATTTTCAACATATATAGATAAGATGGCTATTTCGTTAAATAAGAGTATCTACGTAGTATTTTTGAAAAAAACACCACTGCGAACGGCAGCTGTTTATCGGAGAGCATTTTGGGCGCCCACTTGATTTATTTTTATTATATGTTATATGTGCCCATCACATTAAAAACCAAGAAAATTGTTAATATATTAATATTTAGGTTATAAAGATCAGTCAAGTAAACAACATACAGACAAAAATAAGTATTTTATTTTAAAAATATTTGGAAACTTTATATAAATACCACAGTACAGCCTACCTGTGACAACAGGTTAATGAGCTTGTTTATTAGAGCCTACTAATTTTGTGTCAGTTTTTATTACATTTTACAGCAAATTTAAAAAGTAAATAAATTCTTCAGTTTAAACCCTCTGAGATCTCAGTTTAATACTTAGAAGTATATAAACGTATATTAATGCAATCATATATTAATCAAATTGTATTAAAATAAAATTATGTACTTAATAGAACCAGGCTTAACTTAGAAACATCCCGGGTGTTCGATCAACCAACATTGAGTGAAGACGTGCCAGATCTGATGAATTTCATTCAGCGAACCATATAGTTAGCAACTTAGACCCCTATATTAGGTAATCGGGTGCATCTTGTTAAATACGCTTGATTTGCATCAGAAAAAGCTACATATCTAACACAGGAATAGGTCTTCTACAACCTTAACATGTGGACATGTATTTTTTTTAAATGACTCAACAGGTCATATTCACAAAATTGTGTCTAAAGTACTCAAACTGCTGCAATTGCTGAAACCGCTGTAACCCTAAAAGAACATAAACAGAAATTAACATGTAGACATTATTTATTTGTCTTTCAAACTGGCTTATCCCAAAATGCAGATTTAGGTAACCCC